>CM075774.1:21865932-22363361 GCA_037974665.1 Ehretia macrophylla
CTAATGTCTCCAAAGCTAAAACACAATCACAAGGCCATCCGAGCCTTGGAGCAACAACATTCTACTTAAGCACACAAGCATGCGAGATAGTTGGTTTAGCCATAAGTAGTTAAATACAATAAAATTCTAAGTTCCATATGAAGATCAACAAACACTCCAAGCATGCAAGAGAAATTAAAGTCTAGAATTCATTATTACAATCCAACAACTTTCTTTAACATTCTAGTCCATAGTTACTAGACATATACACAAGACCCCAAGGTCTCAAAATACAAATTTAACAAGAACTCCACGCAAGAAGCACATAAAATCCACCTCAGCACACAAAGTCACAGATTCTGATCTACGTAAACTTCCTCTTCTTCTATCAGCTGAGGATTCACCTCAGCTTCACCTGAAACATATTAAATGAGGAATGAGCAACAGTGTTGCCCAGCGAGGGAGGTGATGCAACATACCAACGTGCAATGTGATATGCAAACACAAGAAAACATATATAAGCCACGTAAACCAACAAGATAATAAGCCAAGCAATTAATCACTTTTAAAAAGGATACGGTTCAACTTCCAAGTCTTCACTCACGAGCCACGAACCACGAGCATCACGAACATGCCGGCAAACCCCAAACACCAACAATTGGGATACTCCGGATGTATCCCGATCCTACGACCCTTTCTCCCGAGGTAGGTCCATGCCCAGCAGGTGAACCACGCCTCTGGGGTAGTGGAGTATGCCTCAGCGAGAAAGGGAATAGGCACCATGGTAGTCGAGGGAGCACGGCAAGCCCGACGCCGCCCGTGTTTCTCGACGCTACCATGTCCGATTTAGGTTGCGCAACCCAATACAAGTCACAAACAATCAATATATCACATAACACGTAAGAGGGACGACAAAGTAGGTCGCCCTCACATATATGCACGATAAAAGTTCAAATAAGCACGATATTAACTTTAAGATACCAAAAGTAGCAATCAACACAATTAATTCCAATAATCTACTCAAATAACTTAAATACATCCTAAATATTCAATGCAAGTCATTACTAACACACAACAAGTTTCAAATGCAACTAAAAAGGCTAAACACTACATTTCCCCTTTCTTTAACCGAGCTTTCTTTCTCCTAAGCGTGGTTCGAGATTTCCAATCATACCCTAGTCTTTCTATATTCCTAATTAAGCTCAAAGGTACCCTTTAAAGTCACTAAAACTCATTTTTTGAAGCAAAAGTTCGGGAAGGCCCCGAACGGGTTTGAACTACAACTATACTAACCAAACCCCATTTTCGCGAAACGAAAGCACCAAAGGTGCTTCCTTAGCTCAAGGATACCCGAATCAATGCCCAAATTTGCCCGGATTGCTTAACGAGAAAAGTCCCCTTTTTAAAGTCGGCTATTTATGCAATTAAGTTCGGTTTCGAGTGATTCAACCTCACGGGGCTTTTCAACTAACTTCACTAGGATCTAGAGCACCTAATTGAAGCCTCAATTTAAGCTAATTAGCAATTTTTCTCAAAACCCTAATTCTAGGCACTATTCATCATCTTCTTCCTTCAATCTCTACATTCAACCATGGAATTCCTTATCAAGCTATGAAAGTTAACTCTATATGCTCTAATGTATTCATAATAACCATTCATAACAAGTTTTATAGCTATAATTGACAAATCAAGAAAATTCAACATATGAATATAAACTTTAAAAATAATAAAATGCATCTCCCTCACAATTTTTGAAGATGATGAAGCTTGTAGAAGTCCCTAGGTTGCTCAAAACCCTCCCAAGATCAATCTAGAAGCTCAAGATGCAAGGTTGTTGGAGTAAAATCTCCTCTTTTCCTTCTCCTTTGGTATTTTCGGACTGCTACAGTAATTCCTGCACTTTGTTCTTTTTTTTTTTTTTTGTGTTTTAATGAGCTTAGGTGATTTATATAAGGTTAAGTTGAGGTGGGGTCAAGTTTGGGTATTTAAAAGGTCACTAGAATGCGCGTTATTAACTTAAAAACGAGCATAAGGTGAAAAGTAATGTTAGTTATTTAAATCTCTAAGTTTGTTACGTAACACTATTCACTTAACTACTAAAAAATATTTTCTAAATGAGCTCTCCTATCGCCTCTAGCTCAATTGCACATTTTCCCCACTCCTCTATCAATTAATGTGATTTAATAAAAATACTAATTCATTAATAGAACATAGTTTGAAAACGGGATGAATAGTAGCTAAAAAAAACAGTTTATAAAGCACAGAAGGAAATGCGCAAACAATAGATGCAACAGTAAATAAATGTACGGCTAAAATCTCGGGCGTCACACTGAGTCTAGGCCAAGGGGAGCCAGATGATGATTGTTCCTCTCCTGTTGGGTCTGGAGAGGGAGATTTGTTAGGTTCCAGTCCCAACAAGTGACTTGAGTCACAACTTAAGGTGCAACTCAAATTGCACCACATGAAGAAAAAAGCTGTCAATTTGCAGCTTGACTAAGCATCAAAATTGACAGCAAAATGAAAGTTAATCCAGCTGCAAATTGCAGCTAGATTAGCATATAATCCCTTCCCCATTTTTGGCTATAAATATGGGGTTAAGGTGAAGAGAAAAACAAGCAAAAATTGAATGAAAACATATTGAGAGGGAGTGAGTAATTCAATATTTGTGAGGGATAGTTTCTCGTGTTTTGCTAGAAAACTGAGTCTTTGGTGAGGGTTATAACTTTGTCCGTTCAAAAGTTATATTGTGAGGGAGGGTTAGATTTTAGCCGTGCAAAAATCATACCGTTGTAATCCTTGTGTAATAGTTGGTAAATTACTTCGTGGACGTAGCCAATTTTGGGTGAACCATGTTAAAATTCATGTGTCCCGTGTTTACTGCTTTTACGAATTTTTGTACACGATCATGTGGAATCCAGGCTGGGGAATAGCTTGTATTCCCAACATCTAAGACAAGTTTGAGGTGTATTGATGCATAACGGCTAATCCATTTCTTGTTCTAGACAATTAAAGAACCATAATTGAATTACTTGAGACATATTATTACTTTTCATTGTAATTTTTGTTCTCAAGATTTGGAGACATTGCTTACATGGAGGGATCATGTCAAATTTATAACAATCTACAATAGATATAGTGGTTTGAATTATTGAAGGATTATGATCTCTCTATGCCCTACCACCCTAGGAAGGCTAACAAGGTGGCAAATACTTTTATCTTTAAGAACCACACGCATACATTTGTGTTACTTAATGCATAAGCATAACTAATTCAGAAGGAATTAGAAAAGTTGTATATTAAAGTGTTTACCTACTTTGGCCTAACCAGGAAAAGACAATCCAAACTCTGGAAGATATGCCCTGACTTATGTAATAGATTTAGGAAATAGTTGGGATCAACACTTGACACTGGTTTAATTTGTCTACAACAAACTTTAGTCCAGTGTCCGAATGGCACTGTATGAGGCATTATATGGTTTAGAGTATGCGACCTTTTTGGGTGAGAATAATTTATTGGGCTCATAATTGTTTAAATACACCGAGCAAAAGGTAAATTTGACTCGTATAAGAATTAAGAAAAATCAACACCACTAAAAGAATGAGCCCATAGATGATGGAAAGTGTCAAATGACCACCTCATCTAAAAGTTTATGCTATAAAATATAAGTTTGTTATATTACTTACTGTCTTCAACATGTCATCTCACTATAGGTTATATTGTTTTTTTTATTGAGTCTTATATGTGGATGTAATTTTTGCAAATAAGCGGTGGTGAGTTTTAAAAATCTAGGACCTTTGGGCAACTAGGCTTTAATATCATGTGAAGTGATCACCTTATCTAAAAGTTTAAGTTATTAGTATTGGGTGAATTGCACCGAATTCCCCTGTGGTCAGCCCTAAATGCACATGACCCTCTTGTGGTCCAAAAACCCCCTTCAGACTCCCCCGTCATTTAAACGTGCATATGACCCCCTGTCATCAAATAATCCGTTAAATTTAACGAAAGTGAGATTTTTATTAATTTTTAACTAATTTTACAATAAAATAATTATAATAATTGATAAAATTACCCCTTTCATTAAAAAATAAATAAATAAAATTAAAAAAATAAAACTAAAGTATAAAAACCCATCTTTTCCCTACCCCGCAACACAAAGATCGTCATCCCACCCTTAACCCCCACCTAGCACCCCCCATCCCCAAACCCCTAAGGGTATAAAAGTATTTTATATTTTCCATTACTTGCATAGACAAAAATTTGATGGAAAAGGGTTATATGCACTTTTATACAACCATAAGGGGGTCTTGTTAGGGTTTTAGACCACAAGGGGTCATGCGCATTTATGACTTACCACAGTGGTGTCCAATGCAATTTACCCTTCATTTATGTGTGTATGTGTATTTCTCGAGGTCTTTAACTCAAATAAGTGACTTAGGAATAAAGTTTGATCTAGGATTTGATCCAAGATGACCCAATCCAAGAAGAGCAGATTGTTTCACAACCTCTCCGCAAATAAGTGAGGACTCGTCATCCTCCCGCAAGATACAACTATCTTGGATGATAGTGATCATATTGATGATCCAATAAACTATGAAAAAGATATATTTGATATAGACTTAGAGAGATGAATTGAGGCCATAAAGTCTAAAATGGATTCCATGCACACGAACTAAGTTTGAAACCATGTAGGCTCACTGAAGGTATTGTATCTATAGGTTGCAAATGGTTGTACAAAAGGAAGGGGGTGAAGACGAAAATGTGGAGACTTTTAAGGTAAGACTAATGGCAAAAGGTTATCATCAAAGGTAAAGAGTTGACCTTGATAATTCTTTCTTGCCAATAGCCATTCTGAAATCCATTAGAATTTTATTGGCCATAGCTGCACACTCGATTATGAGATACAACAAATGTATGTCGAAACGATATTCCTTAATGTTTTCATTGAAGAAGATATTTATATGTAACAACCAAAAGGTTTTGTATCTAGTGACAGAAGTCACAAAATGTGCAAGTTACAGAGATCTATCTATGGACTCAAGCAAGCCTCCAGAAGTTGCAACCATCAATTTTATGAAGCAATCAAATCGTTTGGAAAGTCAACAAAAAGGTGATCACATATTCATTATTCATATTTCCTAATTGTTTAGACTTTTAGATATATATATATATATATATATATATATATGTGTGTGTGTGTGTGTGTGTGTGTGTGTGTGTGTGTATGTGTATGTGTGTATGTGTATGTGTGTGTGTTTATGTTTATATATGTATATATATATATGTATGTATATATATGTGCATATATATATATGTGTGTATATATATATATGTGTGTGTGTGTGTATGTATATATATATTTATATATATATATGTATGTATATATATATGTATGTATGTATATTAGGGTTTGCCTTTGTTGACTATTGGCTATTTTATCGTTAAGGTAAGTAAGCGTTGTCAATTACTACCATAATCTTCATTAATTCATAAGGTTCCTTACGTTATGCCTTAGTGATTTTTCTCATTTATTTCATTGGCTGTGTTTAACTTGACGTTCATCATGCACCTTGAAATCCACGTTAGGGATTTATTCTTTTTCATTGTATTGATCTTGGTAATCTTTGTTATTCATGCTATTTGTTGGATTTGCTCACTATTTTCATGTTAGATTGTAAGCTATTATTGAATTCTTATACATATAAAGTTTCATTTTTTTGTAAATTCGCATATGCAATAGAGTTGTATTTGACTTTCCCATACTATTTCAATTGCTGACTGGGACAGAACTAGAAATCTTGGAAGGCCAAAATTCAATTAAAAAAATTGATGATAAACAAATGTAAAAAATTAAAGGCCTTAGCATTGGTTTATTTTATTTTATTTATAAAGCTTGGAGCCCCTTTAAATGACCTAGTTCAGCCATTGATTGTTAAGAATGCCATTATTCTTCACGTGCTATTAGAGTTGGCATATGAGCCAGCTCGGCACAGCCCAACCGAATCATGATTTGAGAAAACTGAGTCCGACTCGATATAGATGTTTAGTGGACTAAGCTGGGTTAAGCTTATTTCTCAGAATATAGGATTCAACTCGGCTCACGAGCCTGCTATCACGAGGTGCGAGCTAGGCTGGGTTGGGTTGGGCCAACCCATTATTTTTTTGTAATTAGTGTAATTTTAATATATAATTATACTAATATATATACAAACACACATACACACACACACACACACACATATATATATATATATAACTTGCATAGTTAGATTAATAATTAAAAAATAAAATTTAAGCTTAATTTTTTAAAGAAAAGTTAATTTAACTATTAACGAGATAGTACACAAGTTGATTAATAACATTAACAATTAACATAAATGATAAAACATTACATAACAAACTACAACTTAATAAGATTTGAGTACATTCGTGATATAAATATAAAAATAAAATATTATATAAATGCTTAAGGAAAGTTAGTATAAAAGTTCTCCATTTTGTTTTGCACTTTGTACGGGTACTGGGCCTATTGGTGGTTGTGGTGTGTTTGGAGGTGGCGGTGGTTGAATAACCACTTCAAGATTAAAATAGTTCGTGTCATTTGGGTATTGAAATACAAGGTGTTTTACAAGCGTCCTAGTTCCAAATATACGTTGAATTATAAATTGACGTTGCCAAAAGTTACAAATTACATACTCCTGTTCTTCAAAGTACCTAAAATAATTTCAAACATCTGACGAATATAATCGTCGTGAAAGATTTTCTTCTCCTATTGATATAGTTACATATAATGTTGTAAACTTGTAGTAAAATAAAGTTAAATATACTTATTGACTAAAATACTATGTCACTAAGTATTTATAGAAAAAATTATATGTATGATTATAAAAATTGTAAAAAATAATTGTACCTAAAATCTTTTAAAAATAATATGAAGGGACTAAAAGTTGCAAGTTGCAAACTTGCAATATCATAAAAAAGATTTGATAACAAATCATTTAATGTCAACTTAAGAAATAAATTTGCTACTTGTAATTATTAGTTTGTTAAAAAATACTAGTTATTACGGCTTGCTAGTTTGTTTAAAAAATAATTATTACGGCATACATTGTATGCATAAAACATAATATTTCAATTTCTTTTAATAAGTAAGCTCAAATTGCGCTTAATTTCTACTGGGCTTAAGTTGGACCTTATCAGGTCTCGAGATGGGCCTTATTTGGGCTCGAGTTGGGCCTATGCTGGGCTAAGTTCATGGACTGAGCTGAGTTAGGCTGGGCTCATGTATTGAGCTGAGCTAGGCCTGGGATTAAATGGGTCTAGGCTCAAATGGGTTGGGTCAAAAATTATATGACCCAACTTGCCCTACCTATATGTGGTGAGTTGGGCTAAGTTAAGCCCACTTTCAACAGTAATGGATTAGGGCGAGTCAAGTCCACTTTCAACCGAGATGGGTTGGACTCAAATTTTTGTGTGTTGAGCTGATCTGAGCTTGTATCGGTCAGCCCAATTGCCACCTCTACATGCTGTCATCATTTGATGCCTTATCACCTTTGGGGCAACCCTTATTTATTCTATTTATTCTTATGCTTCTTTTCTAGATGAAAAGAAGTACGTACCTATTGGCTTTTGTGTAGCTATGATGCTACTCCTGGTGAGTTGAAATTTATTAATATTTGAGCATTGACAATTTTTCTTCATGTTTATGTTTATGTCTACTTAATGCATTGTATAGAATATTTCATGTGCAAGACAATTTTAGGTTGTTTATATGTCCTTTAATTATGGAGATGGTTTTTGGTTTAAGGTTTCGATGCCTTGATATTTATTACATTTGGATGTTTAAGTTGCCTGGCCAACTGGTCCACAATGTGACAAATGACTAAGGTAATTGCTGACATCTCTAACATGATCGCCTCCTGAGCTCAAAGGTTTTAACCATTCTTATGGATTAATACCATTTTTAGTCCCTTATCTTTGCCCTCATTAACACTTTGGTCCCTTATCTTCAAAAATGCTACTTTTCAGTCTCTTATCTTTTAAATTTGGGACATCGTTAGTCCTATTTGCTAAATTCGTTAATTTTTGGAAGGAAATAGCACGTGCGCGGCACATGTGATTTTTATTCCCCAATTTGCAGGGGTAATTTGGTCCGCGCAAGTGCTATTTTCGTCCAAAAATTAACGAATTTAGCAAATAGGACTAACAGTGTCCCAAATTTAAAAGATAAGGGACTGAAAAATAGCACTTTTGAAGACAAGAGACCAAAGTGTCAATGAGAGCAAAGATAAGGGACTAAAAGTGGTATTAACTCCCATTCTTATTATAGAACTTATTATAGTAATTGGTCAAAATGTGCGATCTTTCGGTACGATTAAAGGGTTTGAGAGAGAGTGACTGTAGACCCGACTAACGTGTGAGGCCTACGTGCATGACAACCAGATTTATCCAATTGTCGTGAATTTACATACCCCTTATTACAACCAAAACCTCACGCGAAAAGTAACATTAGGACTCAATCCAATATGTCAAGGAAAACTAAAATAATACTTTAAGGGAAAATGTCACAAATGGTCCCTATTGTTTTCTTAAAATTTATTAGTCAATTTAGTTTCTATTATTTTTAATTTTTTTTATTCATCTCTATTATTCAAAATTAGCCAATCTAGTACTTATTATTTTTCAAAAAAATTAATTTAATCTCCAAATAGGGATCACATGCAAGGAATAAATTGATTATTTTTAGGAAAAATAGGGACTAAATTAATTTTTTTGGAAAAAATGAGGACTAAATTGATTAATTTTGAACAACAGGGACAAATTTAATTTTTTTAAAGGAAATAATAGGAACTAAATTGATTAATTTTAAATAATATGGAGAATTTAAAATTTTGGTGAAACAATAGGAACCATTTCTATAATTTTTCCTAAGAGTTAAAAAAAAAAAGAACAAAAAATCTCACAAAAAATAGAATAAAACAAATGGAAGCTAGGTTTTTTTTTTGGTCGAAAATGGAAGCTATGTAAAGTAGCTACAAAGTTCCCAATTGTTCCAACACGCTTCGATCCAACACAAAGCAGGACAAAGACACCAAGAAAAAACACAGCAAGGTGCACAAAGGGGAAAAACCAGCAGAAAAGAAAGGTAAATTTGGTATTGTAAACTTTAAAAAAAATAATTGTTTGGCATCAAATCAAGTGATCTAAAATAGTTAACTTAAGTTGTCCTTTAAACCCACAACAACTCACTTATAAACAGGTTATATATGCTAACACCCACTAAGCCGGGGCATGACATTTATCATGAATCTTTTTTTCACCTCACTTTCTAGTCAAGTGCAATTCAAATATCCAGGTTTCAATTCTCGGCGGTGGAGGGTTGGGAGGAAAAGGGGGAGGGGGGAGGGAGAAGAGGAAAAAAGAAAAAAAAGTGCAAATCAAATATTGAAACATTGACATAATGGATAGCAATAAAGCCGTTATACCTTGTTTTTTCTCGTTCGCGGATAGATAATTGCATGGAGAAAGATTTCAGCAATTAGTAGCGAATGAACAACAGCAATAACAGTGAGATAACTGCATCAACATCAAATGAAAATAGAGGTTATACTATTCTTTAGCTTCTGATATGCATCAAAGCCCAGAAATGAGCAATTAACTTGGCTATTTATGGTACCCTCTTTTGTTTAAGTGCAACAATAGCTACTGAATTTACCTTCAGGTTTATGTTTTCCATTTCCAATTTTGCACTTCGATTTATCATATATGGAGGGAAAGGAACAATAGATGGCACAACAACTTGTGCTTGACGAAGGACCAAATTTACCACAATATTTTGACGGATATTTGCAAGCTCGGTTTTTAGGGACTATGTTATTAATGGGCTTATATCCGAGGCTCGGTTTTTAGATAAGAGTATCCTAGTTTGGTTTTGTTTCACTTCTTTCTTGCAAGTTTATTCTCTTTTCTACAGCTTTTCGGTATCAATGAAATCACTTGTTTATATAGCAAAAAAATGATAGCCCGTGAAGTAGGTAAGCATAATTGCACTTAAAAAAATTGATAATCGAAAACATTATCATCCCCTAAAGTATGCAATTAGAGATAATGACTTGACGTTGAGCCAAAACTTGACTTCTCCAAATTCTAAACAAAATCCCCTACAACCAAAGTCGACTACAAAATTTATTAGCAGTATCGTAAGAATAAAATATTAGTATAGTTAGATCACAGAGTATGAAACTACGACTTATGACCATGTATGACGGCACCCCATCTTAAAAAATCAGTATGGAGATTTTGTTGCAAAGCAAAGGGTGCCCACTGAGTATGTTTTGCTGATTCTTGACAAGGCCATCTCCTACCTTAGTCAAGCATCTGGAAACTTATACCATAGGAGTTGCTTTTGACACCTAAGCTCTGTTTGTTTGTCGTAAAATGATTTGATGGTAAAAAATGTTTACACGAGAAAATATTTTTATGAAAAATAGATTTTTTTTTGTGTTTGATTAACACATTAGAAAAATATTTTTTAATGTTTAGATATATCAATGAAAAATATTTTTCGATAAAGATATTCTTTCTAAAAGAAAAAAAAAAACACACACACATACATATTTTTTGGATGGAGCGAATGGAAAATACTTTAATCTCTTTATATTTTTTACTCTTTTTAACCAATTTTTTTTTTGACCGGAAAATATTTCTGATTGACTTATTTCGTTTGTGTTATCAAACACTGAAAATTAAAAAAAATATATTTGAAAAAATATTTTACGGCAAACAAATAGAGCCCTATTGTTCATGATCCTCTTTTGTTTTTTTATATGTTTTCAGGTTCCCCACCAAAAGAAAGCGTGGAATTATGACTTAATTGTGCTTATCAATGGAGAACAAAGAAAATCAGTATGAACCTCGGAGGAGGAAAAAATTAATCCCAACAAATTAGAAGACGCTACGTGTTTTTTACTAGGAAGAAGAAGTTCGTCTGGCCAAGTAAACCCTTAATTGCCAAAGACCCTTGGTCTAACGGTATGATACTCGCAAACAAAGTGTATGCGAGAACTTGCGGGTTTGAATCTCACTAACTACATTTGATATATATATATATCAAATGTAGTCCTCATTTTTTTGGAAAAAGAAATAAACCCTTAATTATTGAAGGGATGGTGGGCCCATTTCATTGCCTGAAATCTCTTGCTTGAGGCTCACGATGTCACAATTTTTGAAAAATTTAGTAAATATTCCAAGCTACAGTTTTTTTTTTTTTTTGGTCATATCCCAAGCTACATTAAGGAAATGTCAAATATCAAACAAGTCTTAGATGATGAGAGCTATAAAAGACTAAGTTGGATAAGCTGAATTTAGTCGAACACTCAAAATAATCTCCATTTTGGAAATGTCCAAAATATTCTATACGCCCCATACTACACACTTAGCTCACAAAAGCTAGGGTAAAATTGAAACCCCCTATTACCTAATGTGCATCATAAATCCTCTATTAAAGTAATTAGTTAAATTAGTCTTGTGTTTTAAAGAATGTTGCACGACGATCCCGCTGTCTATTATGTCGTTCACTTTAATGATGCGTGTTGTTCACCTACTCAAAATGAAGATAGGTATTATATGAAGCCTAAAGCATGTCTAATTCATTTATAGTTTAAATTGTGCTATTTAATTGTCTCTATTTTATTTAATAGTTGATTCAAAAAAATTAGAAATTTTAATTGTTATTTAGATTATTTGAAAAATATAAGATAATTGTAATATATTTGTTTAGTAATTTATATAAGAATTTAAACATGTCAACTCAAAAATCTTAATTACCTAAGATCAACAATGTCTCAAGAAAGATTAAATGGATTGAGCGATATTATCAATTAGAAATTACATGTTCGAAGGATTTGATTATAAAAAGTTAACTAAAAAATTTGCATCTCAAAAAGCTAGACAATAAAATTCTAGTAAAATATTTACATAAATTTCAATAAAAAGGGCCTCATTTTAATATTTAGATTTAAGCCTCACTATATGTGTTGAGCCACCTCGGTGTCCCTATATGCTCCAGCAATAACTGTTAGAACATAATTAATATATTCACTTAAATCATACATTTCTTTCATAATATCAGGATTGTAGAATTTAAAGTTATGAGAATAGCGTACCTGAATCCATGACAACAATAACGTAAAAGCAAGAAAACCTTTGAGAATTTGGTGTAAGGCCTTCCACAGACTAAACAAGATTCTCTTGTTGTATATTGCTCAAGGTGGGGCTTTGAGAAAACAAAGAATATAGTGTGTTTAGCCTTAGGGACCAAGACCTCTTTATATAGACAACTTGATTAGAATCCCACTAATCCTAAACCAAGTTGCTATTGGATACCACACATTACAAAGTCCATATTGGATAAGATGTCTTATTAGGATCTTTACTAGAATTAGATCACTTAATTATCCGAATTAGAATAGTATCCCAAATATAATTGTTAATTACGTGTAAGCCCATAATAGATTATTGAAAATAATCCCAATAATCTCCCACTTGGGCTATACAGTAATACCGAAGACATATTTGATAACTTTATGTGCACAAAATTACTACATACTCTTAAAACATCTTCTGAAACAATCCGGTCCATCTCATATACTAGCATGAGACCAAAGCGGGCTTCGTTACATTACAGTATAACGGGACCCATCAATGATCACTATACCAAATATATTCAATGACATAGATCAAATATGGATATGTAGCTTGAAAATTACATGCAATGTGATCTCAAACATGCCTATTTTCAATTGGTCCGAACTTTATTCTGTGATATCAAACCTTAGTCTTTCAAACCTTATGTTAAACCACAATTAAAAGATAACACATTCAGAGTAATAACTGAAAATAAAATCATAACTTTATTATGCAGAAAACTGAATATACATAGTGTCAAAGAAAATAACTGAAGACATACACAAACTCCCACTAAAACTGCATACCATTAAATAAAACAATACCTATATGAGCAGTGTGCTCATGAAAGACCTTGGATGGTCTACCTTTAGTAAGCGGATCCGCAAGCATAGAGTCTATTCCTATATGTTCGATTGGCACTATCTTACTCTGAACTCTTTGCTTAAGTACTTAGACACTTGATGGATCTCTCAATGTTTCAGTATTTCAAAGAATCAGAATCAGAATACCTAGTGACCTTCAATTGATCTGACTTTCGATAAGTGAGCATGTAACCTTATGTTCTCTATTAATTCTTTATAACCCATTTGTGTCCTAATTTCTTTATGATCCATTACAGGGTTCCTTAGTTACTGCCTAACATCCTTATTATGTATGCACAATACAGATATGTACATACTTGAGTCCTCTTAATATTCCCTACAATTGATGCATAAGGGATCTTGTGAATTTTCTTAACTGTAACATCACATTTTCTTTCAATTTCATTCTTGGGGCACTAATTGAGTCTAGAAAGATAAATTTACTCCCACTGGACTTGTGATATACACAGTCATCAACTGCATTTACCTCAAAACCATGCGAGATAATGACTTGATGAAACTTGTGATACCGTTGACGGGAAGCCTGTTTGAGACCATATATGGACTTTTTAATTTTGCAAACCATAGACTTTGAGTTACCTGATACAAAGTTTTCTGGCTATACCATGTAAATAGTCTCCTCAATGTCACCATTGAGAAAAGCTATCTTAACGTCCATCTGATGTAGCTCTAAATCAAAATGAGCCATCAGTGCCATTACAGTTCTAAAAGAGTCTTTCGTAGAAACTGGAGAGAAAGTCTCTTTATAGTCAATGCTTTCTTTCTGAGTGAAACCCTTAGCTGTCTTAACGTCCATCTTAACCTACTTAATTAGTCATCTAAAATCACAAATTATTTATTCGTGTTATTTATTCATATATATATATATATATTCATATTATTTATTCATCAATATTAATTAATTAAATTTAATTCTAAAACTGGTTAGTGATATTGATGGAATATATTTTTTTGTCAAAATTTCAAAAATAAAGCTTCAAAATATAGGGACATAAAAGGAATACCAACAATAAATATATTTACAAATCTTAGAATTGACTTAATACTATTTTTTTAATTCCAAACAAGGGAAATCATTTTTAAATACAAATTCTCACAGAATTTATTTATAAATCAAATAAATTTCACACCACAAAGATTTCCAAACACTCTATAAGACTATTTCAGGTTTCTTACTATATTAGGTTGATTTCCCTGGTACTTAAAATCGTTTATCTATTCATCCTTTGATCTTGCAACATAAGGGTGAGCTTGAATAGTAGTGTTCTTCCCTTTGTCAAAGAGGACATTTCGTTATAAGTTGCTTTATTGTTAAATTCTATTTCAGATCCTCACAAAGAAGAGAAATGTTTTGTTTTGAGTGAATTGAAATAAGAAATACTTTAGACTATAGTAAAAATAAAGAAGAAGATTCCATTAGTTATAAATTCCACCATTTTGTAATGCAAACATCGATATGTGTAGTTCCACCAATAACTATGAAAGTGTAAGCCAAAGAATCAAAGAGATTCCATTTTTCAAAATATAATTAACATAAATTTGTCTTGTACATGAAAAAATTTTAAGGAGAGAAAATTAATGCTATAATATGTGTAAATAACATAATAGTTCCCATTATTCTTTTGATAACTATTACTATGCGTCAAACACACTTGTTAGAGAAATATGGAGATTGAATTTAAGAACAAAGTAGTCTAAAGAAATGAGTTCATTATAAATTTATTGAATTATCCTTATACCATTTGATTCTTTTTTGATTTATCTTACAACATTGAGCATAGATAACGACAAAATCTACAAATAAAAAAAAGGTCTAGAAGCCCTTCCATTTCCTAGTTATACATAAATTCAAAAATTAACAGCATAAATGGAAAGGTCATATGACTCAAAGTAACTTCTTTAGGTTATCCTTAGCAGAGGTAGCAAAATAAAAAACATGTCAAATTTGGAAATTTTTAGAGACCCAAACATTATTTTTGATTTAAATATACATGTGACCCACCACTTTTCACAACTTTTGAGGCAAAATGGGTCTCTAAATTACATTTGGGGCTCTAAATTTAGCACCCCAAATGTAATTTAGAGACCCATTTTGTATCAAAAGTTGTGAAAAGTGGTGGGTCCCATGTATATTTAAATCAAAAATAATGTTTGGGTCTCTAAAAATTTCCAAATTTGACATGTTTTTTATTTTACTACATCTGTTAAGGATAACCTTAGAACTTATCTTATAAGCTTTATTTCCAAAAAGGTTTTCTCTTTTTCTTATTTACATTCAAAATTTGCAATAAATAGTGGTACTCAACTTACTTGGACGATCCTTTGCCAACTCAATTTACATGGTATCAAGCACTTTAATTAAAGAATCTATCTTTATACATGTCACAACCATGCCACACATGTCTTTTATATAACTTCAATAAAAATCACAAATACTTTCTCATCGAAAACACTCCATAAATCTTCTAGAAAAACTCAGTCATATGTCTTCTCTTCAACTCTTTAAACACCGTATGTAAGTATTTTTTTTATTTGTCTCCTAATTGCTCCATCATTATCCTTACACATATGCTAGTCATTAGATTTGCCCCTTGCCAAGAATTGACCAATGCTTTTATTGGATTTAGATTATTTCCTCTACTGTTTTCCTCATCTACTAGAGATATGTATATGGACCATTACATTTGGTCTATTGAAGTCTCAATCATTTATTTAAAATTTATTTTAACTAACTTCTTCACAAATGAAATTCAAAATAGATTGTTAAGATTTAAAAAGATCAAATCTCATAACTCATAATACATCTTATATATCTAGTAGACGAGAGAAAAATAAGAGGAGAGGATCTGAACCCTCCTTCAATCACCCTCCATTGAAAAGTCTACATCATTGTCCTTTGTCTTACTAAAGTGAAAACTTACCTCATTGTCTTTTCCCCTCAATGATTACATTTCGTTCTAAATATCGCATTTTTACATTTTTATTTATGTAGATCTAAGGTTTTTTTGCTAGAAATGTAGATCTAAGGTTTGACTAAACAAGATGTTATTTATCTAAAATAAATTAGTAGGTAATATACGGAAAGAGATAAAATTTAGTGAATTAATTTGAACATTCGTGCAAATTCAGTGACTTATGACGCAATTACCCTTTTGATTTTCATTTGGCGTTTACACATCTACTTAATAAGAAAAGGCAGAATATAATAAAAGACACATTTTTAATTAGCACAAAACTTTTCCTAGAAAGTATGAACTTTTTCAGCACTTATATATTTCTAATGAATCAACTATGAAGGTGGTTGTTAGCTACATTTTAGTGCTCAAATTCCTTCACTATTATTACCTTGTCATAGGAGTTTTTCCTAACCATTCAGTCAAAGATTCCTTTGTATGGTATAACAAGCTATTTAGCTGCTTATATTGATTGTCCACAGTGTGACTAGCTACAATGCGCCGACAACCTAATTTGGCAATATGATTATTATTATTATTATTATTGTGCTTATTTTTTAAGACATTAACATGTTTATAAAGGAATAATTTTATAATATGTTACGTTTTGAAAAGGAATTTTGGTGGTTTGAGCAATGACTTCTATTAACATGTATATAATTTTTTTTTTATTTATTGATACTACATTATTGTTTATTATTATCATTATTATGATTATTGTATATTCATTCTTAACACAATAATATGTACATAAAAGGCTAGGTTTTTACTCTTTTTTTTTTTTGCTCGAGCTAGGTTTGTAATATTTTATATTTTGAAAGGGCATTTAGTTATTTGACAAATGAGTTCTGTAACATGTATATAATATGCTTATCAACTAATAAGATTGTTAGAAGTTGTACAGTATAAGTATGGATTAATTTCACAACAAGATGACTAATATGCTTAATCGATGAAGCTGTGTGATGAAAACTAAAAAAAACGAATGCAATAACTTGGTGCAAAGTAATTATGTTACAAGTGATGTTGCAACATTAACTGGATCATTGTTTCTTTCTCAATTAATTAACAATCTGTTTCTTGCGTTGCTTAGACAGTTTAACAAGCATTCCACTTAATGTTCCAACACGAGCAGTAACAGTAACTACTAGCGGAAATAATAAAGCTATAACATAAATAACAAACATTAAGATTTAACGTGGTTCAACCATGCGGTCTATGTCCACGGGACCTCTCCTGGTCCAACAAACCTGTTCATTAAGAAATAAAATCAGTTACAAACACCAATGGACTTTCACAAGTAAAGACTCCCTCTTGACCTTTAACGCCTTGATGATGAACTCCTCAATGAACTTTAATTTGACGAGCTACCTTCGACTTGCAACGTTCTCTCCTGAGAACAACACCTTCTTCTCCCGAAAAATGATCAAAGAAACAGTAATCTAATTATTCAGAACATAAGTCACTCATATCTCACTGTTACATATCACAGAGTTGCAACACTTAAAACAACTGAGTACACAATAACAGGTCGTGTTGCAACATGACACAAAACATAAAACTCTGTTGTGTTCTTTTGCTCCTCGTTAGTATTCTTTTTTTCTCTCACCTATTTTTCCTTGTGCTTCAAAATATATATTTGTTCTGCTTTACCGTCTACCGCCTTAGGCCTCAAGACATTCTTAAACAGTATACAATTAATGTTATGCCATAAGTAGTGCATCCTTAACATGGTAAGTTGCCATAATATGGTTCCTGCGCTTAACATGGTAAGTTGCCATAATATGTTTCCTGTGCCTAACATAAAATAGTAACAACACAGCCAATCAAAGATTGCCTTCCAGATTGCCAAAATGATCGTCAAAAGAGTCAAGACCTCAACAATCTCCCTCTTTGGCTTTGTGTTGGCAAAACCGTGATGCAACAAGCCTAAGCACAAGATAAGAACATAACAGCAGCAATAACACTAATAGGACAAGTAGTAATAAAAAATGAACTAATAACTAACAATATTAGTAGCAGCTCAAACAATCAGAAGTAGCTTAATAGAGCAGACATCGACTTCTTCCCTTTTTTGCCAAACCAAAGACAAAACAGAAAAGGAGATAGAAAGGAAACAACATTAACTAGAAGAAGATCCCATCAAATGCGCCATCAGGGCATTCTGTCCTTAGAGTAGTTGAACTAAAGTCTGATTAATCTGATCTTGATTAGCCTGAACATTCCCTTGCTCCTCTCTTAGTTCTTCAATGGCCTCATGAAGTTGTTGAAGATGTTGCATCATGACAGACTGATCAGCAGATGAACTGGCATTGTCAGTGCCAGGGCCTGGTGCACCACTAACATTATTCTCCCCCTTAGTATCATCTTTGTGATCCCCCTGCAAAAATTTTCTGGAAAATAACAGTGAAGAGCTGGGTTTATGCAATACTTCATCAGGTTCAAAAACCTTGTGTTGTGACAAGAGAAACTCACATATGAGAGAGGGATAAGGCAAGTACTGACTAGCAAAGTTTTTAGCAGCTTCCTCAATTATGCGCTAAAAAATAACCCGACCCAAATCAAGATTCACCCCAGTGCCGACAGAGTAAAGCAAGCGACCCATCTCACTACTGAGGGTAGTAGAGTGCTTAGTAGGATACCAATTTGCCATGGCCATCTTGTGCAGAGCAGCATGCTTAGTAGTAAGTCTATTCCCAGGTAGTTTGGACTCAAATTTCTATTCAAATGGCTTACCTATCAGTTCCATCGCAATAACATATAGAGAGATATCTGGAATAATCTCTGTAACTGGCTCGCATCCTAAGAACTTATTTAGGGCAGTAGGAGAGAACTAAAAAACATGACCTCGCACAAAAATTTGATGAAAGTATTTTGATGTCGCAACACTGATAGTCAGTTAGCCAATCCCACGATCTTGGGAAGTTCAAAAATGAAAACTGCAAAAGTAAATTAACTACCAGTCAAAGATATCTAAATTTTCCGCTCAAAACAATCTCGCTCTTCTGACTAAACACCATGTGTCCTACGAAAGTTACAACATTGTGACATAAGCCAATACAACTTTATTATTATGATTGATCTAGTGAATAATGTTGCAACCCAAAACTAACTAACAGTATATTTCACAATTCTCAGATCCGCTAAGATTTTCTCCCTCTTCCTTTTTTTTTAATTTAGTAAAATAAAAGAATTCGAAATGAATCCAGGAAGCATGAAATCACTCAAGAAGGTTTACTCATCAATACTCATTTCAGACAAGGATTGAATTAATGAACCATGTGTGTGAGAAGTAGTGTTTTAGATAGCCATTACCTTCAAATCTGCAAAGTGCAAGTGCTCTCCTTATCAGCTCAAATATACCTAATCATCTTAGTCATCTCACAAAAAAGCACACTGTTTCTCTTTTATTCCAGCCCATGTTGTGACTAGATGTAATACATAGATTTTTTTTTCTAGCCCATGTTGCAACTGATAGCTTTCACTCCAATCTCTTTTATTTTGGATCAGGTAGCTATTTTCAGTGCATGAAACTCACATTCTTTTCTTTTTTTTTTCCTCAAAGATGAATAGAATACAAGAATGGATTCAAAGAGACTTCTTCCTATATCCTTAGTCATCAGATAGATCAAGCTCTTGCACAAGCAGATTATCCAGATTAGCTTCCTTAACCTAGACTTCAAGGTGCACAAGGATATATAGTTCATAAATTAAATCACTAGCTGAGTGAATATCAAACTTTCAGTTTTCTCAAGCTTATTTCAAGTTCCTGATGCACATCATGTTGCAACTTTATATACTACAAATTCCTATAGCTTTTCTTAGGGTCTCAAATCTTAGAGGATCTAAAGCCTTGGTGAAAATATCTGCCAATTGTTTTTCTGTTGCAACACGTTCTAAGATAATGACTTTTGTTTTAACAAGTTCACGTATGAAGTGATGTCTTATGTCAATATGTTTCGTGCGAGAGTGCTGAACCGGATTCTTGGATATGTTAATGGCACTCATGTTGTCACAATAAACAGTTAAAACCTTATTTTCAATTCCATAATCATCCAGCATTTGTTCATCTAAAGAAGTTGTGCACAACAACTTCCTGCAGCTATGTATTCTGCTTCTACTATTGACAAGGAGATTGAGCTTTGCTTCTTACTGTACCATGACACCATGTTTTTTGCAATGTAGAAACATCCATCGGTTGTACTTTTTCTATCATCTGCATTTCCTGCCCAATCAGCATCACTAAAACCAACAAGATTAGTGTTAGTGTCATTAGTAAACAAGATTTCAAGACTTACTGTACCACTCACATATTTGATTATCCTTTTTACTGCAAGTAGGTAAGACTCTTTTGGATTTGTCTGATACCTTGCACACACTCCTACACTAAAACATATATCAGGTCTACTTGCTGTAAGATACATCAAACTTCCTATCATGCTCCTATACAAACTAGGATCAACTGATTTCTCATCCTTACTTCTAGTCAGCCTAGTGGTCACACTCATAGGAGTCCTTGAAGACTTAACAGATTCTAAACCAAATCTTTTGACCAGATTCCTGGCATACTTCTCTTGAGATATAAAAATCCTATCTTTACGTTGTTTAACCTGCAATCCTAGGAAGTATGTTAGTTCCCTAACCATGCTCATTTCAAACTCATGTTTCTTATGCCTGACAAATTCATCAACTTTATTTTCAGATGTTGTACCAAAAATAATGTCATCAATGTAAATTTAAGCAATGAGAATACCTGAACCAGACCTTTTGATGAACAAGGTTTTGTCTACTCCCCCTCTTTTGTAGCCTTTATCTAGCAAGAATTTTGTCAACCTGTCATACCAAGCTCATGGAGCTTGTTTCAACCCATACAAGGCCCTTTTTAATTTTTACACATAAGTAAGATAGTGTGGATCCTCAAAACCTTTTGGTTGCTCAACATATGCTTCTTCATTTAGAATACCATTCAAGAATGTACTTTTTACATCCATTTGAAACAATTTCACTTTTAACACACATACAATGGACATTAGCAATCTAATAGATTCAAGCCTAGCAACTGGAGCAAAAGTTTCATCAAAATCCACACATTCTATTTGTGTATATCCTTGAGTTACAAGTCTTGCCTTATTTCTAGTAATGTTACTACTTTCATCAGTCTTATTTTTAAAAATCCACTTAGTTCCAATGACATTGACATTGTTTGACCTAGGAAATAAAATCCAGACATCATTTCTCACAAACTGACTTAACTCATCTTGCATAGCATTTATCCAAACTTTATCAATTAAAGCTTCAGTCATATTTTTTGGTTCAAGAGTTGATGTGAAGTATACAAACCTTACCATATCTCTGTAGTTCCTCTTGGGTTTACCTCTGGTTTGGATTCCATCGTGTATTAAGCCTATCACATCAGTTGGGGCATGATTTTTGTGGACTGGTGGCAGTTTAGCTTGAGTTTCTTTACTGATATCATCTGTTATTCCATCGCATGTTGTAATATATGGTGAAATACTGTCTAACTCCTCAGTTTTTCTACCCGATGTTTCATCTGGCTCAGTCACACCAGGTTTTGTCATTCATTCTTCCTTCAATGTTACAGCATCGTCTGACTTATTGGTCTGTATTTTGCTGCTACCGATTTCTTCCGTTGGCTCTCTTATACATTTTTGCAATTCATCAACCACTACATTAACAGATTCCATTATAGTTCTGGTAGTTAGATTAAAAACTCGAAAAGCTCGGCTGTTTGTAGTATAACCAAGAAAAATACATTTGTCACTTTTAGCATCAAATTTTCCTCTTTGTTCTCTATCATTCAAAATATAACATATGCTACCAAACACATGAAAATAACCCAGTGAGGGTTTCTTACCTTTCCAAATTTCATAAGAAGTTTTTGAAGTACTTGGTCACAAGAACACTAGATTTATGGTGTAACATGCAGTGTTAACTACTTCCGCCCAAAACCTGTGAGAGAGATTTTTATCATTCAACATCACTCGAGCCATTTCTTGAATGGTCCTATTCTTGCGTTCATCCACTCCATTACATTGTGGGGTCTTTGGGGCAGAGAAGTCATGTGTTATTCCATGTGCATTGCAGAATTCATCAAAAGAATGATTATCAAATTCTCGACCATGATCACTTTTTATTCTAATGATTTTCTGATTGTTGCACCCTTTCTCATTCTTCAATTTTAAACAAAATTTTTTAAACACATCGAATGTATCAGATTTTTCTCTAAGACAGTCTACAAATGTGTATTTGGAATAATCATGCACACACACAAACACATGTCGCTTACCTCCGATGCTTTCAGTTTGCATTGGACCTATGAGATCTATGTGCAAAAGCTCCAAGATATTATTGGTTGACACATGTTGCAACATCTTGTGAGATGCTCTTACCTGTTTATCCATCTGACAAGATCTACACACACCCGATTGTTTGTTTTTCAACTTTGGCACTCCTCAAACTGCACCTACATTCACAAGTTTGGTCAGCAAGTCATAATTTAAGTGTCCCAATCTTTGGTGCCAAATCTCAGCGTTGTTACAGGTACTGTTGTAACATGGTACTGGTCGTTCATGTGATGGTGTGAGCACATAGCAGTTGTCAAATAACATTTTTCCTCTAAGCACACAATTATCTCTAGTGAAGTTCACATGTAAGCCTTGATCATACAATTGACTAATACTAATAAGATTAGCTTTTAAACCATCCACATGCAATACTTTTTTGAGTCTTGGAAATCCTTCAATATCCAAAGTTCCTCTCCCGAGTATCTTTCCTTTAACACCATCACCAAAAGTAACTTGGCCTTCATCTCGCTCCTTGTAGCTGCTCAATGCTTCTCGCATACCTGTTATATGTCTAGAAGACCCACTATCAAAATACCAAGAGTTAGCAGTATAAGTTTGCATAGAAGTATAAGCAACAAAACAAGTTAAATCTGTTTTTTTCACCCATAATTGTTTTACCTTGTTTTGCAGAAACATGTGTGTGGATCTTTTCTGCTTACTGTGAGACTTACCTTTTTCTTGCATTCTTTGAAGTTTGAAACAATGAGGTCTGATGTGTCCAGGTGCAAGACAGTAGTAACATATACGAATAAACATGTTCTTCTTTTTCCCATATGGCCTCTGTGATGTTGTTGGTGTTGTCGAACCATCAGTTACCATAACATTTTTTCTGTTATTCTAAGTCGTTGCATCCTTATACTCAATTTCTGGATTTTTTGAACTTTTGACAAAAATAGTTGCTCCAGAAGATTTTCTTTCATAATAACCAAGTCCACTATGATCTCTACTCAATTTTTGAATGGATAACATGTAATCCAATTTTTCATTTCCAGAATTTAACATTTTTATATTTCGATGCATTTGTTTTAAATTATGTTGCAGCATCTGTACTTCCAACAGTCCTTCTTCTGCTAGGTTTTCTAGTTCTGCCTTTTGTTTCTCCAACTCAAAAATCTTCAGCTCTAGTCCCTGATTTTTCTTGCACACAAACACCTATTTTTCGTACATGTTCTTGTATGTTTTCATGACTTCTTCGTCATCCAAATCACTATCACTATCTAACTTAATGCAGTCTAATTCACTTGTCTCCCCATCATTTTCACATGTTGTTGTAACATCAATACCTGTTTCCTCGTCCAAACTGATCTTTCTTGGTGCTTTTGCAATAGTGAATGCTACAAAGTTCCCAGTATGCTCTCCTTCACTCTTTGACAATTCTTCTGATTTCACATCACTCCAGGTAACTTTCATAGCCTTTTTCTTCCTTTTCAAAGTGTTTGCACATTCATCTTGAATGTGACCAAACCCCTCGCTTTTGCGGCATTGTATGCCTTTACTCTTCTTCTTTCTATCAGCCGATTTCAAATTTTGCTTCTTGAATGGGTCAGGTGTTGTCGCAATATGAGGCTTCTTATCAAAATTTGATTGTCTGAACCCTTTTCTTCGCTTATCCCATTTTTTCAGAACTCTATTGAAATTCTTGATGAGCAAAGCTAAGGATTTAGAGATTTCAGATTCTTTATCATCCGAAGAGCTTTGCATCTCATTCCTCTCAATATCAGCCTTTAGAGCAATGTCTTTTTCTTACTTCTTTTGCTTAAACTTCATTTCAAAAGTTTGAAGGGACCCCATTAGTTCATCAATCTTGATTTCATCCACATTTTTTTATTCTTCTATGGCAGCCACCTTGATTCCAAATTGTCTGGAAGAGAGCGCAAGGTTTTCCTTACAAGCTTAGCATCAGAATATTTTTGTCCCAAAGCAAATGATTCATTCACAATATCACACAATTTGTCATTGAAATCCGCAATGGTTTCACCCTCCTGCATCCTTAACTCCTCGAATCTGGTGGTAAGTATCTACAACTTTGATCTTCTGACAGACGTTGTACCTTCATATGCTGTTTCCAATATCTCCCAAGCTTCCTTCGCAGACTCACACGTAGAGATTAACTTGAATTGGTTTAGGTCGACAGCATTGAATATCGCATTCAGCGCCTTAGAATTCTAACTTGCCAAGAGGTCTTCATCCTTGGTCCATTCTGTTTCAGGTTTAGTTGCAACATTGCCCTGAGCATCTGTTTTGGTAGGAGTTGTCCAGCTAGTCAAGATAACCTTCCAAGCCTTCTCATCAATAGACTTGATGAACACCCTCATTCGAGCCTTCCAGTATGAGTAATTCACCCTATCCAACAACAGTGGTTTAGAGATCGAACCTCCTTCACACAAGGTATCCATACCTATTCCTGCAAATAAACAACTAACTCCCAAGAATCTAACTGAATTAGTTCGTAACCTGCTCTGATACCATTTGTTAGAAGTTGTACAATATAAGTATGGATTAATTTCATAGCAAGATGACCAATATGCTTAATCGAGGAAGCTTTGTGATGGAAACTAAAAAACACGAATGCAATAACTTGGTGCAAAGTAATTCTGTCACAGGCGATGTTGCAACATTAATTGGATCATTGTTTCTTTCTCAGTTAATTAACAATTTGTTTCTTGCATTGCTTAGATAGTTTAACAAGTATTCCACTTAATGTTCCAACACGAGCAATAATAGTAACTAGCAGCGGAAATAATAAAGCTATAACAGAAATAACAAACACCAAGATTTAATGTGGTTCAATCATGCGGTCTACGTCCACGGGACCTCCCCTGGTCCAACAAACCTGTTCATTAAGAAATAAACTCAGTTACAAACACCAATGGACTTACACAAGTAAAGACTCCCTCTTGACCTTTAACGCCTTGATGATGAACTCCTCAATGAACTTTGGTTTGACGAGCTCCCCTCGACTTACAACGTTCTCTCCCAAAAAAAACACCTTCTTCTCCCGAAGAATGATCAAAGAAACAGTAATCTAATTATTCAGAACATAAGTCACTCATATCTCACTGTTACATATCACAGAGTTGCAACACTTAAAACAACTGAGTACACAATAACAGGTCGTGTTGCAACATGACACAAAACATAAAACTTTGTTGTGTTCTTTTGCTCCTCGTCTGTATTCTCTTTTTCTCTTACCTCTTTTTCCTTGTGCTAAAAAATATATACTTGTGTTGCTTTACCGTCAACCGCCTTAGGCCTCAAGACATTCCTAAACAATATACAATTAATGTTATGCCATAAGCAACACATCCTTAACATGATAAGTTGCCATAATATGGTTCCTACGCTTAACATGGTAAGTTGCCACAATATGTTTCATGCGCCTAACATAAAACAGTAACCATCATATTTATGGAAATATAAGATCATGAGGTTTTGCAAAAACATAGCCAATCAAAGATTGCCTTCCAGATTGCCAAAACGATTGTCAAAAGAGTCAAGACCTCAACAAAGATTATTATTATTATTATTGTGATAGTTTTTTAATATTATTATTCATTATCATTTTTGTTTGCTTATTTGTTGTTGTGGTTGTTGTTGTCATTCTTGTTATTATTATTGTTATTATTATTATTATTATTATAAATTTTATATAATGTGCTAGTTTTGTAATATATTATGTTTTCAAAGGGCATTTTGATTATTTGACAAATGAGTTCATCTCCAAGAACATGGGAGTGAGCTAATCACATATGTTTTATCTGGAATGGCTAATCTCAAATTATGGGAAATGAGATTATCAGGTTCATTACCTTATACCAAGCATGAAAAACAGAATAAAATAAGGAATGTCATTCCATTACCAACCCCTTCCAATATAGGTAGCGATTGGTCTTGGAATAAATTTAGACATTAATGGAATGGGTTAAGAATTGGAATAGAATAGAGAATGGAATAAACCTGGTAAAGAATATACCGTACTTGGTATACTATAGGAATAAAGATAGGAATGAATGTATTGATTCGCAACCCATGTTTGGTAATCGGTATAATAGGATAGTATTGGGAATGACTTTTATGAAATAACAAGATTGATCTTTTGTTATTATTTTCATGTTATTCTCTATTAGAATAAAAATTATAATAATAATAATAATGATGATGATAATAATAATAATGATAACAATAACAATAATAATAATTATTATTATAATAATAACAGATAGATAAACATAATGTTAGTATTATGTAAATAACAATAACAAAAATTTCATTTTGTTATTAGATACTTTTATGTATTAAAAGGGTATTTGGGTCATTTGACAAAAATGATGCTATTAATTCCTTATTAATATTTATAAATAATAATAACAAGGGTAAGGATTGTCCTTTTGTTATTATATAAGTGTTATGTTTTGAAAAGGTATTTCTATCATTAATAATAATTATTCTAAGGATCAAGCGCTTAGCACTAAGTTAAAAGCTTAAACTATTAGCAGATGCACAAATTTATTTCCTTATAGTAGCAACATAGAGCCATGTATCTATACGGCATGAGGGTCTTGGCCATGCACATAGGACATAACAATAGGATACGTTGTCAAGCACCGATATCACGCCCATACGCGATAGGGAATCCATAGGGTGATTATTGCCCTCCCATAAGGCCAAAATTCTCTCCCCGCCCAAATCCTCCAATGACACTCGAGGGACTCAAACTTGTAAGAATACAAGAATCATAGGCTTTATGGAAATATGGAGAACAAAATTCATTGATGAAGCATGTACAAATTATAATAAACAACCATGCATAATATTTTTTGCGATCAATTTCTCACCATGTATTATATCCAAGTATTGTAAGAAGTTTTTACTTAAGTTGGTCTTCTTGACCACATAAAGTGTAAAATATATTGTGATGGCTCAATAACAAAAGTAATGAAACAATATGTAGGATGGACACGGACCTTGAATCCAAAGCAATTTACACGAAGGGCTCTCTTTAACAGTATATATTATTTCTTGCTACGGAGTCCATAAAGAGGTCATGGATACTGTCGTACGAACATCAAATACTGGATATTTCATGCGTAAACTTATTGAAGTAGTTCAACATATTGTTGTACGTCGAATAGATTGTGGCACCACTCATAATCTCATACTTTAGGATGCACGCGAACCTTGAATCCCTTATTACCAAATTCTCGTTGCTCTTCCTGAATCCTTATAGCTGAATATGCAGCAGTAGAGCAGTAATTAATTGCACACAATCTGTGTGATTGGCAATTCCATATCAATAGTGTCTCCAATCAACATTGACTCAATCAACCCGCTCAATACAATCACAATATTGAATATATATAAATTAGTGATAACATTTTGATTCTTTACCTTAGATTAAGGAGTCACTCAAGGACTCAATTAATTCATCGAGCTCTATTACTTGTATTTTATACATGAATATGTACAGCGTGTGTGGAAATCAATATTTCTATATTAATACGAATAAATAAAATAATAGTAAATAAAAAATTTAGAAAAAATAAAATGAAATAAATAAAAATTATTAATATTTAAGTTAAACTAAAATCTTACAATTTAAATTTATATTTAAAATATTTTTTAATGCTAGATTTTAAATTTTAAATTTTCAAATTAAATTCCAAATATAAAAATAAAAATAAACAAAACAATTTTTAAATTTTAAATTGTTAAAATTTTTTAAAATAATAAGTTTAGTTAAGTTTTAAATTTTGAAGTGTAAAGTTAAAATTTACCAACATAAAAATAAATATACTTGGATAAATACATTAAACATTTTTTTGCTTGCGTATTAGCAAAAATATACAAAATGTATCGTTATTTATACAATTTTTATTTTTATTTTTATTTTTTTTAGTTATATTGTTGAAAAATTGTTCAAGATTCCTAAGAATATTGGATCTAAACCAAATATAACAAAATAACATTTCTAGGAACTTGACAAAATATTCCTAGGAATACATTTAACGTACCAAATAGTTTTAATAACATTTTTGGGGAATGAAAAATCAATATGTGAACCAAACGCCCTCTCATAGTAATATCTCATATATCAAAAGGGATCTTCTCAAGCTATTCACATTTGTGGAAAAGTAAACGTTCGAGGCAAGGAAAGTTTTCACAGAAGGCAGTACATTTCACAACATTCAGATTATTTAGCTTCAAGATTTTGAGTTTCGGGAATTTCTCATCCTCCATCTCCCATGGTTCACCCTCAAATGCATTGCCCTTCGATTTGAGAACCTTCAAATTATATAGTATTACAAGTTGTGGAAATTCATTCCACAACATCAAAAATTTTGACAAAGTCAACTTCTTAAGGTTGGAGGGAAAATTAAATTTACAATGATATTTCCTTGTGCCATTGTAAAATACCTTCAGTGATACAAGTTGATTAAGAAGCTCTAACATTGGGAACTGATTGCCATTTCTATCATCATCCAAGAATCCAAAATATACAATTCAATTTTTGCATGCCTCGTAGCCTTCTAATTATCATCTCCATAGGCAATAGATGGCGTGGAAAATGATTGCATACTATTTAGTATAAGAAGGGTTCACAAGTCTGTTGAGATCAAAATAAAAAAAAAGCACTATCATTTACATGGACGTGCCTCAACTTTGCAATATCCTATATGGAATTTGGGACCTTTACAACTTTACCTTCTAATGCTTTGACACAAAAAGTTTCTAGGTTCCACAGATTGGATATGGTGGATGGAGTAGTATGCACATAGCCTTGAACGACCAAATATCTTAAATGAACAAGAACATCAATCACTTTTAAAGAGTTGCCTATATTGATGTCTTCCATATCTAATATTTTAAGAAGCTTAAAGTTATGAGAAATGAATGAGATATCATATGGAAAAGTTGGGCATGAATCAGTTGCACTAGAAAACAACAATGATCTTACAAACGGCCCAAAAGGCTTCAACATAATGAACTGATTCCATTTTGAGTAAATGCTGAGGCAACATAGGTGATATATTATGGGTGTTGAAGAATAGGAATAATTAGTATCCACGCCATGGTATAAATTAGCAATAACTAAAGGAAATTGCTCATCATACCCACGTATCAACTGTAAAACGTTCTCTTCCATAGCTTTTATCAAGCAGAACTCACGTTGGAGATCATGAATACAACATAATTTTACTCCACCATTAGATTTTTCTTGAGCAACTATTACTAGGCTTCTACCTATCAAATATGTCAGATAATCCTCTTATACATCCTCTAAGTTTTTGAAGTCACTGTGTTTATCCTTTTGTAATCCACAATCTCATCAATTTCGAGACTGAAATTTATCTATCCTCAATAAATGCTCCAGTATACAAAAAACATGGTTTAGAATAATCTAGTAAATGAGTGTAGCTCAGCTCTATTATGGCTTTTGCCCTTGCTTTTTCATCACCAAATATGTGTGAACTTAATCTTTCTACAATTTGGTTCCACTTATCTACTTTTTTTTCCATCTTTTCAAGAATTCTAGCAATCAAAACAACTAAAAGTGGTAAACCTCTACAATTGTTTGCTATTTGTCTTCCAACTCCCAATAGTTCAAGAGGGCATATTTCTTTATGAAATAGCCTATTTTCTAATAACTCCCAACTTTCATTGAGGACATCTTTCTTTATGAAATAGCCTATTTTCTAACAACTCCAAACTTTCATTATCAGTGAGTAGACTAAGTGGTTGTAGTATGCTGCCAGATTTAGCTTGGAAAACTAACTCTTTGATTATAGTAGTAAACATAATTCTACTTCCATTCTTGCCATCTGGGAAACACCTCCTTAGATCATTCCATGGATCAATTTTTCATATATTATCCAAGAAAATAAGGAACCTCCATCCCTTGAGATGTTTATATAATATTTAAGCTATTTCTTCATCATTCTTACGAGGATGGTGTTCAAAAGTTGAACAACTTGGCCCAAAAGCTCTAACAATAGGTCATTTTTTTTCATATACCTGGGGAAACTGAGTACCGTGCATGAGTATCAAAGTGATTGACAACTAAAAATGAGAATACAATTTCTTAGCAAGAGTCGTCTTACTTTGTTCAGTCGTATCGACAATTGATATGATATTCAACTGTTTCGATTCTCCAATAAGATGTTCAAGCATTATGTTTGTCTCTGCCTTAAAACCCACCATATCCTCTTCAATTGTTGGCTTCTTAGTTTGTGGTGTAAGTATGGTCAACATTTTGAAGACCACGATGACACTAGATAGCTCACTGTTGAGAATGAATGGTCAACAAGACCCTACAACCTTTGTGGCCATTGGGTAAATTGTTGATTAAGTCAATTAACGTATCAATATCCCACACATCTTCTAAAATGATAAAATACAGCTCATCCTTGAGAAGTTTATGTACTATTTCTTTTAACTCATCTTCGCTCATATACGTTAACTTACCTCTTGCTACATATATATTTCGTATATTCTTGATCACTTTGAGTATTCTTCATAGAGCTTTGGGGCCTCAAACTAAGCAATGGGGCACCAGCATAAGGCGATAGGTATAACCCATGCAGGAACCACGTACTCCAAGGAGATATATAAATATATAATTATAGCTAATCTTGTAAACCAAGACTTAATAACTAAGCCACAACATGTTCCTTATTTATAAAAATAAAAATATAATTATAGTTAATCTTGACCCCAAAAAAATTATAATTGGGACCAAGATTTGAATTCGGATATGGATTCGGGTTCTTAAACCAAACTCCAATTTTTTCCTTTTTTTTTCCTTCGTCTCTCACCCTTTCCTTTATCTACATGGCACCAGCAGCCTCAGCCAGCAGTTGCTACCGTCAGTTCCTCCTTCCTCCTTGCGAGGAGCATCCACTACTCCTTGCGAGAGGGCTGAGGCTAGGAGTAGCTGCTCAACGCAAGGAGAAACAACTCTTTTTGAGCCTCGTAGAGGGTGCTCCTTCTCGCAATGGCAGACAACAAGAAAGAAAAGAGTGGAATGGTATGGGGAGTAATTTGGTAATTTATGAAAAGATAATGGGAAAATTTCACAAATAGTCCATATTGTTACCTATTTATCTCAATTTAGCCTCTATTGTTCCATTTGTCCCAATTTAGTCCCTATTATTTACAAAAAAATTCCAATTTCGTCCCTGTCATCAAATAAAGGGTTAAATCTAACAGGAAAGTATTGAAATTTAAGATTACCCTTATCTTATTTTTCAAATTACCAGCGTGCCCTTGTAGGAGTAATTACCAGATATACCCTTCCTAAATTGATTGATTAACACTGAAATTTCATCAAAATCTTTTCCTATTTGAAACCCGAAGCTCGCACAGCCATCTTTCTCAATAAAGTCAGTTGATTAGGGTAAAATTGTATATCGACGACAGAGTTGGCCAAAATATATAGCTCTGAGTCCGCGACTTCATTCGCGACGTTGCCAACAAAGATGAGGCCTATTAGAAGGGTGAATGCTAGAGATCGTCCCACTTACAGTACACATTTATGCATAACACTACAAAAAAATTAGGCAATTATGGCAGACCAAATACGGCGGTTCCTGTAAACTGCTGTAAAAGAGGGGTATTAACAACGGTTTACAGGAACCACCGTAAAAACAAAAATTTTAGGATTTTCTATTACGGCGGTTTGTGGAACCGCCTCTATAGAAGTCTTATACGGCGTTTATTCACAAACGTCGCTAAAGGACGTCAAATATTGGTATATACGATAGTTTTATAAACCGCCGTAAAAGGGTCTTAAAAATATGTTGGTATTTACGGCGGTTTTCAGAACCACTTTAAAAGAGTCTTAATAATACAACCCTACCGCCTATATCCATTTTTCTCTCTGCTACTTCTTAACCCAAAACAAAAAACAAAAGCAAACAAGAGTCTTTCTTTCTTTCTTTCTTATTCTTCTTCTTCTTCTTCTTCTTCTTCTTATTCTTCTTCTTCTTCTTCTTTTTCTTCTTCTTATTCTCTTTCTTAAGCTCAAGGTTTGTACTTTAAACTATTTCAGAATTTCAGCTCAAGGTGTTTAGTATTTTGGCTTTCTTCTTCTTCGATTCAGCTCAAGGCGACCCACGATGATTCTTCTTCAATTCAGCTCAAGGCGACCCACGACAATCATCAGGTAGTTTGGCTTTCACTTCTTCTTCATTTGATGAATATTGTTGGGTTTGATTGAATTTGAGCTCAAAGTTTGTGTTAAAATTAGAAGTTAACTGGGTTTATATTCCAATCAAATTAGAAATTAACTGGGTTTGTTTGCCATGTCTGTGTCTTTTAATAATTAGTCATTAGAAACTACTTTAATTGTTTATTTAAATGTTTAAAGTAATAAACATGAGATAATTTAGTTGAATTGAAGCATGACAATGTTGCAGATGGTGAAACTAAATAATTTAAATACTAAATAAATAATACAAAACTTTTGAGTATGTCGTGGATGCATTAATTCAATCTCTGGCATAATCGCCTGATAGAGTGCATTTATTTGTTACGTTATCTGTTCTGTTCTACATTATTTCTGATGAAATTTCCAGACTCTGGAATGCAAGCCGTAATAGCAATATTGTCGAGAATTTCTGCATTGAGATAAGTCAATCATAAGTAGACCTAAACATGTGTGATGTTATATCTTGACTAAATGACATCTAGACCGACTTATCCAGGAGAATAAGAGTGTTCCCTTCCCTTGTTTGTTAAAATATTGCCTCACAATTATCCAAGAGAATCAATATCATAAGAAATAAAACATAAGAATACTTTTAGTATAAGTCTTCCAGCCTCTTCATCCATGGGCTGATCAAGGTTTTGCTCCAAGTCCCACATACCACATTTCTCATTCTCATCATCAATTTCAACCCCATAAGCCATTTCTTAACTTGATTGAATCAGGGGTGATTGAGTTTTTTTAGGATCTATTGTCTTTTAATTTTCATTTTCCGTAGTCATTGAGTTTTTTGATTGAGTATAACTTATAGTGAATTGATTACTTTAAACATGCGGAGGAGCTGATTTCATCATTTTATAGTTAAATCTTTTTTTTTTTGTATTTTTGTGTAGATATTTTTGTTATAAGATGGATAAATCGTGGATTCAAAAGCCTAGAAATGGTATTGAGTATATTCGAGGTGTGACGAAGTTTCTTAACTTTGCATTTGAAAAAGTCACAAAGGATGAGAAAATTCTATGTCCTTGTAAAAAATGTTGCAATTGTGATAGGAAGACCCGTCATGAAGTTGAAGAACATCTATTGTTTATAGGTTTTTTGCCTGGATATACTTAATGGTTTTATCATGGGGAGTCACTTACTTCATCAACTGTAGAAAGAGAAGCATCAGTTCATAATTCTTCTGGTATGCACCATCTACTTCGTGATACATTTGGGATTCATAACTTCGACGCGCAAATAGCTAATGAAGACCTTGATGAACATGATGTGAATAATGAGGCAATGTTTGATGATGATACATATACTAGTGAACCTAATGGACAACCCTCTGGATTTCACAAGTTCTTTCAAGATGCCAATGAAAGCCTTTATCCTGGATGCAATTACTCAATATTGTCATTTCTAGTGCACATTTTACATATAAAATGCAAGAGTAAGTGGTCTGACGAATCAGTGAGCAAACTTTTAAAGCTTTTAAATGAGGTATTTCCACAAGCAAAGATCCCTTCATCCTTCTATGATGCCAAAAAGATTATCAACGAATTGGGTTTAGGTTAGAAGAAGATTGATGTGTGTCCTAATAATTGCATACTATATTAGGGTGAACGGGCCAATCAAGAGTCATGTGACAAGTGTAATGCTCTTCGGTGGAACTTAAGTGGGAAGAAGAAAAAAAATAAAATACCAGTAAAATTGTTGCAATATTTTCCATTAGTACCAAGGCTCCAGAGGTTGTACATGTCATCTAAAACTTCTTCATTAATGAGATGGTATGCTGAGGGTATGGGTTGTTGAGGCATCCAATAGACTCTTTAGCTTGGAAATCATTTGATGAGCGTCATTCATATTTTACTTCTGATCCTCGCAATGTTAGGCTTGGATTAACATCTGATGGTTTCAATCCATTTGGAATAATGAGTAATGCGTACAGTATTTGGCAAGTCATTCTGATGCCATATAATTTACCACCATGGATGTGCATGAAACAAGAGTTTTTGATCTTATCTATGATCATTCCAGGACTTAAAGGACTGGGAAATAACATTGATGTTTTCTTACAACCTCTAATAGCTGAGTTGCTTCAATTGTGGGAAGGGGTTGAAACATATGATGCATCCTCTAAACAATATTTTACAATGCGAGCTTCATTAATGTGGACAATAAATGACTTTCCTGCTTATGCTTATTTGTCTAGGTGGAGCACTAAAGGAAAAAATGCATGCCCGTGTTGTGCAGATAAGACTAATTTGATATGGTTAGATAATGGAAAGAAGCATTGCTATTTAGGGCATCGTCGTTGGTTAAGTCCATCACACAAATTTCGTAAACAAAGTAATCTTTTTGATGGTACTGAAGAAGAAGGATCCCAGCCTATTCTTATGTCTGGAAGTGCTGCATTGAGACAATTGAAATGAGTTAATTTCTTAACTAAGAATCAAAATAATGAGAGTATTGAAAGAACTTTGTGGAAAAAGAAAAGTATATTCTTCAAGTTGCCTTATTGGGAGCACCAAATTCTACGTCACAATCTTGATGTAATGCATATAAAGAAAAATGTTTATGAAAATGTGATTGGGACATTGTTGAACACAGGAAAAAAAAAGATGAAAAATCAAGGGAAGACCTAGCTCTGATGGGCATAAGAGGTCAATTACATCTATTAAGCTCAACAAGCGCTTTATGTGCAAGATCCGAAATATCCTGAGTGGAATATAGCTATTAAACTAACAGTTCGAGATTCATTTGATGTTGATGCATATCTTTCTGAAGGGCTATCGCATATCACCTCTCAACGTGATCACGATTTTGAAGAAAATGAATGGGTTCGAACAGATGTAGATGAAGATATCTATGTGGAAGATTAGTTGAACATTATATTTATTATAATTTTCTTTAATGATGTGTATGAGATTGGCTTTGAATGATTATTTATGGTACTATTTTCTTTGATACATAATTTGAATTTCTCATCTTTCTTAGTTGTTTTCAAACTGTTGAATTGACAATAAAAGCTTGTTTTCATTGCTTGACAAAACTGGGGGACAAAGCTATATGATTCCAGACAAATAAGCACATTATATTACTTCATGGTATTATTCATCACTATATATGTATCCCCTCTCAGCCAAGTAAAAAGAAGTGGAAAAAAAATCCAAAGAGCCTCTAATTCATGTTAGTAGAAGTCATTTGTCATAGGTTGGGCACTCATGTAGCTATCAATCTTTAAAGGTTATACTGAGTCAACAAATCAAAATATAACAATATAATAATTTTGAAATTTTAATTGGAAGATCAGAGTCCAAAAGCACAAGTGTTGGTGAGGGAAAAAAAAAGAAAAAAAGAACAAAGATCTTAGCTGATATTGACATTTTTGTCTTAAAAAAACTCAAAATTATACCAAACAAGATTGTATGGGATTCAAAACTTTAACTAACGCTAAACTACTAGAACACTGCACTAATCATTACAAATATTTCGCTGTTTTAAAACCCTCATTTCATTTCTCACTCTCACTTTCTCATCGTCCTTTCTCTCTCAGCTTTCTCTCTCTTCTCTCGACGCCTCCGCCGCATTCATCAACCACGAACCTCCAATCGCCGATCTTCTCTCGACACCTCCGCCACAATCATCAACCGCGAACCTCTGATTGCCGATCAACTGTAATCGAAGCAATCATCAACTGTAAGGCTTTCAAATATATATTTGTCTATATGTAGATATAAGTGCGAACACACACAAACTTGTATTCTTTAATATATCTACATTATAGAAAATTATATATATATATATATATATGTAGATACACATTATTTGTCTTTGTGTAGATATTCTGCTTGTGTGTTTATATATAGTAATATATATATATATATATTTATATGTGTTTTCTCTATTTCTATTGGATTAATTTATTTTTAGGTATAAAATTGATGTTTTTAATTAAATTAGGGCTTAGCTTGAGAACTATATTTGTGATTTAGTGCTTAATTGTAAAAGTAATTTATTTTTCAGATTTAGTGTCTTTTGTGTTGTATTCGCTGTGCTTGAAACCTATTTTTGAAGAAAAGCTGTAGAATTTTGTATTATCAAATGGAATGTAATTTTTGTTTTCTTTTTCTGTTGTCATTTGCAGTTGTTGGCTTTTCAAATCTTTTGATTGGTAGATTAATAAATTTTGAGCCCCAATTTCTATTACTTTAGGATTGATTATGATTTTGCCACCGAGATTAAAATGTCGAATCTTATGCTCTCTGTACTTGATAGATTTAGGAGCATTGGATTTGTAATCTGTGCTTTTCTTTGCCTTTTTTGGTTCAACTATTACTTAATTATTGTTGTGTTATGATCTGAATGTTTCAATGCTTTCTGATATTACAAAATTTTGTGTATTGAATTATCCTCTAAAATTGTATCATACTACATTGTTATCATCCACATCTTTTGTTTGAATTTTCAAATTGTGACTGATGCATATCTATTACCTTAAACTTTATAGAACTGGTAAATAAGATACTAATAAGATAGTTTCTATGCAAATTTGAATGTTATGCATGTGTAGCGTAAGTATGGGTAGGACAATGAGAGTTTCAAAGAGAAGTCGTGATGAGCGTTCACAAAAAGAAACTGTGTCAGCTGCTTCCGTTGAGCACAAAGCTGGTATCAATATTTATTATCAACTTTATTGTTTCCTGATTGCATTTCTTAATTGTAATAAACTTGTTTGTAGAAAGTTCTCAATCAACAAAGAGAAAGGGGTCCTGCAAAATGTATCAAGATACAAACCCTTGATCTTAACTTAAGACTTCCTCTTGAATTCAACAACTCTTATCAGCCATTTGGCCCTAATTCGACTGAATTTTAAAGCTATTTAGGCCTTATTGCAAGAAAATCTGAACTTTGCCCTATTGATATTACAAAGTGGGATTCTATGTTTGATTTGTTAAAAGATACACATTTTCATATGGTAGAGGTGGGTGATTTGTTATTTACTTTATAATTCAATTATTTGTTTTTATTGCTTTTACGTGTTTATGCATTGTGATTTTCTTTATGTTAGTCGAAGTTCTTGTATACTATTTCGAGAGATGAAATGCAAAGGGTTGTTGGTATGTCCATTGGAAAAAAATGGAGAGACCACAAAAGTAATTTGAGGAGAAGAATTTTTAACGAGAAATTATCGGAGGAGGAAAAACAACCCGAATATGTGGACCCAACCCAATGGCAAAAATTTGTTGAATTTAGTTTGTCAGAAGAAGGACATGTATTCTTTTCTTCCACACCCTAATATTATTAATACGTTTCAGAATATGATTTGTAAACAATTCTATAGCTATTTAATGTATTCAACTTGGTGTAATTGTAGGAGCGTCATCGTCGAGGCAAATATAGTCATGCTTCCCAAACATTGCTCCATAATACTGGGTGAAAAAGTTATATAAACAAGCGCATTGAATTGGTAAGTTATCTTCCTTAAGGGGTAGCATGAACTATTTTACATGTTTGAATCATAGCTATTGAGCATTTTTCTGGTTTTATGAAGTCAATTTTGTGAAAATTACTTGCATTATTTATCATTTGGTTGGTAGCAGTTGCTTTGTTTTGAACTATATATTACATGTTTGAATAAGTAGCTACAGATGATCTTTTTGTAAGTTTTGCACTTGGTTTCAAATATATATTTGTCTATGTGTAGATATAACTGCTATAGTTTGTTGTAGGGCTTTTAGATACTAAAGTTTCAAGAGAATAAAATTTTCTTGTAGTCCCATATATATATGCATCTCAAATATATTCTTTGCAGACGGAAGTTGAAGGAGAGGTTGGACCACTACACTTTTTTGAAGTAACACACACATCAAAAAAGTCGGGTCATCTTAATGATGTAGCAGCTGAAAAAAATGGTATATTCTATTTTCAAGTTTACAACATTCAGATATTACTGATCATTTATTGTTATTTCTATGTTACAAATAATCATGTTATCATCAATTACAGAAAATTGCTAAAAACAAAATGATTGAGAAAGGAGGGGATTCTAATATATCTGACAATGAACGGTTCAACTTGGAACAAGAAGCACTTAATGATACATTGGTCCAGAACACCCCGGACGTCTTCGAGGTTATGGATTTGGGACAACTGCATCACTAGTATATGGTTCTCGTAAAACATCTAAAGCTGTAAATTCAGAGATTCAAGAGCAGAGAAGAGAACTTGAAGAAGTGAAAGGAAAGGATGAGGAAAAGGAAAGACAACTAGAAGAAATGAAACAAAAAGAAGAGGAAAAGGATAAAAGGATTAAAAATCTGGATGATATTTTTAAGCAATATATTCTATCTTCTCAGGTATACCATTTCATGAAGCTATATATTTTTTGATATATGAGATATTTTCATATAGGTTTGACTTTGTTTTTTTCTTTTTTTTAGGCTGTTAGTACCGGAAGTGCAGATCCTCAAGATAGTTCAAGGCAAAGTCAGCACTTGGCTAAGAAATAGTGAGTTAATTTTCCATTCTGCGATTAAAAATTGCAGTGACAATGTGCCTAACCAGGCTAGTGACTTTTGACAACAAGACAAAAACACAAGCCTTGAGAGCCAAAGATGGAGAAGAGATGTTTTCTTCTTTGCAAAGATAACAAATTACATCAACCATGCAAACTTTTCTAACACAAATGCAATCTTCATCAACACTTAAACAATTTTTCGAGTGATCACAGCTTCACACACTTATGTAATTATCGTCAGAGGCTTTTAAAGTAGCCAAAGCATCATTGATGGTTGTAGATACAGAGAGGGACCTTAGAGGTGGCTTGCCTAGACATATGTCAGCTACCTCATATGCCAACAAGCGAGCTACCATGCAATATGAAGTTTATTAGTTATCTATGAAGGTGCGAAAAATTTTGTTTGAGAAAATTTGATGGTGAAAAGATGAGTAGAGAATTTGGAAAAGAGAGTATGATGATTGGACTTTGTTGCAGATGTTTTTTTTTTCAAGTTTTAAACTTTGTTATTCAATTAATTAGAACTCTTCTCTTTTATATAATTGGGATAATTTTTTAGTTTTAAACTTTGTTATTTTGTTACTCTTGGAACTAGCTTTTTTATTATTAATCAATTGACATCTTGTATTGCATAACTACTTTTATAATCAGAATTGTATATAGATCAATATAATATCTATGATAACAGCATGTATAGACATATGAATGGAATCAGTGTCACAAGCAAATCTGCAATACAAGCTAATACGGTGGTTCAAACTGCCGCAATTAAACATTAATACGGCGGTTCAACCGCCGCAAAAGCTTGCAATCTCGACGGTTACAAAACTCGCCGTTAATGATGCAAAAGCATTTACGACGGTTACTATTACGATGCTTTTATAGGCTATTTACGTGGTTTTGTAAAATGTCATAATAGGATTTTGCAAAGCCCAAAAAACCGCCGCAAAAGCCTTCATTATTTTGTAGTGTAAGCTGCATTTTCTGATCATTGTATTGTGCTTTGCTTGGCTGTATGTATACACGCACACTGGTATACATACACGTTGTATGTATGCATATATACAACGTGAAATCAGTTAAAAAAATTTATACTGACAAAAATCTACTCAACAAATTTTATACATGCACGGTGTATGTATGCATATATGTGTGTGTGTATATATATATATATATATATATATATATATATATATATATATGTATATATAAATACATGTATAAGTATATATATATATGTATAAATATATATATTTGGGGCAATTAGGGTTTTGACTGAACCATAATTTTCTCAATTTCGCAATTCAAGTTTCTGATTTCTCAATTAGGGCAATTAGGGTTTCTAAATGAAACACCAGTTTCCTAATTGAGCAATTAAGGTTTCTAACTGAAACCCCAATTGCTCAATTGGGGTCCTGATTAGGGGTTTTGACTATCAATTCATACTATGTTTGATATGATATGCCAATGTTGTTTCTCTCTTTAATTTATGGTTTATGATTATTGTTGTTGTATACTTTATTCTTTGTAAAGAAGCCCTAATTGATCAATTAGTCCCTGATTAAATTATATTTTTCTCTTTTCTTTTCTCTCATGATGGTATGTGGGGGAATAATTTATTTAAAATTTCTTGTTAATAAACGACATACTTTTGCAACAGTTATCACAATGTTTTGAGTATAGACAAGAGACAATAATATATGTAATTATCTAAATATGTCATAGATAAATGTTCTTTATTATCTTCTTTCATTTTGACCAAAAAAAAAGAATTTCAAAATTATAATAGAGATAGTAAGATAAGATAAAATACAGAGTTGTAAAATCAAATGTAGAGAAGAGCTTTTGGTCGACATTTACAATGCTTTCCTTGAGATTGCTTTTGTGAGACCCCAAACCCAGCATATAGCGTATAGTACATAGTTGCATATATTAATGTGTTACTTTAAAAGTTTGTTATAGTTATGTGAATAATTTTATTCAATTCATTCATTAATTGCACCATTTATTATATTTTTGAAAAACGTACGAATAGAGTTTAGAAAAATTAAATAAGGTAAATATTTTAATATTACAAATATTATAATTTATTTTTTTATATTTAAGTGCTAGATTCCATTATTACCCATTAATTGTTTAAACAACCCGAGCCCGAACATAAAAATAATTCTGTTTCTTTTTTTAAATTTCATATTTTTTTACTTAATACTTGCTATTTTAGATGCATACATCCATTGAGTTTGCGTGCATAGCATATCAGGATCAACGGAAAAAAACTTATAAGTGAACATAATGAATAGTGAAATTTTTTAGCATTTTTCCACTTAGAATACTTGACCCATTTGACATAAAACTTGATCCATTTTCATACAATTTGACCCACAACTAAACCCATCTACCTATGTATCATTTATTATATACATATAATAGCTATAAAAAAATGCTAAAAAATACTCAAAATAAGCCAAAATGCCAAAAAAAATCAGCCAAAAACCCTATTACGGGAATGGTATTTTTTTTGCAAATTTTGCTCAAATTGATCTTCCAAACTCTTCCAAAGGATTTCAAACCATCAAAAAGCTTTTCATTTGCTCTTACATCTCTAATTTGGTAAGGGAGTTTCATCTTTTAGCTATTTAAAGTTTATGCCATGATTTTGAATTTTCGGATTTTGCCTATTCCATGCCATAAGTTGCTTGTTTCTTGTTCTATATAGTATTATTACATGCTAGAGACCTTGTGTATGCATTGGTATAGTTTAAAACTAAGTTTTTAGCAAGAATCTACATGAGGAATATGATGAATAGTGTCAAACTAAGGTTTCCGAAAAAAAGTTATAATTTAATTCGATTCGAGACTTCTAGTAGTTGCTAATTAAGTCCATGAGCGTGAGAAAAATGTTAGTTGCACTTGCTATGCACAAAAAATGGGTAATTTGATCAAAATAGCTTACTTTAATAAGGTGTTTCGGGGTTAAGTCGAATCTGGGCATGTTTCGAGGTTATGACTAGTCTTTATTAAGTATTGAAGCCTTAGAAGTGCCTTTGTTTCGCTTGTTTGGGTTCCGGAATTGGTACTTGTAGTGCAAACCCACAAATAGGCATTTTTTGTGTTTTCGTGTACTTGTGCTCTAGGTTATGATTTGAATGTTCTAAATGAGCTATTTAGGTATCTTTAGATTGGTAGGATGGTTAGCTAGCTTAACTTGATCCTTGAATTCCGATAGGAAGTTAAATAGCCTAGTTGAACAAAGGGGAAATGAATGAATTAATTTCTTTAGTACTTGTATTGCCTTATAGTTGCTTCTAGAGTGTTTACATGCAGTTTTGAGGCATATGTGAGCTGGTGGTAAAGTGTTGGAAAAGGTATAATATTGACCCATTTGTGTTCGCATAGTTAATTTCATGATAATTGCTTTATAATTGAGTAATTAAATGTTTATATGCCTTTGTGTAGTGTACGTATCATAGTAGTGAAGTTTTGTGAATTAAATTATTTGGTTTGCATGACTTTAGTTTAGTATGAACTTGAAAGATGACTAAAGGAACTAGTTATGAACCATGTTGATAATTGTTGTTAATTGACTCATTAATTGATTGGATAAGTGTTTAATTGTTCCTGTATAGCATGTTCATCTATTTAGAGAAGTTCGTAAGTTGAAGTACATGTTACTTGTTAAAGATTGAATGAAAACGATTATATTTAGTTTATATTGGTTATATTGCTTGTTAATTGTATTATATGTGTAAGGTTATGATTGTGACTGGTAAATAGCCTTTAATTACTTAGCTAAGAGTTCAAATGTGTTGCATAGTATGTTTATCCTTCTGGGAGAAGTTTCTAAATCAGCTGGCATGATTACTTGTTTAATGTGTGACTGTATCCTGTTGTGTTGCTAAACTGATTATGTGATGTGAACTTTAGTGCATTGACTGTGGGTGACATCTATAAGATTTCTTGTGATAAGTATGTGTTTACTACAAGATAGGATTTGATTCTTTGAGCCAGTCCAAGATGTTGAGAATAAATTGGCACTAGTCATTGTATCCTTGGCTAGATTCTCACAGGTTTGGTTGTAATAAGGTGAGGGAGTTGCATTTTATTTGCATTGCTCTGTTATATATAAATTTTGTTGGATAATGCCCATGCTATAAATGTTAGTTATTTAGCTTATATTGTTATCTTGCCTATATTGCTTGTAAATTATCCAGTATATGTTACTTGGCTTTCCTAATCTTGACTCGGGGTTGCGCAACCATTTTGGGCATGGTAACATTGAGAAACACGGGCGGTATCAGGCTTTCCGTGCTCCCTTGACTACCATGTTGCCTATTCTCTTTCTCTCGCTGAGTATACTCCATTACCCCAGAGGAGTGGTTCACCTCGTTAGGGCATATGGACCTACCTCAGGAGAAAAGTTCGTAGGATCGGGGTACATCCGAAGTACCCCATTTGGAGGAATAAGGGGTTTGCCGGCACTTACTTGAAGATCTTGGCTCGTAGCTCATGATTGAAGACAAAGTGGAACCGTATCTTTTTTATATGTGGTTAAATATTTGTCTATCTAGTCTTGTTACTTTGTGTTATATATATGGCTATCTTTGTTGCATAACATGTTGCACGCTAAGTATGCTGCATCACCTCCCTTACTGGATAACTTTGGTTACTCATTCCTCGTTTTAACATGTTTCAGGTACAGTTAGAACAACTACCTTGTGTGCCGTGTTGTTGGTTGCTTATCTTACTGTGATTGGGAGCTGTTTCTGAAGATGGGATTTGATGTGTTTATGTTCTGATTTGCGACCCTTGAGGTCTTGTAGGTATTTTTGGTATGGTTTGTTGAATTGTAAACTAAATTAAAGACTTATGTGTTTTGATAGAGTAGTAGCATGTAATAGCTAAAGATAGACTTTATTGTCTTTTGATTGCATGCTCGTGTGGTTATGTTTTTGTCTAAGGCTCGAATGGCCTTGAGACTGGCAAAAGTGGGATGGTTGGAGCTGGGGTGTTGTATTGTGGTTATACTTGCTGCTTGCAGGTTTTTTATTAGTCCTATAAATAGGAAAAACTCTATTCGTTTTTCTTAAATTTTGTGACCGGGTTAGAATTGGGTTGTGATTAGCCTAGCTATTAGAGCCTCCGGTCTCGTGAGGGATCAAGGCATTACAGCTTTCACGGGAAGAAATATCTTCCCTTTGTAAGAGTAAAATTGTAGAAACCATAAATAGAACAAAAGGAATATAATCAAAAATTGAATCCTCTAATAGTATTATTTAGTGTTATGAAAGGAATATGTCATTCATGAGAATTAATTGTTTAACCTCTTATACTCATAACAAGAAGTACATTACTAGACCAAAGTCCTGGTCTTATTCACATCTTTTGAACATGTATGTATTTCTAATTGAAAATAGAAAATAGAAATCCACGTGCATTCTAATCTAGATACATTAATTGTGTACTTATAGTACGTTTGCTTTACTTCTAAAAAAAAAGATATTTGCTTACTTTATACTCTTTCATTAATTGTATACTTATAGTATGTTTATTGTTTACTTTATATTTATGCATTGCTAGATACTGAGCATGATGTTGCAATATATAGTATTCAGATGTACCATGGTGGTGCCTTATTAAAAAAAATGTTAGGAAGTATGTGGGTGGGTTAGTTGACTACTTTGACTTTGTAGATGGACCTTAGTTGGCATAGATGACCTCTTAAGTATGGCAAAGGAATTTGGTTATAAAACGGAAATGGTGAGGATATGGCACAAGTATGGTAGTCAACTAAAGAGAAGCAATAGATACATCAGGACTGATGATGGGGTGAAGGGTTTTCTTAAGTTCCTAAATGATGATAGACTAGCAAAGATATATCTGGAGCACTTGGATTTAGACACTGTTGTTGAAAAACAAATTCAGGAAAAAACTAATTTCACTAGTGAGGTTGTAGGGAGGGCTAATCAGTTGAATTACAACTTGGGCAATGATGAGGAAGATTATGAAAACCTAGGGGAACATGAATCTGAGTGTGAAGATATCAATGACACTGAATATGCAATAAGTGATGATGATGGCTTTTCTGGCAAGAATATGAGAGAAGAAGTGGGTGCAAATGAAAATGATTTGGTTAGTAATGATGACATTAATAATATCAATGATGTAAAAGGTAGTGATGAGGATCCTCCTACCTTCGATCCTAGAATTAGAATGGATTCGATGGAATTTGAGGTTGGAATGATTTTTAGTTCAGCCAAGGAATTTAAAATGTATTGGATACATTTTTTTATCAAAAAGGGAAAGGTTTACAGATTTATTAAGAATGACCAAGATAGAGTCAGGGCTAGTTGTAATGAGAAGGGTTACAGTTGGTTGATATGCTAAGAAACTAAATGGTGAAAACAGCTTCCAAGTTAGGAGATACGTAGCTGAACACTCATGTTATTGGGCATATTTCAGGAGGGGTGTCGATTCTCAATGGCTTGCAAATAATTATGAGGACAATTTTAGGTTTAATCCTAAGTTGAGGGCAAAAGAGTTTAGGAATGAACTTACAGTTGAGCTTGGAGCCTGTATCTTTAGGAGTATATCATATAGAGCTAAGTCGGCTGCAATGAAGAAGATTCATGGGGCTATTGAGAATCAATTCAAGAAGTTGTGGTCTTATTGTGAGAAAATTCTATGCACTAACCCTAATAGTACAATGGTTGTGAAGATGGTTGAACATCCAAGATTTATGAGTGTTGGGTGTAATATTGACATATTATTTCAGCACATTTTCACTTAAATTTTGTTAGTTCTTGAGTAATTTATGAGCAATTTAATTGGTTCCATGTTTGTTTTGTGATGTAAGTGAATTATATGAGGAGACATGGATTTTTGAGACCAAGATTGAAGGAAAATGACTGAGACAATCTTTTATGCAGTTCGTGAAGAAATTAAAGAGAAAATAGAAGTAGCGCAGTCATGGCACAACTGCGCAAAATTTTTAAGGGCAATTTGGTAAAAAGGCGCGACAAGAAGAAAACCCTACGATAAAAGAGGATATCAGACGTTGAAAAAAAATAGTTCTGGACTGGCGGCTATTTTGGAAAGCAAAAACCATTTTTGGAAAGGAGAAAAACGCAAGTAACTGCAAGATTGACGGGGAAGGACGGATCAGAGACAAGATTAGCAACGATTTTCTTGAGATTTTCAGAGTTTTCTTTCTCTTTTATCATGAATTTTAATAGACTTTCGATTTCATTCACATTTATTATGAGTTGCTAGATTACTTTTCTAGGGCTACGATGTAGCCAGATTTTGATTACTCGAATGATGTTGAATTGATTATTTTATTTTTATGCTGAGTATTTCACACTAGACTTAATGCTTGTGATTATCTGGCCAATAATTGCTTGTTTTGTGGTTTAGTTTGAGACTAAGAAGTGATAACTAAACTAGACCGTGTGTGGAGTATCATTAAATTGTCATAAGCTAGAGATAGTTATGAGATCTAGTGCAATATTTAAATTTCTAGGGCTTAATGCATTCCATAAGTTCACAGTTATCACATAGATGTAGGTAGCTTGCTTATTGGGATAGGTTATTAATACTTGAGAAAGATTAATATATACCTTAGTGAAATTGTTGGCAGCATAAAGAATAGCCGTCAATTGGAGTTAATCAATAGATTCGAGTAGGATAAATCTTGGTAAAATCGTAATCCCTAGAACTCTCTAATTATTGAATCAAATTTTCCATCAAATTCGCAATTGTTTAGTTGTTATTTTTATTAGTTTTGTTATCTCTTTAGTTTTTAATTACAAATTCTCAAATTTTGGTCATCTGAATAAAATTAAAGCTAAACCAATTTCGGTAGTTAATAATCTCAGTCCTCGTGGAAACAATCTTTATTCATCATTCTATTACTTATTGCGACACGTGCACTTGCGTTAGAATTCACACAATAATGAGGATGTATGCTTGTTTTGATGCATGTAAGAGGGGGTTTCAAGCAGGTTGTAGGCCCATTGTTGAGGTTGATGGCTGTCACATGAAGACACCGCAAAGGGGGCAATTGTTAGTGGTTGTTAGGATATATGCCAACGACAACATGTACCCTATGGCATGGGCAATCGTGGAGAATGAAAACACAAGTAGTTGGAAGTGGTTTTTGAATCTATTCAAAGATAAGATCAATGAGGAAGATGGAGTGGTTAGAGAGTGGACCTTTATGAGTGATAAGCAGAAAGGGTTGATTGAGGCCTTCGAGCAAATATTGCCATATGTGAACCGCAAATTTTGTGTTAGGCATCTGCATGGTAATTTCAAAAGGGCTGGGTATAGAGGTCAAGCTCTAAAGGAGGCCTTATGGTCAGCTGGCACATCAACAACTGTTCTATGGTTTGAAAGTGCAATAGAGAAGATGAGTGCTTTAGATGAGAATGCAGTGAATTGGTTAAGTGACAAACATCCTACTCATTGGTCAAAATCCTATTTTGGCACCAATGTCAAGTGTGACATATTATTAAACAACCTTTGTAAGAGTTTTAACTCTTTAATTATGGATGCAAGAGAAAAGCCCATAATAAGCATGCTTGAGACAATTAGGGAAATTGTGATGACTAGGATACAAGTGAACAGGGATAAAGCAGAGAGATGCATAGGAGGCTTGTCCAATTTTCAAAAGCAAGTGCTACTTTTATTCCTTTAAAAGCATATGAAAATCACTATGAGATTGTAGGGCGTTATCAAGATAGATATGCAATGGATTTGATAAGCAAGACTTGGAGTTGTAGAAAATGGGATTTGACTGGCATTCCTTGTCAACATACATGTACAATAATAGCAATGAAATGCAACAATTTGGAGGATTATGTAGATGAGTGCTACAGAGTGGAGACATTAAAAAATATCTATGCACCTCCCATCATGCCATTGAATAGTTATTATCTATGGCCTAATACGATTAATAGGATTCCACTTCTGCCTCCAATTTATGAAAAGATTGTAGGTAGTCCAAAAAGAGTAAGGAGAAGGGATCTACTTTTAGGGCAAAGTGAGGACCCTACATTGTATAGACTAGCAAAGAGGGTTAACCATTGTAGAAGGTGTTTCCAAAGAGGGCACAACTCAAGAAGCTGCCCATTACCTCTTGTATGTATAATTTCAAGTTCTTTTTTTCTGTTTCTCAAAGACCTTTATGACTAATAATTTTATTATTTTGTATAATGCTGCAAGCAAGGGCAAGAGTTGATAGAGATGATGGTAGAGGTATAAATGTCAATTCAGTTAGTGGTGAACATGGACACAACTCAAGAAACTGCCCACAACCTCCTGTAAGTATAGTTTCAAGTTCTTTTTCCTGTTTTTCAAAGACCTTTATGACTAATAATTTAGTTATTTTGTATAATGAATCAGGAAAATGCAAGAGGTGACAGAGATGATGGTAGAGGTATAAATGTCAATTTAGGTAGTGGTGAACATGGACACAACTCAAGAAGCTGCTCATAACCTCCTGTAAGTATAGTTTCAAGTTTTTTTTCTTGTTTTGCAAAGACCTTTATGACTAATAATTTTGTTATTTTGTATAATGCAGCAGGCAAGTGCAAGAGGTGATGAAGATGATGGTAGATGTACAAATGTCAATTCAGGTAGTGGTGAACATGGACACAACTCAAGAAGCTGCCCACAACCTCCTGTAAGTATAGTTTCAAGTTCTTTTTCCTATTTTTCAAAGACCTTTATGACTAATAATTTTGTTATTTTGTATAATGCAACAGGCAAGTGCAAAAGGTGATGAAGATGATGGTAATAAGGACAATGATATGGTAGGTATATGCCAAGGTAGTAGTAGGTCCATTGACAGTGAGAGAAGTCAAAGGATTAGTGATAGTCAGGGAAAGGGGACAAGTATGGGCAATATGGGTAGCCAAGTAAGAGATGGCAACCAAGGAAGGAGAGAGAGCAACCAAGTTAGAGGGGGAAGTCGGGGAAGAAGAGGGAACAACCAAGTAATGGATGGTAGGCATGAAGGTAGAGGTATTGCAACAGATAGTAGGATTGCAGTAAGTAGAGGAAGAGTTGGAATAGGGACTGTTATGGGGAGAGGAAGTAGTGGAATTGTAGGCAGAAGTCATGGTGGTAATCGTAAGTATAGGGATTGGTTTAGATAGAGGGATTGGTGCTAGTCTTATAGTTACAGGGAGTGGTTTGGGTAGAGGAGGTAGTGATAGTCTTATTGTTAAAGGCGGGAGTCTGGGCAGAAGGAGTGCGACCAATGATAATAATAGGACTATTCAGCAAATGGGTAGTAGTAGTGCAATAAGAAGGGCTAGTAGTATGGGAGTAAGAATTTGGGCAAAAAAAGAAGCCAATGTTCAAGGGGCCATGATCTAGGAATGAGAAGTAGCAGTCATGTTATGATGACTAGTAGACTTGGGAAGGGACATAATTTGGGAAAACAAATGAAACAGCCAAGAAAAAGTGAGTAACTTAGCCAAGGGCAAGGGCATCCGTTTTAGGCCACCAAGAAGACATGTTTTAGAGGTAATTAATATTTCCCTTTATATGTAGTAATATACTTTGTTATGTACATTTATATTATATTTTAGTTATTGCAGGTAGCTAAAGTTCGAACTAATGAAGTCATAAATGAATATGCAGCAGTTCCAGTTTCTGTTAATCCAATTCCAGCTACTAATGAAGATTCTACTACAATTACTAATGAAGTTCAAGTTCCAGTTCTAGCTCCAGCCCAAGGATCACAAAGAGGCAAAGAATTCACACGTTTATTGAATCATTTTCTTAAAGAAGGTGCCTCACAAATATATTCTCCAGTCTTTGACTAGAGAACAAGCTGATTGTCAAATGGGTTTTGTACATGGAATAGTCTTCTAAGGGGTTTTTGTATATGATTAGCAAGTATAGTGTATGGGTTTTTGTATATGGTTCAGTACAATCTATGGATTTTTGGTTTTTATACATGGATGATCAAGTACAAGTGCTAATACAACTATGACTGACTTTGTTCATATTGATGAATGAACAGGCTCTGAACAAAGTCAGTCAACCCAATGGTTTTTGTGGATGGGTTACAAATAGGTTATGACAGGACTTATGGATATTGTTGTAGATAGATGGGATTATGACAGGATATGTAAAGATGGTTTTTGTATATGGATGGGACTATGACAACAAAATGTAATGACTTTAACCATATTTAATGAATTTTTTTTTATGACAGGCTATGGGATTATGACAGGTTTTTTTGCATTAAGAATGAAGAAACATCATTTTTTCTAGTATTGAGGTGTTTATGATTATTTTCATAATAGGTATTCAAATCAAAAATGCTAAAGGTCTGTAGTTGGTAACGTATATTGTGTCCTTATTCTGCCTCTTTGTTTACGTATTGTGACTTACCTAATTTTGGTTTTGACAAAGTTGAATTTGGTTTCGCAGACACAATCGTAATTATCTATCACTGATTAGTCAAAAACTAACTTGACTAAATTTTTTGGGCTACATCCATCGAGAGTAGTCTATTTTCTCCTTGTTAACCACCCAAACCGTGTGTGTTTAAGAGATATGAGACTTTAAGGATTTATTTCAAATTTTATAGAACAGTAAGGACTTAATTGAAACATTTTCAAAATATTGAGGACTTATTTGAAACATTTTTTAAACATTAAGGATTGATTTGAAATTCTATTAAAACATTGAGGACATATATGAAACTTTTTTAAAACATTAAGGACTCAAATGAAACTTTTTCAAAACATTGAGGATTTGTTTGAAACTATGTTAAATCATTGAGGACTAAATTGAAACTATTTCAAAACATTGAGGATTTATTCAAGACTTTTTTAAAACAATAGGGACCAAATTGAACTTTTATTGTTATATTCCAAAATTGCCCCCAAAACCATGGTCACTTGCACTTTCTATTAGATTTAACTTCTTATTTGACAACATGAACGAAATTGAAATTTTTTTACAAATAATAGGGACTAAATTGAGACAAATAGATTAATAGGAACTAAACTGAGACAAATAGGTAACAATAGAGACTATTTGTGAAATTTTTCCAAAGACAATTTATGTTATACGTCCATTTCATAATCCACGGACAATTGAGGAATGTGTTGTGGTATAATGGTTAGAGTCTTGGTTTTCAACGTTTGGGATTCAAATCTTGTTAGACTCTTTTTTTTATAATGCATGGGTGAATTTGTAAATAAGTTTTATTTGGATAAAAAAAATATAATTATTTAATTAATTTTACGATTTTATCCTTAACAGTTAATTTCTTTTAACAGAATAATTAGTAAAATGACGAAAATGATACCCAATTAATAGTTGAATTGCCAAAATAAAACCAAAAATAATTTGATGATCAAAACAAGGCTGATAAGATAATTTTATGGCCACATAAATCTTTTACCAAATCAAATAACCAAACATGAATGGCCAAAATATGATTATCTATAATTGAAGTATAGTAAAAAAACGTTGGAAAATAGCAATTTTCGTATGAATTCGCACGTGCAGTGAAAGAAAACAGAAAAATAACAAAAGGTTTTATATAGATTGACATTACTGAATTATCACTACTATTACATCAACATCTATGGCTATAAATACAGAATGGATCAAATATAGTATTTTCTAAAATAAATTGAATGTTAGAACCTTTTAATTCCTAAGAGGAGAAGCCTGAGACTTTAATTGCAACATGTAAATCCATTGTAAGAAATTAAACTGGCACCTGACCTACACGAGTCGTAAAACATCGCCAATGATATTTTACTTGGATGAAAACATTTAAAGGGCACATCATGATATGTTAATCTAGTGAAAATGGCATAAATAATCTTTATTGTTTCATTAAAATTTTAAATTTGTTTTTATTATTGAAAATTAGTCAATTAGTCCGTATTGATCTATACAGACTTTAAGATTGTAAGCATTCAACATGTAAGTATGCCTTCCATAGCATCAGAACCATAGCTTTGAGCCAAATAATGCCAAAATGCTTCCTTCGTCGGGATGAAGCTTAAGCCAATACTTATGCTAGGCAAATAAAAGACCACCATTTCAAAGCATCCGAGCTCCTGCTCACTTCGCCTTTCATTTCTTCCCTTTTTCACGAAATTTCTTTCCCTTCTCAAATTTGCCCTTCATGTAAGAAATCCTATTAGCCTTCTTTTGTCTTTTCTTTTGAACTTGCTCAAGATCCTTAATTTCTGACCATACTGATCTGTAGTACGCAAAACTTCCCCTCCTCGCGTGTACTCATTCGTATCTATTGACAGAAAAATCTTCATGGCTCCCGAGGATTCCAAGAAGATTACAATCATTGGCTGTCGGATTTTGTCTCACAAATAGAAGAAGATCGCCCTTTTTTGATAGTCCATTGCGGCTTATTGTGGGCTGAAGTATAGGGGATAGAGCATATGAGGTAGCAACGAAATGACCCAAATGATGCTTCTTTCCACTCCTGAACCTCTTGTTATCTCCCCGAAGTCCACAAGCACCTGTCAAAGGAATAGGTTGAGGCACAATTACAAAGGAACACCTGATACTTGTATATTTTTAGCCACTTAACAAATTGTAAAATACATGATGATTCAACGAAGCCATAAGAAGATTTTCTACATTTCGGGTAAGCACGGAAGCTCTATTATGTGTTTGTATGTATGTGAGGGAGTTGTCGCTCATGTTCATATGATGACGGAAAACAAACTTGGTTACGTTGCAGAAAAATAGTTGAGTCATGAGAAACAACATTTGGCATTTTAGAGAATGCTAATAACCAATGAAATCCAAAGTTTTGCTTTAATATTTACCAGCAATTGACAAGATAATAGAATAAACAAAAGGGTTGATCTAAAAACAGTTCAACCTACATTTTCTCTATCGAAAGAGGACTATTAACAAGCACTACTGTGTCAAATTTAAACAAGAATTGGCATAGAGGCTGCATGTCAAAACTCAATACAGATAAACAAGAATATAATAGAACCCGATGCAAAAAAGTAATTTTAGAACATGACTAAAACATCATAACTTTGTTACATTAGAAGTCGCCATTGTCATACTACTACTTATCAGGTATAAATCTTTGTAGTTTACGATCTAAAAATTACCAATAACACATTTTTACTTGTCAAAAATAAAAAATGCAGATTAAATTACAAAGACACCTTGAAGTAATGCTTGAAGGTTAATAGAACTTGACAAACAGGATAAGAAATGGCAACATATAATAACAAACCAAGAAACCAAAAATAAATATTGGAATAAATGTTGGTTAAAGAAAAACATAAAGCATGAGCATCTATTCAAAATAGTTACCTTCCAAATTGGTAGATTCTTCAGCAGTACCATCATCATTTCTTCCTTCCATTTCTTGTATATACTAGTCCTTTTAGCTTTTACTTTTGCACCACCCTCCATCTTCATCTTTACCTACACACGATTAAGAAAATAGCATGAATGGCCAAGAAAAATCTCAAGGTAGGTGAAAAGAAAATAAAATTCCTTCTCGATGAAGTGATTTAATAAAAGTGACAAAAAAATTTGTTAGAATTACACAGCAAAACAGCTTAATAAGTAGTACGGTTTCATTTCCCCACCCTTTTGAAAGGAACTAGGAGGATCTCTTATAGTTCGAAAGCAGAGGGATAAACTCACATGGTCTCTTAGGTGATGGTTCCATGGTCCTAAATTAGTTTTTCATAACATTTGAAGACAATTATTAAGCAAAATGACCAGTAAAATTTGAGATAACAGACCATTATTTCTCCAATTCTTTGGTTTCTATTAGAATTTTAATATATCTTGCAACTTGTGAACAACAGAACCCAATGGATAGGACAAATAATATAAGTTTTCGTTGAAAAGAAAGAAGAAATTGAGAGGATAGTTAATTAAGAATGTTCAACTCATGCCAACTACATGCAACAAAACATGGCATAAGGTGAGTAAGTACAATTTTTTAGACAAATTTAAAAAAACCAAAGAACAATTAACTTCTGCTTTTGCTCGATTGTAAATTTACCTTTTCTTTTTCGATTAACCAGGTTAAGCAACTCCATTCAATTTTTACGAGTTTTCAATCATTAATAACTCTATTGTATTGTGTGAATTGTTAGGGACAAGTTCAAAGGCATGGCAAAGAATTTCCGCTAGAAATCAACACAAGTTACAAACAAATAACACGATCAAATGCATTATCACGACATAAAAATTAAAAACCAAAGAACAATTAGCAAGTTATTCACAAGGCAAATATTCGTTTACTTATAACACAAACACGAAAATCAATCCAATTGAACAAATGAAACAACAAATGAGAATAACATGCTAACTTGACAACTTCAACAGGTGAAGAATATGAAACAATATAATTAGAGCATAAATGCAGTAAATATTAAAGGCGTGGGGACTCACAACATCAGTACAGCTTCTTAGACATACATATAAAGCCAACACTGACTTGGAAAGGAGGAGGGCAATCTACCACAAGATCGAGTTGGGGCTTGGAGCCAAAGCCCCTTAACTTACTTAGACTGAGGTTGGGTTTAGCGGATGGCCTTGTTCCACTAGCTAGGACCAAATTTTCAGATGTCCATTTCGTTATTATTACAACCTTCTTTTTGATGTCAAAGACAATAAGCTACACGGAAATTCTCATTGGATCTCGGTTGTTCATTGGTTCGATGCTTTGGGCAAAACCAATTCCCTCATGCTCCTCAATTAACTGGATCAACCACTTAGGCAAGGTCTACTTTTACTGGTGTTGGATTCTTCCTACATACAATTCCCTATGTTTTTTTACATAATTACAAAATGTAAAGATACTCTTATTAACTTATATTATGTAATGAGGATCACCAAAAATTATCCCTTGGCCGAGTAAAAGCCACATATGGCACAATCAGATAAAATGATACTTTGCGTATAATCTCCTAAACTCACAAAGACGGTTGAACTTATCCTATTTATCAGAAAAGAATAACAACAGAAAAACATGAAAGAAAGAGAGAAAGAAAAGAAAGATAATTGATTGTCACAGGCGACAGACAATTATTTGACAGTGATTTAACCTCTACTGAACAAGAATCCCGAATCCCCTAGTCACAAGGAACACGTGTGGAAAAAATATTTCTCTTAAAAATTTGCGGAAGAAGATAAAATGAAAAAGGAAATTGCTACATGTTTGCATCAATTTATCTTAAAAACTTTAAAAAGAAAAAACCCAAGTTCCGAGAACCAATGAGAGCAGAAGTTATCCCAAAAAATGCGTTTTCTCATGGTTGCACACACGGTTTGATTAGCCAAAAAAATAAGATATTGAAGTAAGCTTTGAAAGATGAAAACCAAGAATAAGCAAACTCAAGTAGTTCTCTAAACAATTCTTAAACATTCAAGTCCATTTAGAATGCATATGTAGTTGGTGAATGGGATGGTATAATAGGTTCGCATGTCCCTGAATCAAAAGAGATATCAAATAGAAAACATGGACTAAAAATATATGAATGAGTTTGAATTTACTTACTTGGGAGCACAAGAATCCCGAATCCCCTAGTCACAAGGAACACGTGTGGAAAAAATATTTCCCTTAGAAATTTGCGGAAGAAGATAAAATGAAAAAGGAGACTGCTACATTTTTGCATCAATTGATCTTAGAAACTTTAAAAAGAAAAGACGCAAGTTCCGAGAACCAATGAGAGCAAAAGTTATCCCAAAAAACATGTTTTCTCATGGTTGCACACAAGGTTTGATTAGCCAACAAAATGAGATATTGGAGTAAGCTTTGAAAGTTGAAAACCAAGAATATGCAAACCCAAGTAGTTCTCTAAACAATTCTTAAACATTCAAGTCCATTTAGAATGTATATGTAGTTGGTGAATGGGATGGTATAATAGGTTCGCATGTCCCCGAATCCAAAGAGATATCAAATAGAAAACATAGACTAAAAATATATGAATGAGTTTGAATTTACTTACGTGGGAGCACAAGCACACACAAATTATCAATTCACTTCATGATGACGACTCTAAATCCCATACTTTAGGATGGACATGGACCTTTAGTTCCTCATTACCATAATCCAATTGATCCAACTGAATATTCCTTGCTGAAATTGCAACAGAACGACTGCACCACATCACCTCAATTATCTGGAGGGTAGGAATTTCTCCTATATCAGAGGGGATCTCCTCAAGTTGCTCGCAATTGTGCAAGAGTAGACACTTAAGGATGGGAAAGCTATCACCAGCGGCAGTCCATTCTACAACATTCAAAGTGTCTAACTTCAAGAATTTGAGTTTTGGGAATACCTCGTCTTCCATTTCCCATCTTTCACCGTCAAATGCATTGTGCAATAATTTGAGAACCTCCAGATTGCATAGGATTGCAAGTTGAGAAATTTGATTCCACACCATTCGAAAATTTGACAATGTCAACTTCTTTAGATTTGAGGGAAGATTAAATTCATATGGATATTTTTTCACGCCATTGTAAAACACATTCAGTGATACAAGTTGACTAAAAAATCCCAGCTCAGGAAATTGATTGCAATTTGTAGCATCATTCCATGAATCTAAAAATCTGCATTTCAATTTCCGCATGGCCGGTACCCTTCTCAGTATCTTTTCCATATCATCTCCATAAGCAAGAGATGGTGTGGAAAAGGTTTGCAGATTATCTAGTATAGAGGAATTCTCAAGTCTGTAGGGCGCCAAATCAAATGAAGCACTATCATTTATATGCACATGCCTCAACTTTGTCATATCCCAAATTGAATCTAATACCTTTACAACTTCAACGCCCAATCCTTTGAAAAGAAAAGTTTGTAGGTTCCAAAGATTGGCTATCGATGATGGAATTAAATCCACATAACTTTGACATGCCAAGTATCTTAATAGAATAAGAGCACCAATCTCTTTGAAAGAGTCACCTATGTTGATATCTTCCAATTTCAATATTCTAATAAACTTAAAGTTGTGAAAAATAAATGAGATATCATACGAATAACTTGGGCACGTATCATTGAACAACAGTGATCGTACAAATGGCCCAGATGGCTTCAACATAGTGAAATGATTCCTTGTAGGATAAATGCAGAGGCGACGTAGTTGACATTTTATTGTTGTGGAAGAAGAAGAATCACTAGGATCCATATCATGATCATACCCATCTATCTTCTGCAAAAAGTTTTCTTCCCTAGCTTTGGTCAAGCAAAACTCACGTAAGAGATCATGAATACGACATGATTTTACTCCACCATTGGATTTTTCTTGAGCAATTGTTACTAAACTTCTTCCAATCAAATCCGTAAAGTAATCATCTGCCACATCCTCTAAGCTTTTCAAATTAGTATCTTCTTTTTCTCCTACTTTTTCTCTTTCTCCTTCTTCTTCTTTTTCTTCTTCTTCTTCTTTTTCTTTTTCTTTTTCTTCTTTCTTTTTCTTCTTCTTCTTCTTCAAGTCAGTATACTTTACAAATCCTTCAGCAATCCACAATCTTATTAATTTCAAGACTAGAACTTCTCTATCCTCCAAAAATGCTCCAAAGTACACGAAACAAGATTTTAAATGATCTGGTAAATGTTTGTAACTCAACTCGATTACGCCTCTGCCCTGTGCTTCCGCATCATTGAGTACTAGCGAACTTAAACTTTATGCAATCTGTTCCCACTGATCCACTTTTCTCTTCAACTTTGCAAGAAGCCCAGCTGTCAAAATGATCAAAAGAGGTAAACCTTTGCAATTTTTTGCAATTTGCCTTCCGACTTCTAATAGTTCAATAGGGCAACTTTCTTTCAGAAATAGCTTCTTCTGTAGCAATTCCCAACTTTCATCATCAGAGAGTAGACCAAAGGGTTGTAGTATGCTATCAGATTTAGCTTGGGAAGCCAACCCCTGTATTCTAGTAGTGAACATAATTCGACTTCCATTGTTGTCATTTGGGAAACATCTTGCTAGGTCATTCCAGGTATCAATTTTCCACATATCATCTAGAACAATGAGAAACCTCGGTCCCTTGAGCTCCTTGTACAACCTATAAGCTAATTCTATATCATCATGATCTGTGACAGAAAGTTGAACAACCTGACCCAAAAGCTCCAATAATAACTGCCTCTTTTCTGATACTTGAGAAACACAACACCATGCACGAGTATCAAAGTACTCATTGACTAAAGGATCATTGGACAATTTCTTAGCAAGGGTCGTTTTACCTTGCCCAGCCATGCCGACGATCGAGATAATACGCAGTTTTGTTAGTCCTCCAATAAGCCACTCAAGCATACTTTCAGTCTCTTCCATGAAACCAACCACATCATTTTCGATTGTTGGCTTATCAGTTTGTGATATTGAAGGATGATGTTCAGACATTTTATTGAAACCATAACGACACTGGATAACTAACTCCGGGAAGGGAGTGGTCAACAAAACCATTTTTCTATGGCCCGGGTTATCAGGTAAAACTCTTTTTATGTCATTTAAAGCATGAATGTCTTGCACATCTTCCAAAATAACAAAATACCCTTTACCTTTAAGAAGGTTGTATAGCGACTCTTCTAACTCAGCTTCGCTCATATCACTTGTATAGTCTATCTCATCACATTTGAGATATGCTAAATCTTCATGAATTTCAGCATTACGTAGGAGGTCAAGAAACACCTCCTTTTTCCTTTCTTTATAGGATGAGACCAAACTCCTTGTACAAACACGTCTCCAATCACGCATTTGATTGAAGACTTGGTTGAGTGTGTCACCAATTTCAATATTATTATGGAAGATGGGCATTATTTCAATCTTGTCTGAGCTCATGTCTAGGATACTGCTTACAATTGAATTTGCGTCACTAAATCCCATCCTGATTAGTCCTTGTTGATGTTCTAACTCTGATAGGATGATGCCACGAAGCCAAAGCATAGAGTGCCAAATAGGAATATCTCCAACTAGAAATGAATCAATGACATACTCAACCTCATATGCCAAATTTGCAATGTTTGTGATGACATCCTTTATATCCGCTTCGTCTTTGCGCGGCTCCGGGATCTCCATGAGGCGACAACTCACCCGTTGTAGCTCCTGTTGTAATTCTAAGATGTCAAACTTCAAAACACAAAGAGAAGCTGTGACACCCGAGGATTTCACCCTAAATTTATTATAATCGTTGCATACTTATGTGCGCATTTCTACGTGCATCATTTTTCTTGTTTAATTGTTTTTATTGTGGGTCACTATTCATAAAATTTTTGACTGTTTCGAAAGCTTGATTTTAAATTTTTCCTAGGTCACTCGACATTTAAAAAGAGCCAAGAAATTTTCGTTTTGAACTTTCGAGCTTAGGAGTATGCGTTTGAAAAATAATTTTCGTGAGCTTTGAATAGTGTTACGTTAGAATAGTGCTAGTTATTAATTAAAAAGCATTTGTAATAGCAATTAGCTTTAATTGATTAAGTTTTTGAGATTAATTAGCTTAGAATATTAAACTTATACTACATATAATAAAACTACCTCATGAAATAAAATAGAAGATAGCACATTAGTCATCAAAACAAATTCAGAAATTCTATCCTTGTCCCCACCTGCTGGCCGTCCACTTCAAAGAGGAAAAGAGAGATTTTTGCTTCTTCATCCAAGCACTTTGAGCTCTTAGTTTGATCTTGGGAGGTTATTGAGCAACTTAGGACCTTCAACAAAGCTTCTACATCTTCAAAATTGTGAGGGAGTCTTATTTGTTTGAGTTTAAAGTTTGTATGCATATGTTTAATTTTATTGAATTGTCAATTATAGCTATATATCTTGTGTTGAATGCTTCCTATGAGTTATTTAAAGCCTCTAGAGCTAACTTTTGTGGTGTGATAACAAATTTAACGGTTGAATGTTGAGATTGATCAAAGAGACGATGAATAGTGCCTAAAACTAGGGTTTTGAGAAAATTTGATAATTGGCTTGAATTGATGCCTCGATTAGGTGCTCTAGACCCTAGGGAAGGTAATTGAAAAGCCACGTTAGGTTGAATCACCCGAATTCGAACTTTAGTGCATAAATAGCTTACTTTAAAAAGGGGGTTTTGCACGTTAGGCAATCCGGGCAAATTTGGGCATCGATTTGGGTATCCTTGAGCTAAGGAAGCACCTTTGGTGCTTTCGTTTCGCGAAATTGGGGTTCGGTTAGTATGACTATAGTTCAAACCCGTTCGGGGCCTTCCCGAACTTTTGCTTCGAAAATGAGTTTTCATGACTTTAAAGGGTACCTTTAAGCTTAATTAGGAATATAGAAAGACTAGGGTAGGTTTGAGAATCTCGAACTATGCTTAGGAGAAAGAAAGCTCGATTAAAGAAAGGGGAAAAGTAGTTTCTAGCCTCTTAGTTGCAATTGGAACTTGTTGTGTGTTAGTAGTGTCTTGCATAGAATATTTAGGATGTATTTAAGTTAATTGAATAGATTATTGGAATTAATTATGTTGATTGTTTTCTTTTGGAATCTATTAGTTAATATCTTGCATATATGAGCTTTTATCGTGCATATATGTGAGGGTGGCCTACTTTGTCGTCCCTCTTACGTGTTATATGATATTATTGATTGCTTGTGACTTGTTTTGGGTTGCGCAACCTATATCGGACATGGTAGCGTCGAGAAACACGGGCGGCATCGGGCTTGCCGTGCTCCCTCGACTACCATGGTGCCTATTCCCTTCTCGCTGAGGCATACTCCACTACCCCAGAGGCGTGGTTCACCTGCTGGGCATGGACCTACCTCGGGAGAAAGGGTCGTAGGATCGGGATACATCCGGAGTATCCCAAGTGTGGTGTTTGGGTTTGCCGGCATATTCGTGATACTCGTGGTTCGTGGCTCGTGATCGAAGACTTGGAAGTGGAACCGTATCCTTTTTAAAGTGATTAATAGTTTGATTTATTGTCTTGATGGTTTATGTGTCTTGTATATATGTTTAACTGTGTTGCATATCATATTGCACGTTTACATGCTGCATCACCTCCCTCGCTGGGCAACTTTGTTGCTCACTCCTCATTTAAAATGTTTCAGGAGAAGCTGAGGTGAATCCCCAGCTATTAGAAGTAGAAGAAGAGGAAGAAGTTCAAGTAGATCAGAATCAGTGATCTTGTGTGCTGAGGTGGATTTTATGTGCTTCTTACGTGGAGTTCTTGTTGTTAATGTATTTTGAGATCATAGAGTCTTGTATATATATATGTCTAGTAAATGTGTATTAAGAGTTTAAGAAAGTTGTTGGATTGTAATAATGAATTCTAGACTTTATTTTTTTTCTCTTGCATGCTTGGAGTGTTTGTAAACCTTCATATGGAACTTAGAAGTTTATTGTAATTAACTACTTATAACTAAAACCAACTTATCTCGCATGCTTGTGTGCTTTAGTAGAAAATTGTTGCTCCAAGGCTCGGATGGCCTTGTGATTGTGTTTTGGCTTTGGAGTTATTGTGGTTAAGTTGTTGCTTTTAGTTCCGATGTCTTGAATGAATGTTTACAGGTATCAGTTTTGTCCTTGGTACAGAGGAGACTCTGTCCGAGTGACGGGTCCGAGCCTGACTTAGCGTGGGGTTGGGTTCGGGGCGTTACACCTTAAGTGGTATCAGAGCTACTAGAATGCTTGAAGCCGGGTTAAATTCCTTGGCATGTGGGTAGAGGTCTATATGTGGAAGTGAATTATGTGAATATGTAAATGTTTAATTGTTTAAGTACTTAGAGATAAGACATGCTAGCATGAAAAAGAATGATAAAGCTTAATATGATAAGAATATGAAAAGTTAGTATTGAATGTTGTTAAGTGTTTTATGTGTTCTTGTGTGAGTAAAATGTTTGAAAACCATGTGTAAATTATCTTGCATAGTTTATTTGCCTATTATAATATGATGTTCTTCTAGCATTGTGATGAGGAGACGGGGTAGACCACGGGGTGAGCCGGAGGAGGCTCCTAGACAGAATGTACCAGGGCAGGATGCTGGGGCAGCCGGGAATGTACAGCAAGGTCAGGAGCCGAGCACTGCCCAGATTTTAGCTACTATGGCTACTGCGATGAATACCATAGCACAGTTTGTGGTTCAGCAGGGTACAGCAGGTACCGGCAGAGGTGATCAGACTGCCAGAGCAGAGGGCAGTGGTACTGCGGGAGGTAACTTATTTGATAAATTTCTGCATCATGGAGCATACAGTTTTTATGGTGAACCAGATGATATGAAAGCAGAGTTGTGGCTGAGTAAATTCGAGAAAGTTGCTGCAATACTGGAGTGTGACGATGAAAGAAAGATCAACTGTGCTACATTTTTAATGGAGGGTGATGCCGAGGCTTGGTGGCGCACTATTAGAGAAAAATGGGATGCTGAGAGGGTTCAGCATGTATGGGCTGATTTTGTTCGTGAGTTTCGGGATAAATATGTATCGGTTGTAGCCCGTGAGAGGCATCAGGATGAGTTTATAGCTTTGAAACAGGGGAACATGACTGTAGACCAGTATGAGGCTACCTTTACGAGACTATCTCGATATGTGCCAGCTTTAGTTCAGCCCGAGGATGTGAAAATTCAGAGATTTATTACAGGGTTGAGGAGTGACATCATGCTCAACTTGTCTTCACAAGATTATCCGAGCTATGCTGCAGTAGTTCGGGCTGCATCGAGATATGAGAAACGTAAGGCAGATGTGTTAGCTCAGTCTAGTCAGTCAAGCAAACGGCAGTTTCAGTCTCAGAGTCAGGGTTATCAGAGGCAGACTCAGCAGCCTAGGCAGACTCAGAGCTACCCAGGACCAGTTCAGGTACAGTCACAGCCGAGACCAGCTCAGAGCCAGCCACAGGGACAGTCACAGACCCGACCAGTGACTGCTAGATCTCAGCAGGGCAGTTCTGCCACATCTACTTATAGGACCCCTACAGGAGGAGCTGCTGCTAGGAAGAATCTACAGTGTACTTACTGCAATCGTAAGGGTCACACAGAGGCTAAATGTTGGAGGAAACTAGGCCGTTGCACAGGTTGTGGCAGTGATCAGCACAGAGTTAGGGATTGTCCCAAGTTTAAATTTGGTCCGGGTCAGACTTCAGGCCAGGGTGGCCAGACTAGAGCTCCAGGAGCAGCTACCGTACTGCGAGGCCAGGCACGAGTATTTGCACTCGACCAGGAGGAGCTTCCAGAGACGACAGTGGTGGTGGAAGGTACTTTTCTTATTAATAATCAGCCGGTAGTAGTTTTGATTGACACCGGGGCTACACATTCATTCATTACACCTGCATGTGCACAGTCTGCTACATTAAAAGTTGATAAACTGCCGTATGTGATTGAAGTAGGTAATCCTATGGGAACTAAATTTGTTACGGAGTCTGTATGTAAGGATTGTAATATTTGCATTGAAGGTTGCATGTATCCTATTGATTTGATTATCATGCCATTTCGGGACTTTGAGGTTATCTTAGGGATGGATTGGTTGGGGCGATATTATGCATGTTTGGACTGTAGGAGGAAAGTTTTGACTTTAGAAGTACCTAACCGACCTATTATTAAAGTAACTGGGAGTCGAAAGTCTACTGGGACTCGTATTATATCATCCATTAAAGCTACTAAAATGTTGAGTAAAGGCTATGATGCATACTTAGCTTATTTAATTAATCAGCCTGGAGATAAATTGAAATTGAGTGAAGTACCTATTATAAAAGAGTTTCCGGGGGTTTTCCCTGAGGAGTTGCCTGGGTTACCACCTGATAGGGAGATTGAATTTGTGATTGACCTGTTGCCGGGAACTAGTCCTATCTCGAGAACCCCGTATAGAATGTCTTCCCCTGAGTTACAAGAATTGAAAAATTCAGCTTCAGGGTTTGCTTGAGAAAGGTTTTATTCAGCCTAGTTCGTCATCGTGGGGTGCTCCCGTGTTATTTGTGAAAAAGAAAGACGGTACACTACGTTTGTGTATAGATTATCGGGGTCTGAATCAGGTAACGGTGAAAAATAAATATCCCTTGCCCTTAATTGAGGAGTTGTTTGATCAGCTACAGGGTGCTGTTGTGTTTTCAAAATTTGATTTGAGGCAGGGTTATTACCAGTTGAGGATCAGGAAAGAGGATGTACCTAAGACTGCATTTAGAACCAGGTACGGCCATTATGAGTTTGTTGTTTTACCATTCGGGTTGACAAATGCTCCAGCCGCTTTTATGGATTTGATGCAGAGAGTATTTCGACCCTATCTTGATCAGTTTGTAGTGATTTTTATTGATGACATATTAGTATACTCTAAATCTGAGTCAGAGCATGAAGAGCATTTGAGAATTGTACTTCAAACCTTGTAAGAACACAAGTTGTTTGCCAAATTTAGCAAATGCGAATTCTGGTTGAAACAGGTTGCCTTTTTAGGTCATATTATTTCCCAGGAGGGAATATCTGTTGATCCTGCTAAAATTGATGTAGTTATGTCGTGGAAGAGACCTGAAACTGTCACGGAAGTCCGTAGTTTCTTGGGATTAGCGGGCTATTATAGGCGATTTGTTAAAGATTTTTCAAAGATTGCAGGACCTTTGACTACTTTAACTCATAAGAAAACTGTGTTTAATTGGGATGATAAATGTGAAGCCAGTTTCCAGGAGTTGAAAAAGCGACTTACCACTGCACCTATCCTTGCTTTACCTGAGGGAACCGAGAACTTGGTGATTTATAGTGATGCTTCAAAAGATGGGTTAGGTTGTGTTTTGATGCAAAATGGTAAAGTCATAGCATATGCCTCTAGGAAATTGAAACCATATGAACTCAATTATCCTACATATGATTTGGAGCTTGCAGCTGTTGTCTTTGCTTTAAAGAAATGGCGGCATTATTTGTGGGGCAACAAATTTGAAATATTTACTGACCATAAAAGTTTGAAATATTTGTTTTCTCAAAAAGATTTGAATATGAGGCAAAGGCGTTGGCTAGAATTGTTAAATGATTATAACTGTACCATTAGCTATTTGCCGGGAAAAGCTAATACTGTTGCAGATGCACTGAGCCGGAAAGCTTCTGTGTCTAGTTTGATAATCAAGGATTGGGAGATTGTGGAAGAACTGTGTTTATGGAAACCGAAAGCTTCTAGATCAGGTATTCAATTTGCTAGTTTACAAATCAAATCTTTATTGCTATCTAGAATCAGAGAAGCGCAACAATCAGATTCTCAGCTGTTGAAGCTTTTAGAGAATTCAAAAGGGGGAGAGTCCGACTTTAAGATGCATGATGATGGGCTTCTCAGGTACAGGAATAGAATTTGCATTCCCAGTAATTCGATTGTGAAAGATGAGATTCTTGCTGAGGCTCATGCTTCTAAATATACAATTCATCCTGGAAGCACAAAAATGTATAGAGATTTGAAACAGAATTTCTGGTGGAACAACATGAAGAGAGAGATAGCTGAGTATGTAGCTAAATGTTTAACTTGTCAGAAAGTTAAGGCAGAACATCAGAGGCCTGCGGGATTGTTGCAACCATTGGAGATTCCGGTTTGGAAATGGGATCAGGTTACTATGGATCTTGTGTCGGATTTACCGAGATCCCCACGAGGTAATGATTCTGTGTGGGTTGTAGTAGACAGATTGACAAAGAGTTCGCATTTTATTGCTACAAAGAAAACAGATTCTCTCGATAAATTGGCTGAGCTTTATGTTGAAAATATTGTGAGACTGCATGGAGTTCCATCTCAGATAGTGTCAGACAGGGATCCCAGGTTTATATCACAGTTCTGGCAGAAGCTACAAAAGGCTTTGGGGACTAATTTGAGCTTTAGTACTGCTTATCACCCGCAGACGGATGGTCAGTCGGAGAGGACTATCAGGATACTGGAAGATATGTTGAGAGCCTGTGTTCTGGATTTTGGCAAGAATTGGGAGAAATATTTGCCTCTAGCAGAGTTTGCTTACAATAACAGTTATCAGGCCACTATTGGCATGGCACCCTACGAGGCACTTTATGGGCGAAAATGTCGGTCTCCGTTGTATTGGGATGAGGTAGGTGAGATGAAAACAGTTGATCCTGCTATTCTTCCGGAGATGATTAAAATGGTGGACAATGTGAGACTTATAAAGAAGAGGATGCTTACAGCTCAGAGTCGACATAATAATTATGCTGATAGACGTCGACGGGACTTAGTATTTTCTAAGGGTGATCATGTTTTCTTGAAAGTCTCTCCGCGAAAAGGTTTGATTCGGCACGGCAAAGGAGGCAAACTTAGTCCTAGATACGTGGGACCATTTGAAATCACTGAGAAGGTTGGAGATTTAGCTTACAGATTGGCCTTACCTCCGAGTTTGGGTCGGATTCATGATGTTTTTCATGTGTCACTGTTGAGAAAGTATAATCCTGATCCGTCGCATATCATTGAGCCGGAGCCGTTGGAAATTGATGAGTCCTTAGCTTATGTTGAGAAGCCTCTTCGAGTGGTTGACCGAAAGATTCAGGAACTTAGGACTAAAAATATTCCTATGGTAAAAGTTCTCTGGGATCATCATGGGGTTGAGGATGCCACTTGGGAGCGAGAAGATCAGATCAGAGAGAAGTATCCGGAGCTCTTTGCCGAATCATGTAAGAATTGCGAGGACGCAATTAGTTTAAGGGGGAGAGGGTGTGACACCCGAGGATTTCACCCTAAATTTATTATAATCGTTGCATACTTATGTGCGCATTTCTACATGCATCATTTTTCTTGTTTAATTGTTTTTATTGTGGGTCACTATTCATAAAATTTTTGACTGTTTCGAAAGCTTGATTTTAAATTTTTCCTAGGTCACTCGACATTTAAAAGGAGCCAAGAAATTTTCGTTTTGAACTTTCGAGCTTAGGAGTATGCGTTTGAAAAATAATTTTCGTGAGCTTTGAATAGTGTTACGTTAGAATAGTGCTAGTTATTAATTAAAAAGCATTTGTAATAGCAATTAGCTTTAATTGATTAAGTTTTTGAGATTAATTAGCTTAGAATATTAAACTTATACTACATATAATAAAACTACCTCATGAAATAAAATAGAAGATAGCACATTAGTCATCAAAACAAATTCAGAAATTCCATCCTTGTCCCCACCTGCTGGCCGTCCACTTCAAAGAGGAAAAGAGAGATTTTTGCTTCTTCATCCAAGCACTTTGAGCTCTTAGTTTGATCTTGGGAGGTTATTGAGCAACTTAGGACCTTCAACAAAGCTTCTACATCTTCAAAATTGTGAGGGAGTCTTATTTGTTTGAGTTTAAAGTTTGTATGCATATGTTTAATTTTATTGAATTGTCAATTATAGCTATATATCTTGTGTTGAATGCTTCCTATGAGTTATTTAAAGCCTCTAGAGCTAACTTTTGTGGTGTGATAACAAATTTAACGGTTGAATGTTGAGATTGATCAAAGAGACGATGAATAGTGCCTAAAACTAGGGTTTTGAGAAAATTTGATAATTGGCTTGAATTGATGCCTCGATTAGGTGCTCTAGACCCTAGGGAAGGTAATTGAAAAGCCACGTTAGGTTGAATCACCCGAATTCGAACTTTAGTGCATAAATAGCTTACTTTAAAAAGGGGGTTTTGCACGTTAGGCAATCCGGGCAAATTTGGGCATCGATTTGGGTATCCTTGAGCTAAGGAAGCACCTTTGGTGCTTTCGTTTCGCGAAATTGGGGTTCGGTTAGTATGGCTATAGTTCAAACCCGTTCGGGGCCTTCCCGAACTTTTGCTTCGAAAATGAGTTTTCATGACTTTAAAGGGTACCTTTAAGCTTAATTAGGAATATAGAAAGACTAGGGTAGGTTTGAGAATCTCGAACTATGCTTAGGAGAAAGAAAGCTCGATTAAAGAAAGGGGAAAAGTAGTTTTTAGCCTCTTAGTTGCAATTGGAACTTGTTGTGTGTTAGTAGTGTCTTGCATAGAATATTTAGGATGTATTTAAGTTAATTGAATAGATTATTGGAATTAATTATGTTGATTGTTTTCTTTTGGCATCTATTAGTTAATATCTTGCATATATGAGCTTTTATCGTGCATATATGTGAGGGTGGCCTACTTTGTCGTCCCTCTTACGTGTTATATGATATTATTGATTGCTTGTGACTTGTTTTGGGTTGCGCAACCTATATCGGACATGGTAGCGTCGAGAAACACGGGCGGCATCGGGCTTGCCGTGCTCCCTCGACTACCATGGTGCCTATTCCCTTCTCGCTGAGGCATACTCCACTACCCCAGAGGCGTGGTTCACCTGCTGGGCATGGACCTACCTCGGGAGAAAGGGTCGTAGGATCGGGATACATCCGGAGTATCCCAAGTGTGGTGTTTGGGTTTGCCGGCATATTCGTGATACTCGTGGTTCGTGGCTCGTGATCGAAGACTTGGAAGTGGAACCGTATCCTTTTTAAAGTGATTAATAGTTTGATTTATTGTCTTGATGGTTTATGTGTCTTGTATATATGTTTAACTGTGTTGCATATCATATTGCACGTTTACATGCTGCATCACCTCCCTCGCTGGGCAACTTTGTTGCTCACTCCTCATTTAAAATGTTTCAGGAGAAGCTGAGGTGAATCCCCAGCTATTAGAAGTAGAAGAAGATGAAGAAGTTCAAGTAGATCAGAATCAGTGATCTTGTGTGCTGAGGTGGATTTTATGTGCTTCTTACGTGGAGTTCTTGTTGTTAATGTATTTTGAGACCATAGAGTCTTGTATATATATATGTCTAGTAAATGTGTATTAAGAGTTTAAGAAAGTTGTTGGATTGTAATAATGAATTCTAGACTTTATTTTTTTTCTCTTGCATGCTTGGAGTGTTTGTAAACCTTCATATGGAACTTAGAAGTTTATTGTAATTAACTACTTATAACTAAAACCAACTTATCTCGCATGCTTGTGTGCTTTAGTAGAAAATTGTTGCTCCAAGGCTCGGATGGCCTTGTGATTGTGTTTTGGCTTTGGAGTTATTGTGGTTAAGTTGTTGCTTTTAGTTCCGATGTCTTGAATGAATGTTTACAGGTATCAGTTTTGTCCTTGGTACAGAGGAGACTCTGTCCGAGTGACGGGTCCGAGCCTGACTTAGCGTGGGGTTGGGTTCAGGGCGTTACAGAAGCATCAGCCTTGGCTCTCACGAGCAGCTCCCCTAGATTGTCCACAAGACGGTCAACAAAGCCAAGTTGATCAATCCTCGGGTAGTACATTCGTGATGGTTTGGGCCTTTTCTCATAAATATCTTCAACCTTGTCCACAAGTGTCCCCAGTAGACCTGCTTGGATTCGAAAAATATACTCGAGCCGGTCAATCATTTGACCAGCCATGTATGGGTCCATATTCTTGAGATCAAAGGAATAGATGGTGAAGTCTACCTCCCTGACAATAAATTCTAACTTTTTCAAGGTGGTACTATAATCTTCAATGGACTCTTCGGGGGGATCCATGAGAATTGCTCTGAGGAGTAGAATGCGCTTGACATAAAATTTCATCCATGGAAGCTTGAAAGGAGATTGTTGAACATAATCTACGAGAGCATCAAGGGGAGCTAGATTGTCCACAAAGTAGGAGTAGACTGGTGATGCCTCTGGGTGTTTGCCATAAATCATTTGGATCAAATGCATCCAATGTGACATGAGTTTGAGAATACAGTTAAGTCTTTCTACCATTTCACGAGCCTGATGTTGGTCCATTTCCCCAGGATCATACTCCTCGATGATGTTTGCTGCCTTCAAGGCCAAATACTCAATTTCTCGCATTAATCTACCATATCCAACAAACTGTTGAGGAAGATGTATGAGAAAGGCTTGGAGGAGTGCAAGGTCATCGTAAACTTGTGTCATCCCTGCTGGAACAACCCTAAAAGCAAGAGATTCTTCAACATATTGTAAAAATCGACCAAGAGAAGAGATGAGATTCTTCATTCTCTTTAAAGGTATTTCAAACACTTGATCCGCTAGTGGCCCTAAGAGAGCATCAAGATGAGGTTGTAGAATATCCTTGTCAAAGCATACTCGTAATTGCTTTGGCTCTTCGTCTACAATCACCACTTGCTTCCCTTTCTCCATCACTTGCTTCTCTTACACTTTTTTTTTACAGATAGATCTGTGTGATGGATTGCTTCTCTTTCACTTTTTTGTTTTTGTTTTTAACAGAGAGATCCACTACTACTACCTTATTCTTTATTTCATCCTCTTCTCTGTGTGAAAGAAGGAAGAACCAACCTGCAATAAATTTCCTCATATTGTGTTACCGTTATACCCCTTCATTTAGGTTAGGGAATCTAAAATATCTTGCGCCATACATGCAAAATAAATAAATAAATAAATATATATATATATATATATATATATATATATATATATATATATATATATATATATATGAACTGTCAGAGAGCAATCATTTACCGTTATACATGTGGGTTTCACGTGTTTTAATGCAATCTGACATATGAGAGAGAATGTGGGAGAAAAAAAGTGGGCATTATGGCTGCAAATTGTAGCTGAAATGTCCCCTCACAATATATATTATTAAATGTTGTAGAGTAAAGACAAAAATGAGGCCAAATTACGGAAAATGATATGTAATAAAAAACGAAGAAATGTGCAAATACCCAAATTGGGCAGATGAATGAAAAACAAAAAATAGGTGGCAATGACCAAAAGGGTCAAATGATGAAAAAATTACCTAAGTGAAATCTAAATTTTTGAATTTCTGTTTGCACTCAAATTTGGAGTCATTTTTCGAATTATAGAGCAACAAAATAATATATTTCAAGTAAAATATCATATGCGTTTATTATTTATTACCCTAATCGTATATTAGGTCCAAATTAAAAATTATAGACTCATAAGTACATCAAAGAGCATGAGCATGCATGATTTTGTTGTAATATATTTTGTCATTTAGGAAAGTAAAAAAATTGAGTATTTCTTGTAAATTAAAAGAAAACGTAATTAAAGTAAATAATTATGAATTCAAGCTTAATAATCATTTTAAGCCTTAACATACATAAAACTAATTTTATCTTAATTTGTATGAATATAGGATCTTAAGTAACTACAATTATTCATCAATTGACTACATATATAGTATGATTGTATATTCTTATTATCCTCTAAGGTATGCAAAATTATTATTATGTGTTGATTTATAATGTGCATAAAGACAAAAACAATGTGAAATTACCAACGTGGATAGCTAAATCATCTAATGCAAAATCTTTTTGTTTGTTGATAATCTATAAATAACAAAACTACGATCAACGAATACAACTAACCAACACTACAAAACAAATGTGGGTATAGGCAACACTCTAACCACCACTAATTAGTGAAATAAGATGACCAATTTGCGTTTGAAAATCAAATCCTACTTTACAACTCATTATGTTTAGCGATATGTTCGTGAATTCATTGCATAAATACTTCAAGTTGAATTCTTTATTGAACTTTGATTTCTAGTCATTTCATCATGAAGATAATTATTTAGGTTTGTGGGACATAATTATGATGGTTGGGTGTGGATCGCAGAAGGGAACAAACCTTTCTCCACTGCCTCTGCGTGGAATGCTGTCAGAAGGAAATATGCTAAAGTCAATTGGTGGGGTTTGGTCTGGAACAAGAGAAGATCACCAAAGCAGAGCATTATTTCTTAGATGGCCTTCCTCAATCGTCTTCCTACTAAGGTAAGATTGTTGTTTTGGGGTGTGACTGATAACTGCATTTGTGGTATTTGTGGCATTGCGGCAGAAGATCGTGATCATCTCTTTTTTCAATGTGGTATGAGTAAGAGGATTTGGAGATTGTGTGCAGAGAATAGTCTCATTAATTCTATCCCATTTGACTAGGACTCAGTGGATAACTTGATTAGTCGATATTGCATTGGACATGATTTGCAACCAGTTTTATGCAGACTTTTCTTTTGTGGTATTGTGTATGAGATTTTGAGGGAAAGAAATAGTAGAATCCATGGTGAAGTCTTTAACTCCGAGGAGCATGTGTGGAACAACGTTTTTAATACTATTAAATATAGAATATATATAGGAAGAAAATTTCGTAGATCTAATACAAATGTTGACATCTGTATGAATGGCAACTTGGCGATTTTTGTCTTGCTAGTTGATAGTTTTTGGATGATCATTGGAGCTTTGTATTTTTCTTGAGTTGTTTGATTTTTGAAATACCCTTTGCTTTATTAGCAAAAAAAAAAAAACTAAGTTAGAACTCTTGAGAAAATCACTATTGAAGTTAGAACTCAGTTTCCTTTACAGACTGTTTGGAACAAATGAATTCCATAAAATTTTACAAAATTCATTTGCAAATCCAAATTTTTATGTTTGGAAGTAGCACTTTTAAAATTGAAAATTCCAATATTTGCAATTTTTGGATTTGCTCAAACTTTATTCAAATTCTTGCTCAAGAGGTAAAATTTATAAATCCACGTTTTTTAAGTTAGTTGTTTATCTTTTGAAGATAAAATTGTCCTCTGAGTTCTTTTTACACTTAAGAGATTAACTTTGGCTCAAATACAAAAATAAAAATAGAAACTAAAAAATAGACGAAACCCCATCTCTTACCTTCCTCTTTCAACAAAACACGAAGACAAATAATTGATGAAGAATTGAGGGCATGAAAAATATTTTCCTGCAAGATTATTTAACAATATCTAACATGAATGAAGATTGATTCAAAATAAGTGTAAGAGGTAAGTGGAGTTTATTTTTCTGTAGAGTTGCTAAATCCTATCACTTCTTGATTACATGGTCATTATCCATGTTTGATTGATATCATATTGGCCTATGAAATTATTTTGTGGTAATCATGCCGGAAGTTCCTTTTATTTCTATTCTAACAATTTGTTTCAATTTTCCTTACAAACTTTTTCATAATTTGCTCTTTTATTTGGATAATTGTTATATGTCTTATCAACAATTTTTAGTCAATACTTGACGTTAATATCTTTCATGTCTTTTTTTCTTTAATTTATGCTAGTGCTCATTGGATAGTCATAAAATTCTTGTTTATCATTTCTAAATTTCACTAATTCCACTAGAATAAAGGAAGTGTATTTGAGTATAATATAATTTTAATTCCTATTTCACATGTATTTTAAACATAATTTTATTTGCAAATGACATAATTAACTTAATGTTATTTTACAGTTCCAAACAAGAGAATTCATTTATAAATACAAATTCTCATTGAATTCAATTATAAATCAAATGAATTCTACAGTACAAGTGCTTTTAAACACTATGTTACATAGAGAAAATTATAACCGTAGACTCGAACTTTGGAGTTGAAAAAAATCTTTCTATTTGCTTAACAAAACAAAACAAAAGTTCAAATTTTTGTAAATTATCATAAGAACTTTAACTCTTCTTTACTTGTACTCTATTTCATTCAAATTCATATTTCCTCATATATAACTTTTACAAACTCATATGCACTTTTCATTAAAGCTATTCTAATAACTTCAATTGTTCTTTCCCTATATATTATTTATGTTTAAAATCTCCAATTATTCATAACAACTTATTTTTTTTAGTTCATATTTAGTTTTTGTTATTCGGCAGGGAGGAGGATACCGAAGACATGGCTAGTGATTGGAGTGAAATCGTAACGAAGTACTCGTACTGGAAGGTGTGACTAGTTCACCTCCTTTTCAGGGACAGCTAATGCCCCCAAAAAGTTAATATCTGTGACATAATAGTTTTTATATGACTACATTGAGTATCTTTTCCAGGTGCTTTTGAACCCAAGGTCGCAAACTATTGATGCCAATCTTCAGCTTCAAAGTAAAACTGTTACAATTTTTGTGGTATCATTGAACTTTACGGAAGCAGATACAACAGTGGAATAGATTTATGCTTGTTAGATTTGCAGTGGTATTTGTTAAATAGATATTGTAAAATCGTGCTGAACCTTTTTTTTTTTCACCTAGATTTTTATTACATCCAAAAGACATGTTAAAAGTTGACCACATAAATACCTTAATTCAATGTTCTCATTCCTCGTCTCTGCATTTGAGCAAGCTATTGACTGAAGACCCTTAATAGACTCAAAATCCACTCCATAATGTTAGTTATACAAGAGATGCTGTGTAATCTGTGTGTAAGGATTTTGGATGTTGTTTTAACGAGCAGTTTGAATGTTATATCTAGGGTAAATTTCACATTTAATCTCTATTGTTTACATATTTTTTCAATGACATCCCTAATATTTCAAAAGATTCATAGAAGTTCCCAAATATTTGTACAAATGATTCAAAATGGCCCCTATTGTTCAATACTAGCCAAGTTGGTCCTTATTATTTTTCAAAAAAATTAATTTAGTCCTTATTATTTAAAAAAAAAATTCAAGTTAGTCCCTACATCTGACCCATATTTAGGGTCTAATTTAAAATTTTTGAAAAATAATAGGGACTAAATTGGCTAGTTTTGAATAATAGGAACTATTTTGAATCACTTTTGTAAACATTAGAGACTAGTATGATTTTTTCAAAATAATAAGGACTAATTTGAAAAAATTTATAAACAATAGGGACTCTTTGCATAATTTACCGTTATATCTACCAGGGGAAGTTGGTGATTGTTCTATTGTAACCAGAAAGTTGGGGGACATCTTCAAATTATTTTGCATTACCCATTTTACTTGTCAAAGTTGTGCTGACTAGTCTATGTACTAAATGAACAATTAATAAAGCTGTTTCTAGGCTTGGGGTTTATTGCTTTTAGGATATTTTTTTAGTTTGAAACTTTAAAATAATTTAAAAGAGAAACTCAGTTTTATTATCAATTTGAAATTTTCCGGTACAATGTTGATTTCATTCGCTAGAAAATGATTTATCAAGAATAATCTTTTTCTACTTGATGGTTTTGATGTAGATCACCTATTTCAGTTGCTCAGTACTCAATTATATATTTGACTAGAGAAAAATTTGTGTGTGTTTGTGTGAACAAAATTTTCGTTTGGGTTTATGTTAACTAATTTGTGGCCTATACGTTGGTGCGTTTATTGGTCACGTCACTTCTAAACTTGTCATTGCATTTAAGACTCAGAACATCAGTTTATTACAGTACATAACACAAATGTTGAATGGTCATTGCAGGGGCAAATACAAGCCACCAAATGCACCTGCTGATGGTGAAAAGCCCCTGTCTCTTCACATTTCTGCTGGATCTGTAAGCAGTTCTCTTCTAGCCATCTTTATCTATCTTCTTCTCTAGCTTTCTATATTCTTAATAGATAGCTTGATTTTAATAATTTCGTGTTGGCTCTGCATAATTTACTAACTGAATAAATTTGTAACTGTGATTGAGGTGCACAATTTATGTATTCTAATGTGTATTGCCATCCATTAGATTCTGTAACATTAGGAGGACGACTAACCTCTCATGTGATTGGATTGCGAAAGCAAGAATTTGTAATGATCTTCCTCTTGATTGGGTATCCAACCCCCCTTCCCGACTTGTGTTTTTGATGTCCCAGGACATTGCCCGATCCGGAATTGGCTAAGATTGTAATCCTATTTATTAATGTTATTGTTTTACTGTTCAAAAAAAAAATGTGTATTGCCATTCATCGGATTTTAACTGTATATATGTGGAGTATCGGATTTTAACAGTATATATGTGGAGTGCATATTTTTGGGATCTTAACATGAAGCGCAAATAAATCAAATTTATTGGTAATAAGTTCCCTCATGTTTGGGTTGCTTTTTAATTTATTTAGAAATTTATCAGATTATCTACCCTAGTTTATACTTTGTTTTGACCTATATCCTAATGTAGCATAGGACTTTCAGAATAATTTTTTAAATTGAAGATATCACAGCCCTATTGTTTGTGCTTGTTATCGCTTTTTTCTTCTTGTTATTTTGGTGTAATTAGCTGCGACTCTTTTTTCTCTTTTTGTCACTTATTAGATTGTTGTATTTGACTTGATTGTTGTATATGCTTGCACAGTTGAAAATGTCAAAATATACTGCGTTGCTGGATTCTTTCTCACTGTTTCCCCATACCCGATTCAACTTGTCGCTGAGCACTCAACTGCAAAAAATAAGGTATGGCATATATCTGCTAAACAATATTTTTCAAGAATTCCCTTCAAGCATACTTCATGTTGTCAAACATTAATATCTCAATATGAGTATGACATTCCAAACTGTAATGCTTATTAGAAAATTTTATTTTTTTTATTAAATATTGGAAAATAGTTACTCACATCTTTATCCCCAACTGTTGAAGAGAAATAAAAAGTGGCTAGTTTTTTGTGATATTCAAAGGCTAATTTCGTCGGGAACTTGTTTTCCAATTACATTTGTATTTCTGTCCCAGTTAAAAAGAAAAAAGGCTTTTTACAAAAAAAAAAAAGGCTAAAAGTTATATGGACATTGGGTGCTGGTAACTTGTAACAAACATTATAACACATTTTAACATATAGGTGGAAGATTGGACTAAGGCTCCGTTTGTTTGCCGTAAAATATTTTTTCAATTTTTCAGTGTTTGGTAACACTAAAAAATTTGTTAACTGAAAAATATTTTCTAGTTAAAAATGGTGGCTATTTTTGTTCAATTTTTTGGTATTTGATAACACCGAAAAATTAATCAACTATAAAATATTTTTCAATCAAATATTACGACTAATACAAAGTTTGAAAAAATATTTTCATATCGTCTGAGATAAGAAAATATTTTTCGAAACTCACCCACATTTTAACATATAGGTGGCCGTTGAAGATTGAACTATAGACACTTACCGCTTGATCCCATGATATGCTTTATTTGAACCGAGTTTAAGTGACTTTTTCAGTATTAATAGTAAAAAGCAAAAATGCATTACCTAAACAAAGCGTAGGCCAACCTAACGCAATGAAATTCTAAGTTTGTACTAAATTCAAGTGCAAATAAAAATTGAAGAACCCACTTTAACAAAATTCAATTGCAAATGAAAATTTAATTTTTGCTATAATCATATTCAAGTCAAAAAATTTCAAGTCCCCGCTAGTGAAATTCAAGTCAAAATCAAAACCCAAATTCCCACAATAATAAAAGCAAAGTGAAAAGGAAAACTCAAAGTGTCCACATTCACAAAATACAGATACAAATAAAAAATCACTAAACTACCAAAATAAAATCATAAAACTGAAACTAAAATTCATGAACATAAAACTTAAATTTGAATTTAATTTCAACAATAACAAAACTTCAAGTCAAAACCAAAATTTAAATTCTGTTATGTATTTGGGGAAATTGCATTGTTGAAAGGAATGAAAAAGCTGATTGTATTCAATAATGGATAAAGAATACAATTCAGAATTAATTTCTATGGGGAATGATCTTCCCCTGTTTCTTAGAACTATGCTAAAAGCTCACAATGAAAGAAAAGACAGAACAAAAATTAGAAAGAAATTGCTTGCTTAGTCATCTTCTTGTGCTGCTACTTATAGCTGTGAGCTCATGCAATTTTCATTAGCTGCTCTGCTCATGTGTTGGTTATAACTGAATCCCTTGGATTCCAGGAGAGCATATTCACATAAATATTGAGGTGCTTTCTTGACCCTTGCACTCTTGCGTGGATAAACTTCTTGTGGCTGCTCCAGCTGTGATGCCACGTTGGTCATACCTGATGATTTCATAACACTGCCCTCTGCTGGGGAAAGAACCTTGTCCTCAAGGTTCAAGTGCGGATAGGCCGCACGAAATTCTTCAAAGTCCACCCAAGTAGCATCTGCTTGCGATAGATTGTCCCACTGAACTAAAACTTGAGGAATTTGGTGCCCTTTTGTAGTAATTGTTCGAGTGGATAGGATGGCTGAAGGTTGCAGTTGGGGCATATCCGGTGTTGGAGGCAGTATGGTCGGAACTATTGCTGAATCAGAGATACCAACCGCCTTCTTTAACAATGAAACGTGAAACACCGGATGAATCCTTGCAGTAGGTGGTAAATCCAATCGATATGCAACTTGTCCCATTCGGGCAAGAATCAAAAGTTTCCACATTCACAAAATACAAATACAAATAAAAAATCACTAAACTACCAAAAGAAAATCATAAAACTGAAACTAAAATTCATGAACATAAAACTTAAATTTGAATTTAATTCCCACAATAACAAAAATTCAAGTCAAAACCAAAATTTAAATTCCCGTCATAAAGAAATTCAAGAAAAATTCAAAATTACTACTATAAAAAGATTCAAGACAAAACTAAAACTTAAGTTTCCACTGGAACAAAATTTAAGTTAAAATCAAGAATTCAAGTTCCCGCTAGAAAAAAATTCAAGTTAAAATGAAAAATGAACAAGTTCCTGCAATTGCCAAATTCAAGCTAACATCATAATTTAAGTACAAATGAAAAATCAATAAACTGTAAATGAAAAATCTTAAACTGAAATTAAATTTCATGATCAAAATTAATTTTGAAATTAGTTCCCTATGATATTACAAACTGATAATGGATATCTATATATTACAAAGTGAAAAGTTAAAACTACATCTATGTGCATAACCATGAGCTGGACACAATTACAAAGTCAAAATTACAAACTAAAAATGGGTTCATATGCCTCCTAACCAGTCATGCACATAACCAAGGCTAGATGCAGTTCAACAGATTCTGCCGAAACAATAATATAAGTAAAGTTACTATCATAAAATCAAATTACATTAATGTAAGCAAAAGAACATCACGAAATTTTTGTAAGGACACCACTAATATAAGCACAATAACAACACCAAATTAAAAATTCAATGGACCCCTTTATTGACAAAATGGACTAGAATACACCAAAAAATTGGACATGATATCAAAATAATCAAGGATGTACATGAAAAAGAGAAACACAATGGTAAAAGGAAATTCTTCAACACATATACATGAAATTTAAAGCCCACAAAATAATCAAGGATAAAGTTGTTTATGTTACCTCATAAACTTACGATTTAATTTTCTTGTCAACTTGTTATTTTCCTTTTGAAATTCAATAAGCAATGACTTTTTCTTTTTTCTCTTTCGAAATTCAATATATGTAAAGGAATGTCCTGACCACAAAGATAAAAGCTTAAACTTGATTGCACGGTAAGACTTTGCTATATGTAAGAAGAATAGAGTTAGAAAATCAAAGCAAAATCAATACACCAACACAGATCTAGTCATCTAGTCACTGCAATAGTTTCTCCCAAGGTTTCATAGAGTTAAACATGAGAACCATTTGCTACCTCCCCTTTTTTTCCTCACGAAAACTATATGGACTAGCTAAGGATTTCCAAACCGAGTGCCCACTGAAATATGGCACTGTTAGATACAAGTTCAGCACACTTTCCATAATCAACTAACGAGTACCCAATGTGTTAAAATTTTCCAGAATCTATTAAGCTTATCCATCGTAAATGATTCAAATGCATTTACCTTATTGTGATTCAATATTGAGACAAAGAGAAGGAGAAGAGACGATGTCAGTTACTCTATAAAGACTTCAAGAAGAAGGGCACCAAGGCCAAGAGAGGAGATTAACACTCTTAAAAAGGGTTGTTACCATTTCGAACAAGAAGGGCACCAAGGCCAGTTGGATAGCCAAAAATCTGGAGAAGACTAAAAATTTGGGCTTAATATCATTCTTAAAAAGACCAAAAAATATTTCAACATTTAACTTGGACAACCATAAAATTCATAGGTTAACACCTTGTAGAATATTGAGAAGCCACATGTGAATGCAAAACGAGACTTGGAAATTCACCATTGCAACTTATCATCAAAGAAGCCTAGAGTATGACAATATGTTGCAATCTAAGGTTATGTCCACACATTCACCAATAAAATCTCCTTCAAAAGCAAAGATAACAGTCCCACAACTAAACAGGAAGACAATGTACTTCGTCCTCTATCAATCTAAGCGCGGCCACCGTGGACGAGTTAGTTGTGAATTATAAGAAACAGATTGGTAAATCTTGTTCACCTGTGATACTAAGAGCCTTCCAACAATCTTTCTGAATCTTCCTTGATAATCCTCACTAGGTCGAGGTTGAATGTTACTTCAGAAGAATTGCACTCCGGGGGAAATGTAAATAAGTTGTATGTGTTAACTGCAGTGAGTAATAGAAGTTGAAATAAGTTCATAGTCTCAAGGTAAATGGTGAAGCATACTCATTATGAGATGAATATAGCTATATGGTAAAACACACCTACTTTCTTAAAACAAAAACCAGTGGTGATATCTCAAGAAAGGGCCACTGAGTCCCATTCATACATCTTTCAAGTCATTCATATTAATTTCAAAACCTCATCCTTTCAAGCATCTCTTCTATCTATTTGTCGTTCTACCCTTTTTTGGGGAGGATGGAGGGACTTAATCTGATTTTCCTGAATACTATATATTGATTAGCTTCACGCATAATATGATTTTCTAGAGAGCTGACTAGTTTAATTAAGCTTGTCAAAACAAATGATTGCACATTGTGGTACTTTCTTTTGCAAGGAAAAGGTTCCATTCATATACAAATAAGAGAAATCGCAAAACTCTAAGAATTGTTTAGAAAAAAGGTATAATTAGGAAAAGGTTCCATTCATATAGCTTTCATACTGAGAATTGCCAACTCTATTGAATAAAGATTGGCAATATTGTACTTCTTTTGCTTGGATCCATTAGAATATAATTAAAGAAATTGCACAAGCCTATACTTCGAGATATTAATATGAAATAATGAGCATTAACGAAAAGCCAACTTTTAATTCCCAGATTCTTTGCCTAAAGTTATGTTCTTCTTTGCTTTATTAGAGGGCAGTTGGCTTAGAAAAAAAATGAGATTACAAGTTCTTCTAGTGCTTATACTTTTCACAGCTCATAAACTACAGAAAATAAAAAAAAAAGTAATAATAAATAAGTGAGGGTAAAGTGAATTTTTCAGTCAAACTATCTTAAACTCCAAGAGCTTATAAGCTCAAAAAATAAGGAAGAAGTGAGGAACTTCTAAAGTAAGAGCATTTTGATTAAGAAAACAGGTTTGACTAACCATGAAGGTATTAACATTATTTCAATGGTCATTGGCAACAAACAAATAAAATGATTCCACTCAACAGAAATATTTTGACAACAAGAAATAATTGACTCAAGACAAGGATACTCTCTGATTCCAAGTACACTGTTATGATTCTCCATTGTATAAATAAAGCTGCTCCCTCTGCTCCATGGAAAAGTTTCTCCAACAAGTTTGAGTGCTGCAGTTGCTCCAGAAGTGAATATGCAACAATACTTTTTCGGGGTTGCATTAAAGAAACCAAGAACCTACAATGACCATTAAATGGAGAAAACATCAATATTCCAGCAGAGATGAATCCACAGAAGAATTATATCAATAGATTACATATTGGCTTAGATAGAAACAGAAGACAGACTACTTGAGGAAAAACATAGCTCTGCATAAAAATTTCAACTTATCTTATACTACTTTATTCATAATTAGATCCATTCCAATGAACCAAGAGGCAAAATCCAGGATTGGAACTAACAAGTTCAAACAAAATGAGGTCCTCCAATCCACAAGACAGGCAGCCTATCCAGCACACCATTTACCTTCTGAAGAGCTTCGTCAATACTGTTACTAGTTGTCAAGCTGCAGTTGCTTTGGCTATCAGTGGTCCAACAATTTTAAGGAAGACATCCCAAGTATTTGACACAAAGTGTTAAAAAGAGAAACATGTTCTGCGTCTCACTTCCTTAATGTAGTAAGTACAAAATTTTATGTAAAAAGATGCCCACATGAGGAATCAAATAATTAAACAAAAAAATAACTAGAAAACAATTAGAGAAACAAACAAAATTTGTTTTATATGTATGGATGATGAACTTCACTGATTGCAGGGAGCAATAGCTGGACAGTATCTTCCTTTTCTGATGTAGAAAGACTTGGCCGAGAAAATTCAATAGAACCAGACTTACCTCTTGCAGCTGATATTGCAGTGATAATGTACACCAGCGGAAGTACTGGTTTGCCTAAGGTTGGTACAGTGTTTGCGTGTTTAGATAGATTTATGGCCAAGAAACTTGTTAGGCTCTAAAACACAGTTAATTCTTTAGAACTTGCTATTTTTGCATGATTTGATAAATCACAATGTTGAAATATTATATTACTTTAATTCTATAATTTTAATTTTGTTGTAAGGAGCAATTTGCTCCATGAATTTAGGCTTGTTGTAAGGAGCAATTTGCTCTATAAATTAGGGAATGTTATCTATCCCATTTAGTCCTATATAAACCACTATGTAGAAACACAAATTGTATCATCAATGAATTATATTGTTTCACATTACTTTTTACTTTGTATCTAGAGCCAACAATATATATACACACACACACACACACACACACACACACACACAAAAATGCTTACTGTTCACTTATTCTTCACCACTGTTCATCAGTTTTTTTTTTCTCCACAGCCATCCAAACTCAGATTTCTCATTTTTGTCTGATTTTTTCAGGATTTTTTGTCGGTTTAAGCCCTTTTCTTCTTTGATGTGGTAAGAAATATCCACTTTTCTCCTTAGTTGCCTATTGTGAAGGTTGTCAAGTGTTCAGCTGCTTCCATCATCGTCGTTTGTTAATGACACCTACTTACAAGATAGAAAATCAGTCCACCACTGTGACTCGTGTAGATCTCTCTCGGGAACCTAATGTCCCTACACAACGGGTCACTAGTGTATTACCGAATGAGAAAAATTTTCATGCTTGGCCCCGTTCGTTTCATCTTTATCTTGGTGGAAAATAGAAAATTGTATGGATTTTAGGCAAGGAGAAAAAGCCGAAAGAAACTGATCCTGATTATGCTCACTGGGATGCAGACAATTATATTATTTTGGGTTGGATGTTCAATTCCATGGAGGCTCGGATTTATAACATGTTTATGTATCACGAGATAGTTCATGATTTATGGACTGCCCTGACAAAGATGTATGCCTATACACATCACGATTCTCAAATCTTCGAGTTTTACTAGGAAATTTCTCATGCTTCTCAGGCAACTTTAGGACTATCTGTTGCGGATTATTTCAGGTACCTCCAAATTAGATGGGAAAAGCTAGCCCAATATGAACCTTTGAGTGACTTCCCAAATGATGTTGAGGTTAAGTCTAAACGTCTTGATCATCGTCAGACTTATCAGTTTTTGATGGGTTTAAAACCTGAATTCGAGAATCTTCGGACTCAGATTTTAAATACATCTCCTTTTCTATCTCTATATGAGGCATTTGCAATTGTGGATGGTGATGAACAAAGACGTCTACTTCTTGTACCCAAGCCCACTCCTTCTATTTCGGACCAGATGACATTTGCTGCTCCTTCCAGTTTTAGGCAAACCAATACCCGTTCTTATTGCCAACATTATCAGAATATTGGTTACCTCATTGACCAATGTTTTATTCTACATCCTGAATTAAAGCAACAATACTCTAACAACCATGATGGTGGACAAAAGAAATGAGTTCTTCGTATTGGGGTTGTAGCCGAATCAACACCCCTTTCAGCTTCAACAAAATTAGTCTTGGCCTAACCGGATTATAGTCAACTTCAAGCTCAAATTGCTCAACTTCAACTCCACCTGGGCCTCACTTTACCATCTGGCCCCACGGCTACCCTTGCGACAGGTACTCTTACCACACTTCATGGTAAGTTAGGCCAACCATCTTGGATTCTGGATTCCGGGGCCAATAATCATATGACGGGTGAGCTTTCTGTCTTTTCTTCTTCTATCACTTCTATAAATCAATCTGTTCAAATTGCCAATGGAACGTCTATTCCTATCTGTTGTCAAGGAGATGATTGTTTATCCTCAGATATTACTCTTCGCTCTATTTACTATATCCCCAACTTTGCTTATAATCTATTATTTGTCAGTTGTCTTGCTAAGAGTCTTCACTGTGCAACTGTCTTCTTGTCTGACCGCTGCTTCTTGCATGACCTGACTTCGAAGAAGATTTTTGGCAAGGGATATGAGCACAATGGACTTTACTATTTTAGATAACTTCCAACCTCTACAGTACCCTCGTCAAGTTTGCATGCTTCTGTGTCTCCAGTTTTTGACACTCCTATTGGTTCTGTCCAAAATTTAGATTTATGGTATGCTCGTCTAGGACATACAAACAGTCAATATTTATATTGGTTATTTCCATTTTTTTAAAAAGCATGCAAGGATTTTAAGTTTAATTGTGTGACTTGCGAATTGTCAAAACACATTCATACTACATATATTCCTCGCATGCATCGAGCTCCATGTGCTTTTGATCTTGTTCACTATGATATTTAGGGTCCCTCTCCTGTCACAGCCCTCTCTAACCATCATTACTATATAACATTCATAGATGATTATAGTCGGTCTACTTGGGTCTACCTAATGAAGAAAAAATCTGAAGTCTTCACTCATTTCACTCACTTCCTTCAAATGGTGAAAACCCAATTCCACACTATTGTCCAGAATATTAGGTCTGATAATGGCAGAGAATACCTAACCAACGACTTTCGGGCCGAACTCAATAAAAAAGGAATTCTTCAACAACTTACCTACCCTTACACACCTGAACAAAATGGTGTGGCAAAACGAAAGAACCGCTACATTATGTCTATGGTCTGATGTCTTCTATCTGGTATGAATGTCTCGAAATATTTCTAGCACCTCACTATACTCACCGCTACATACATCATCAATCATACCCCTAGTCGTGTCCTCCAAGGTCAAGCACCCTTGCACATTCTCTGACCAAATATTGTTCTCTTTCCTCTTCTCCCATGAGTCTTTGGTTGTACATGTTTTGTTCAAAATCGTAGCCCGACCCACACTAAGCTAGATGATAAAGCTATACGTTGTGTCTTTCTTGGGTATTATTCCATGTCTAAAGGATATAGGTGCTATGATCCTGTGACTAGCCACTTTCACCACTAGATGGATGTCACATTCTTTGAGATTGCCCATTTCTTCTCTGTTTCTTCCTTAGAGGAACTTCCTGAGGTACTTTCTGTAGAGGACCCTCATTTACCTCGTCCAGTTCCTATTCTTGACACATCTCAGCCTACTACTGAACTACCATCTAGCTCCAATAATACTCTATCATCTGGTTCTTCTCCAGTTACATTACAAGTTTACTCTCGGCGCCTTCGTGCTCCAACTCCACTGCCAGATTCTTCTCCGGATTCAGGTAACCCTCATTCTCCCTGGGTCCTTGAACCTGCACCTCCTCGTTATCCCACTCATGAACGGCGTCCCCCTTCTCATTTTTTACATTCATGTAGTACTAATCATCCTATTGCAGAATTTGTGTCATTTCAGGGTCTCTCCGATCAGTATAATCTTTCCTTAGTCAGGTTGATTCAGTCTTTATTCCTCGCTCCGTCCATGAGGCTATCTAGAATCCTTTATGGGTGGCTGCTATGAAAACAGAGATGGATGCCCTACAACAGAATCAGACATGGGAGTTGGTTGATCTTCCAGTTGGTGAACGGACAGTTAGATGCAAGTGGGTGTTTAGTGTGAAATATCTTGCCGACAGCACCATTGATCGGTATAAGGCACGTCTTGTCGCTAAAGGGTTTACTAAAGTACCAGACAAAGACTTTGGTGCCACATTTGCTCCTGTTGCCAAATTAACTACTATTCGACTCCTGGTCTCCTTGGCCGCTTCTCATTCTTGGCCTCTTCACCAATTGGATGTCAAGAATACCTTTTTTAATGGTGATCTTTCTGAGACTATCTACATGGATCCTCCACCAGGTTTTCGGGCTCAGGGGGAGTATTCTGGGAAAGTTTGTCACCTTCGTAAATCTCTCTATGGGCTTTAACAATCCCCTTGAGCTTGGTTCAATCGTTTTAGTGATGTGGTCCTTACAATGGGGTTTATTAGGTGTCATTCAGATCATACATGTTTTGTTCAACGTCATCATCATTATCTCAGTTCATGTGGATGAAATTATCATTACTGGAGATGACACTCAGGGAATTGTCCAAGTAAAGCGAGACATTGGGACAATCTTTGACATTAAGGATTTGGGTATGCTCCGATACTTCCTTGGTATTGAGGTAGCTCGAAATTGCCAGGGTATATCTTTATCACAAAGAAAGTATGCATTGGATCTTCTTCAAGATAACGGTATGCTAGGTTGTCGACCTCCCTCCACTCCTATGGACCCTAATCTTAAATTGACAACAGAATCAGGTGAATTGTTAGTTGAGCCATCAATATATCAAAGACTTGTGGGTCGGCTTATCTACTTAATTAACACAAGGCCTGACCTTTCCTATGCAGTGAGTATTGTAAGTCAATTCATGCATGCACCTCGTACCTCTCATATGGATGTTGTCTATTATATCCTTCGGTATCTTAAATATTCTCTTGGTCTTGGTCTCTTCTATGCAACGGGTGTACAAGAGGGATTGTTTTGTTACACTGATGTTGATTATGCATGGTCAAAGAGTGATAGGCATTCTACCTCAGGGATGTGTACTTTTCGTGGCAATCACCTTATATCATGGAAAAGTAAAAAGCAAACAGTTGTCTCGCTATCTTCTGCTGAAGTTGAGTATCGTACTATGGCCTAAGGAACATGCGAACTTCTTTGATTACGTTATCTTCTGACTGAGTTGGGATTTTTGGTAATAGACTCGTCTACCTTGTTCTGTGATAATAAATCTGTCATTATGTTGTCCTCTGACTTAGTCCTTCATGAGAGGACAAAACACATCAAGATTAATATTCATTTCATTCGAGAGAAAGTTCGCTCAGGGGTTATCACACCTTGTTTTATTACATCATCCGAGCAGGCTGCTGAATGTTCACTAAGTCAATTGGACCGTCACTTCTTTAATCAGCTCTTGTCAAGCTCGGGCTCATCGATATTTTCGCCCCAACTTGAGGGGGAATGTTGAAATATTATATTACTTTAATTCCATAATTTTAGGCTTGTTGTAAGGAGCAATTTGCTCCATGAATTTAGGCTTGTTGTAAGGAGCAATTTGCTTCATAAATTAGGGAATGTTATCTACCCCTTTTAGGCCTATATAAACCACCATGTAGAAACACAAATTGTATCATCAATGAATTACATTGTTTCACATTATTTTCTTCTCACAATGATTCCATCTTTTTGCCTAGGACATTTTTCTGCCAACTGCTGAACATTTTCTAGAATTTGAGCATGTTCAATCTGATTAGACTCAATCCATAAGATATTAATATAGGACCTACATGTTGATTGAAAGTTCTCCAATCATATCTAAAAGAGTTAGAAAATAGATTTTAAGATTCATAGAAAGTTCAATTCCTTTTAAATCATGTTTAAGATTATGCAGATAATATTATTTGTCCCCTTAAGACTGCTTAAATATAGTTTTCTTAATTGTAATCAGAATACTGTAACAAAAAAGCTTCCAAAATCATGCGGAAGACTCTTTGATTACTGAACTTAGTATTTGTTTTATATTTCCCATCAATTGGAATTCTTGATGTTTCTCTACCCAGATTTTCCAAGATCTAGAAAAACTCATTCTTTAGGTTTATGCTTTCTCATACAACTCTAGCGAGCGAAGAAGCACTTCTTGTAACCAAAAACCTCATAGATTAACAAATGCTTGCTCTGGACCACGCCGCATTATTGTTATTGTTTGACGAAATTCTAGTGGACCTTATTCATCTAAATTTATGAATCCTACTCTAGCATATATTATCCTGCACCGCCAACCACTACCATACAAGTTTATCTATTACTAAGCTTACTATTCTGTAGGGCATGTAAACAACTACACATTAGAATCCACTTTATCTATAAGAGATTACTTAATCTTTGCAACACTGCATGTGAAGTGCGCAAGATGACTTCAGGAATCATACTAGATCAGAAGATCCTTGAAATCAACCAAGGTTTCTGTGCCCGAGTCAACTTTGCATCAAAAGGAAAAAGTTCTTAGGCACTATATTAATTCCTTAGAATAGGCATATAATGCCTCAGTAGTATTTGGCATCACCTAGTTCTTTACAAAGAGAGAATGTTGTACATCATATAGCTGCAGTGACTTCACAATGGGAAGATATTTTTACATCAGAAGGAAAAAGTTCTTAGACCTCTCTATATGATTTTGATAGCAGCAACTCCTATTATTTCGTGTTCTTTTCTCTTTTTCATCTCTCTTTTCTTTTTATTTTTTATGGTGATGATAGTTAAAATTTTGGTGGGAGACTTTAGAAGCAGAGGGCCTCAGATATAAAGCGGATGCCCTAAAATCGTACTTAACTTGTAGCCACTGTGCAACCAAAAGGAAAAAACGCAATATACGCAATACTTGCATCCTAAAGGTCAAGGTCAAAAGTGTTGGGAAAATATATGACAATTAAAATAATTGCGCAGCGGAAAATAATATCATGTATCCGTCCATGTTTAATTATGCAGATCTAAATCAGATAATAATTTAATCTAATTAAATTAAATCTGCTAACAGTTCAGGATTACCTCTTGAAGTATAGATCGATGTAGAATCTGAATCAAGTTCCCCACGTGTGAAGCATCCAAGATTGATCCACATAGAATCTGCACTTGCTAACTAGATTTTACCCCCACTAGGTTTTCTAAAGAAATCCTATGACTATGAAAAGTGTGCTAGCTATTTCTCTGTCAGAATAGTTTTATATATAGGAAACACATATGACCTAAGTCATAAGTGGGCTGGTCTTAAACTTATCAGTCTTGGACTCCACATCAATCAGATTAGCATCTAATTACTACAAGCCCAATTTAGGACAATCTTAAATTTAATTTAATCTTTTTCTCTAGTCCAATTAATCTGCAAATTTCATTTGTGTGTGACCTCTCGGGTTCATTTTTAATCGGCAGCGAATAATTAATTCAACCAATTAATTAAATTAGAACTCTTTCTAATTAATTCGCAAATCGTGAGTGACACCTAGCAGTGTATCACGATTACCCAATTAAAGATGAAGTGCAAGCATGCGAACCCAAATAGTAATTTATATACAATCAAATCCTACTGTCTCAATTATCCCGATCAAGCCAGAGTCATGGATTGGGTCGTCAAACTCTCTTACTCGACCATATGCCAAAACCCAATTAATCAGTGACTAATGAATAATTCGTGAAACGACTTCCACTATTCCACCTCTGCCAAGGATTTCAAGTCATTCAATTAATCAAATTGCATAGGACACCCAATTGATAGCTTCCGTGTCTACACATACATTTCTCCATGACAGAATAAATCACAACTACTTAATACATTGTCTAATCCATGATTAGGACTAGCTTATTCGTACCAGCAAATAATGACATTCTTAATCATGAGATAATCGTAGTGTCTCAGGTCTAAGGACTAATTGCATAATTACATAATACAATGAACCATTGACATTCCACGTAATTCGTTGTATCAGTGGTCATGTCCAGTTACTTATTCATAATAAGTACTTATACATCTATTATAACGGTATGAGACAAATCGCCCAAATTGATATCTCATATAATTTGGTTAATAGACTGTAATCCGATCTTTCCGAATAAACTAATGCCTAACTAGTTTATCCTATGATCGGGGACAACCTTTTTAGAATATATTTATGATTATAGATTCCGTCACTCATATCCTTACTCTTAAGGATAGAATCTATAAATAGTATTCTAAGGACTTTATTTATTTAATCAAGACATTAATAATAAATAAATAAACTACCCATATTAAATGAATTAATAAATTAAATAACATATTATCCATAATTCCAAAATACAATTTATTGGCTTTTTGGGCATTATTCCTAACAATCCCCCTCTTGCACTAAAGCCAATCAAAATGGTATCTCATACCCATCCCCTCTAAGTGTCGATCCAAAGACTGCTTAGTTAGAGCCTTGGTCAACGGATCAGCAGTGTTATCTGCTGAAGCTACTTTATGTATTACTATGTCGCCTCTCCCCACAATTTCTCAGATAATGTGGTAACGCATCTCTACATGTTTGGATTTTTGGTGAGACCTCGGTTCCTTAGCTTGCGCATCGCTCCATTATTATCACAATGTAACGGCACTGCGACCTCAATAGAGGGAACCACTCCAAGTTCTGAGACGAACTTCTTGATCCAAACGACCTCTTTTGCTGCATCTGATGCTGCGATGTATTCGGCTTCTGTAGAGGAATCTGCAGTCGTACTCTGTTTGGAACTCTTCTAACTGACTGCTCCTCCATTACCAATGAAAATGAATCCAGATGTGGATTTACGATCATCCACATCATATTGAAAATCTGAGTCAGTGAAACCCTCAATTTTCAATTCCCCTCCTCCATATATCAAGATCATATCCTTAGTCCTATTCAAGTACTTTAGGATATTCTTGACTGCTATCCAGTGTTCTTCACCTGGATCTGACTGATATCTGCTAGTAATACTTACAGCATGAGCGATATCAGGCCTAGTACATAGCATAGCATACATAAGGCTTCCAATTGCTGAAGCATATGGAATCCTATTCATCCTCTCTCTTTCTTCAGCTGACTTAGGATTCATAGCCCTAGAGAGATGAATGCCATGTCTAAAAGGTAACAGTCCCCTTTTAGAATCTTGCATGTTAAACCTCTTTAACACCTTGTCTATGTACGTTCTTTGGGAGAGACCTATCAATCCTTTCGATCTATCTCTATAGATTCAAATTCCTAGGATATAGGTTGCTTCTCCCAAGTCTTTCATGGAGAATGTCCCTGATAACCAGACCTTGACAGATGTCATCATACCAATGTCATTCCCAATCAGTAGTATGTCATCTACATACAAGATGAGGAATGTAACTGCTTTATTGTTGACTTTCTTGTAAACACAAGGCTCATCTTCATTCTTAATGAAGCCAAATGTTCTGACGACCTCATCAAAACGCTTGTTCCAACTCCTTGAGGCTTGTTTGAGTCCATAGATGGATCTCTTTAGCTTGCACACTTTGTGACTTTCACCCACATATTCAAAACCCATTGGCTGTTCCATATAAATGTCTTCTTCAATGAAGCCATTAAGAAAAGCCGTTTTGACATCTATCTGCCATATCTCATAATCATAGTTTGCAGTTATAGCCAATAAAATCCTAATGGATTTGAGCATTGCTACAGGCGATAAGGTTTCCTCATAGTCACCTCCTTGTCTCTGACGGTAACCTTTTGTCACTAACCTTGCTTTGAACGCCTCCACCTTCACATCTGCACCCCTCTTTCTCTTATAAACCCATTTGCACCCAATAGGTACCATACCCTCAGGTGGGTCTACAAGATTCCAGACTTGATTGGTGTGCATTGAATCCATTTCTGATTTCATGGCTTCAAGCCATTTTTCTGAGTCCCTATCAGAAATAGCTTCTTCATAGGTTAGGGGATCATCAATATGATCACCATCATCCAATGTGAACAACTCTTGTCCTTGGCTATGAATGTAACTATATCTTGTGGGGGGACGAACAGTCCTTAAAGATTTGTGTATCTGTGGTGAAGCAGTTAGTTCTTCTTGAATAGTTTCATCCTGGATCAAATCCTAGTTTTCTACTTGGTCAATTGGTTGCTCAACATTTCCCTCATTAAGCTCTACTTTTCTTCCCAGACCACCTCCTTGGATGAACTCTTCTTCCAAGAATATGGTATGTCTACTGACGAAGACTCTCTGATCAGTAAGGGAATAAAAGTTGTATCCCAACGATTCTTTGGGATAACTAATGAATCTAACTTTGTTAGATCTCGCTTCCAATTTCTCAGTTTTAAGCCTTTTAATATAAGCAGGACAACCCCATACTCTAATGTGATTAAAGCTGGGCTTCTTATTTCTCCAGATCTCATAAGGAGTGCTTATAACTGATTTGGAAGTGACCCTATTCAAGATGTATGTTGCAGTGAGAAGAGCATGGCCCCAAAGGCCAATAGGTAAATCAATATAACTCATCATTGATCTGACCATGTCCAGCAGAGTCCTATTTCTCATTTCTGACACACCATTAAGCTTAGGTGTTCCAGGTGGAGTCAATGATACGATTATACCATTTTCTTTGAGATACTCTTGGAATTCAGTACTAAGGTATTCCTCTCCTCGATCAGACCGAAGAGCCTTAATCCTTTTTCCAGTTTGGTTTTCTACTTCTGCTCTGTATTCTTTGAACCTTTCAAATGATTCAGATTTGTGTTTCATAAGATACACATACCCATACCGAGACATATCATCAGTAAAAGTAATGAAGTAGGCAAACCTACCTTGGGCCAATTCACCAAAAGGCCCACACACATCAGTGTGTATTAATTCTAAAATGTTTGTGGCTCTTTGCCTTTGTGCCACAAAGGGTGATTTGGTCATTTTACCTAAGATGCAAGATTTATATGCTGGGAATAGACTTGGGCCACATGTGCTTATAAGTCCTTCTTTCTCCAACTTCGTGATTCTAGCTTCCCCTATATGACCTAATCTTAAGTGCCACAAATATTTAGAATTAATAGTATCTCTAGACCTTTTAAAAGTCTGTACATTCATGCATTGCTCATTTTTATTGTCGTCTTTCTTTATATCAAGTATATAAAGCCCATTTACTAATTTGCCAGTGCCAACACATTTATTTCGCAAATAAATAAAACATCCATTATCCATGAACTTAAATTCAAAACCATTTTGAACTAAAACTGAAACGGAAATGATGTTTCTCAAAGCATTTGGCAAAAATAAACAATTATCCAGAACTAAAGTAAATTCAGACGACAAAGTAAGACAACATGTCCCAATAGCTAACGCAGCAACCATTGCTCCATTTCCCACCTTCAGGACTACGTCGCCTTCTCCCAAAACTCTACTTCTCCTCAGTTCCTGTACAGAAGTACAAATATGAGAAGTGGCGCCAGAATCTAGCACCCATGAAGTAGAATCATGATTAATCGAAAGACTAATCTCAAACATGAGCAATCGAGACATACTTGCAGAAGCCTTGCCCTTTCCCTTCAAACTCTTGAGGTACTCTGGACAATTCTTCTTCCAATGTCCTTCCTTCTCACAGTGAAAGCAAGTTCCAGGTTTTGCAACCTTCCCCTTCTTCTTGGACCCACCTCCAGTGGGCTTGCCCTGAGGGGCCTTTTTACCTTTCTTCTTGTTCTTTTTCTGCTTCTTAGCAGATGAAGAAGAGGCAAATGCCAACACAGTTTCCTTACCTTTTCCTTTCATCTGCCCTTGGTATATAACCAGCATATTCAAGAGCTGAGGTAAAGTGCGCTCAATGTCATTCATCTGGAAATTGACAATAAAGGAATGGAAGGATTCAGGTAGAGATTGAAGTATCAAGTCAGTCTGTAAGTTCGAATCCATAGAGAAATTCAACGATTCAATACGCTCGATCAAACCGATCATCTTAAGAACATGCGTATTGACATCTGATCCCTCACTCATCCTCAATCGGAACAATTCCCTAGATATCTCATACCTAACAACCCTGTTCTTCATACCATACAACACTTGTAAGTGTTTGATGATTTCAGTGACATCTTCCATGTCCTCATGTTGACGTTGAAGCTCATTTGTCATTGAAGCCAAAACGTAGCTTTTGACCTTCAACGCATCATCTCGCCATTTCCTAATGGTTTCCAGTTCCTCTTCAGATGCCCCTTGAGCATCTTCAGGAAGTGGACCATCAAGCACGTACTCAATCTTTTCAGAACTTAATATGATTTTCAAGTTGCGGAACCAGTCAGCATAGTTTGGTCCAGTCAAACAGTTCTTATCTAGGATAGTTGCAAGAAGATTCATTTTTGACATATAACTGCAGAAAATAATTAATTGAAATTAGATAACATATTATTAACTACTTGACTTGGGTCTTTAAATCAAATAGTACCCCCACTAAAATTTTTCGAATTCTACACTTCCCTAGTAGCAAACGGAAAATCAAATAAATAATTTTCTTAGTGGATTGGGGGCCAATTAATTTTTGTTTCACATCACATTATAGATTATTGGTGATACAAACACTAATGAGTGAATAACACCTTATTCAATGTATCACATACAAATTCCAATTTTCTTGCCTACAATTCCCTTGACCTCACATTATAGATTTTTGGTCTCTAAGAATTGTTTAAGTCAAACCTATTATCCTAGGAAATTTAGATTAATTCAATACCGATACCTCACATGATAGATTTTTGGTAGCCAGTAAGAATCTAAATTCTCCTACATCTCATGTTTTATAGACTTAGTTTACATATTAATACAAATAAATAGCTCCTATGTGTCCACAGCCAACAACTTACTTGCCTAACATATAAACTAATCTATGATAATAGAAGGCAATGATATAATCTACTCTTAGACTACATCATTATTAACTTAATATTTGGAGTGGGAAGATTTGCCGGTCTTTTATTAAGGTCTTACTTTTCACATGCTTCTGGTTTCAATTTATCATATAAACTAAACTAGAAACATCCACGCATTTAATATATATCGCATAATAAATAAATACATGTAAATAAATAGGATGACCATGGACTAGGAACACTATCAAACCGAGCCACTAGGTTGAATTCCTAGAATAAATTAGGGCCCAATAGTTGGGCTACTCCTTGTTGGGCTTCACAAAACTCCTTTTGCGAACCGGGTCCACCAACTCCTTGATGCGTCATGCTTGATCTTCTTGTTACATTTATGTAAATAGATTCATAATCTAGTGGGATATATAAATGAGAATAGGGGTTTTACATTATCAAAATGGGTAAGAGGCATGCAAGCCCCATTTAAATAATTATATAAAACCCAAATGAATAAATAAATAAATAAACATACATCCATTCATTCATCCATTCTAGTCCATGATCATCCAAGCACATAATCATAAAATAGGTAATCCACGAATATGGCACAATTAATTTCCTTGATATAATCTCATTATATCCAGTTGTCTAAATTTAATAAACTATTTATTAAATAAATAAAAATATCTCATAAAATAAATAAAACACCTTTTATTTATATATAATATAATTAATAAACAATTTATTAATTAAATCTCTTAATATCCTTTTTGGGCTTTTAAATAAAATAGTGTTTTATTAAAATAAAGTTATGGGCTAAATTAATAAAACCAACCTTTTATTAGAACATAGTTAGCCCAAACATTTTAAAACCACTATTTTAAAACAACTCATTAAAGCCCAAAACTCTTTAATAGCCCAATTAGAAAAGAAATAAAATAAAACAAAGCAAGGCCCAAAACCCATCAACCCATGACACTTGGGTCATGGGTTTCAGACCCGGATCCGGATCCAAAATGGATCCAGATTTGGGTCAAGAAACCCTAACCCAAATTTTTTTTTTCTTTTTCTTTCTCTTCCCTGTGCCCTTCCCCCCTTCCCCCCCTTCCCCTTCCCCTTCCCCTTCCCCTTCCCCTTCCCCTTTCCCTTTTTCCACCATGGCTGCACCTTGTAGCCATGATGGTTGCCTCGGCAGCGGCGCTGCCTCCAAGGCAGTGCCGCTGCCTCATTGTGCAGCGCTGCTGCCTAGCAGCAGCGCTGCATAGGCAGTGTGGCTGCTGACGGGGCAGCAGCTTTGCGGCGCTGCTATGGTAGTAGCGCCGCAGCGCTGCTGGGGAAGGCAGCAGCGCCCAGCGCTACTGCCACAGCAGTGCCGTGCGCCGCTGCCGGTAGTGGCCTAGCCACTGTTGGCAGCGGCAGCGCCACTGCCTGGGGTGGGTGGGGAAATTTTTTTTTTATAAAAAAAAACGTTTTTCAAAATTCTGAAAAATATATACAATATACATAAAAACAGAATAATTAAAATTTTCAGAAATATGCTTTTCTTAAAAATTTTAATTATGAAAAACCATTTTTCATATAAATTAAGAAGGAAGATTATGGGCTATTTTTCAATCACAAAATTAAACAACTTTAATACAATATAAGAGATATAGGAAATTGTGCCATAAACGTTAAATCGCATAACAAACATGAACGGTGGCTCTGATATCACTGTTGGGAAAATACATGACAATTAAAATAATTGCGCAGTGAAAAATAATATCATGTATCCGTCCATGTTTAATTATGCAGATCTAAATCAGATAATAATTTAATCTAATTAAATTAAATCTACTAACAGTTCAGGATTACCTCTTGAAGCGTAGATCGATGTAGAATCTGAATCAAGCTCCCCACGTGTGAAGCATCCAAGATTGATCCACACAGAATCTGCACTTGCTAATTGGATTTCACCCCCCACTAGGTTTTCTAGAGAAATTCTATATTTTAATTCTGACTATGAAAAGTGTGTTAGCTATTTCTGTCAGAATAGTTCTATATATAGGAAACACATATGACCTAAGTCATAAGTGGGCTGGTCTTAAACTTACCAGTCTTGGACTCCACATCAATCAGATCGCCATCTAATTACTACAAGCCCAATTTAGGACAATCCTAAATTTAATTTAATCTTTTTCTCTAGTCCAATTAATCTGCAAATTTCATTTGTGTGTGACCTCTCGGGTTCATTTTTAATCGGCAGCGAATAATTAATTCTACTAATTAATTAAATTAGAACTTCTTTCTAATTAATTTATAAATCGTGAGTAACACCTAGCAGTATATCGCGACTACCCAATTCAAGATGAATGTGCAAGAATGTGAACCCAATTAGTAATTTATATGGAATCAAATCCTACTGTCTCAATTATCCCGATCAAGCTAGAGTAATGAATTGGGTCGTAAAACTCTCGTACTCGACCATATGCCAAAACTCAATTAATTAGTAATTAATGAATAATCCGTGAAACGACTTCCACTATTCCACTTTGGCCAAGGATTTCTAGTTACTTAATTAATCAGATTGCATAGGACACCCAATTGACAATTTCCGTGTCTACACATACATTTCTCCATGACAGAATAAATCACAACCACTGAATACATTGTCTAATCCATGATTATGACTAACTTATTTGTACCAGCAAATAATGACATTCTTAATCATGAGATAATCGTAGTGTCTCAGGTCTAAGGACTAATTGCATAATTACATGATACAATGAAACATTGACATTCCACGTAATTCGTTGTATCAGTGGTCATGTCCAGTTACTTATTCATAATAAGTACTTATACATCTATTATAACGATATGAGACAAATCGTCCAAATTGATATCTCATATAATTTGGTTAATAGACTGCAATCCGATCTTTCCGGATAAACTAACGCCCAACTAGTTTATCCTATGATCGGGGACAACCTTTTTAGAATATATTTATGATTATAGATTCCGTCACTCATATCCTTACTCATAAGGATATAATCTATAAATAGTATTTTAAGGACTTTATTTATTTAATCAAGACATTAATAATAAATAAATAAACTGCCCATATTAAATGAATTAATAAATTAAATAACACATTATCCATAATTCCAAAATATAATTTATTGGTTTTTTGGACATTATTCCTAACAAAAAGAGACCAACATCTACCATACATCATGGACTACTAAAGGCATGCTACCTTATAGTCAACTGACGCCTATTACATTGCAAGTCATCATCAAAGGGTAAAGATAGTCAAACTAGAGAGACAGATTTCCCCTGGGCTCGCCACCAACTTTGGGATAGATAGCTTGTCTAAGTCTATCTAACCTCCCAACCGATCGAGTACCTGCGATTGTCACATCTCTAGGGCTACCGGAGGACTCTTCTCTCGAGGGCACGAAAAACTCTCTCTCACACCTGTATGGGGAGTTTTTTACCAATGCAAGTGAGTTCACGACCTCTCGTCCCAACATACCTACAATAAAGACAGGGTCCCTTAGTAGGGGTTAAGGACGCATGACAAAGGAATGCTCTATGCCAATTGCTAGCTACTGGACTACAACCGGGTGCATTAGCTATATTTCGATGACAATAGGAAGGCCCAAAAGAACAGCCTATGTAAGAAATTAAATGTGTTAAGGATGGGCACTAAGAGTCATTGGGAATCACCTACATAAGGTCCAAGCGATTAACCTACGTAAGGTTTAGAGAACAACTTACATGAAGCACCCAAAAGAGCGCCCTATGTAGCGAACTGAAAAGAGCAGGTATGTAAAAAGACCTAGATTCTATCCCACAAAGAGGAACTCAAAAATGGTAGCCTACGTATGGGAAGTCACGCTAGCCAAAAAAGATGGCGCCTAAGTAATTCGTTTTGTCAAAGTTTGAATCAGCAAAGAAAGAAAAATTGAGCTGAAGGGCTCAATTTGCCACGTGACAACAAAGGGTCAGTTGCGAACCCATGCAAACAAGAGAGCCTTGTCCTATCCTTGGGCACAAAGTCCTCATTTGGTGCTTTGCGACGTGGCTGCCAATGAGGGACCCCACACAGACATGATAGTTCTATCATGTCCTTAGCGTTCCATGCACCAAAGAATGAACTGATACATGGACATGCGGTGGATTCCCATTGGCTAAAGTCTAATTTCACGCAAAAAAATAATAATAAATAAGCAAAGGTTTATGGTGATGTCCGAAAATGACTTGAGCCTTTGACTAACATTAAATGCAGCCTTGAGTTGTGCGAATTAAGAAAGACAACAAAAATAATAATAATAAGAAAAAGAGAAGAAATGGGTTTTGTAGTCTATTCCAAATAAAGTTTTGCGACTTCAAATTGTAGGCTACGAAGTTGTGCACAAGCACGATGTAGGCTAAAAATGTGCGAGAAGGAGATGTAGGTTGCAAAATATAGCAAGAATGTAGCTCCTGAGTTACAAGGGCATGGCAGTCGTACGTCTTGAAGTCTATTTAAATCTGCATTCAAAATGTGCAGGATGCTACTTATGAATTCCATTCCCAAGCTGTGCATGAGGGTTCGTAGACTGCGACCAAGCATGTATTAGTGATGTTGGCTCTTCTAACTTAAGCACATTAACTCTCATGTAGTCTGCTCAAGGGTGCACACAAAGAATTATGATTGGCATGAAGCCGCACAAAAGGACTCGTAGGCCACTCATGCAAGGCTCTTAACCTTGTGGTCTGCCCTGGAAGGCAGTAGGAGATATAGCTTACTCTTAACCATGGGCCAGAAGTGAAAAATAAAGTTCGCTCTTGAATGTAGCCCGCATAAAATGCCTCTCTATGGAAGATCTAAGCTAGACTTGCGAACAAACAACTACTCCCTAACTTGAAGACTTTTCGACCTAGGGAGTGGGAGATAAACTGTTGATGCCAATATTGGGCTTGAACCCACGGTCCTACCATGATGGGTCATATGACCTAGATCGACATGCAATTTGGGCCAAGGCCCATGTACCATACCACGATTCACGTTCTACTCCTGTAATAGGCCGCTAAAGGCTTGAGGCTCTTGCCTATTCCCACATGGCGGTACCGTCCTATGTGAACAAATGAAGATGAACTCGAGTACAACAGGCACTCTATCAGATATCTTCGAATAGACGACCAATGAGACATTCCAATTGACTAGTCTACCAGTAGCGGATAATGATCGACAAACTTGAGATAAAGGTCAATACCATCCTACGAGATAAGTGATCACTTGCTTAAAGTAGTCCACTCAATATACAAGTTCGAAGGGTCCGTGACTCTTGGTCTACCTACACCTATAAGTAGGCCACGCCTACACAAGAAGAGAATATCGAGTATTAGCCACACCTAGCAATACTCTACCTTTCCCTTTGTTGAATATAACAAATAATATATTAAACCCTTCCCTAACAGCTTAAACTTTTAGATGAAGTGATAACTTAACATGGTATCAAAGATTAGATACCAAGAGGTCCTGGGTTGAAAACTCATCGCTACCTATTTAAAACATTAAAATTGTTCAAGTGTAAGACTCAAAAACTAACTCCGCCTGTACTTGCGGGGGCGTGTTGACTATAACAAATAATATATTAAACCCCTCCCTAACAGTTTAAACTTTTAGATGAGGTGGTAACTTAACACCTTTATACATATCCACAACCTGCATTCCCTATATCGATGTTGATATGACGGTAGTCTCCTTTTTCATCTCTATATTTTTCTTGTATTCTTACCTCTTTCGATAAACTATTGACTTGAGTGTCAGAGTATTTTCGGTCGGTACCACACCGGTGTTCTGTGACTCACGTCGTTCTATTGCCTTCTGTCCTAATAGGTTGCTGGTAACTCGAAGTTCGTGATTGTAGATTGTGACATCTACCGCATGTACCTTGAAATTCACATGTCAGGGATTAATTCTTTTAATTTTTGTTTTTCATTATATTGATCTTGGTAATCTTTGTTATTCATGCTATTTGTTGGATTTGCTCACTATTTTTATGTTATATTGTAAGCTATTATAGAATTATTGTACATGTAAAGATTCATTTTGTGTAAATACGCTTATGCAATAGAGTTGCATCGATGATTGATCGACCCGGGTAGATGCCAAATCAAGAACTCTTTGTCCATCGCAGACCCACAACATCTACTGATCGAAACTATGCTTGTGATCGATTGAAAACCTATTATTTCGGCAATCTCCTTGGCAATTGATTGACCCCAACATATTGTGAAGCCTGTTTGACCTACTTTTTCATATCTTTTGTTGTCAAGTTATTTTTTGCTACTTATCTTTCTTGCTAAGTTTTGACTTTGCACTTGATAATCCTTCCATGGTGCAACACGTCTTATTTTAATGCCCTCTAAGTTGTGTGTGGCTCAAATAACATGTATTTTTATGCACTAGTTTATTAGCCTCGTGAGGGCTATCATAGTCACCAAGGTCATAGGGGGGCTGATTAGAATACCCATTGTAGGCCTTGTGGACAAACAATACTTGCTAAAAAGTACTTGATTTTTTGTTTTATTTGGATTTATGAGAAGTTTAAGTTATAAACATATATTAAAAAAAATCACTTACGAGAATTGATCTTACAATTTATTATACTTATAATAAAGAATATACCACTAGACTAAAGGTTTGTTGGTAAGTATTTGACTTTCCCAACTGTTTCAATTGTTGCGACTGTCATTATTCTTCACATGCTATAATCATTTGATGCTATATCACATTTGGGGCAACCTTTATTTAACCTGGCGAGGGGAATCGTCCCTTGCCGAAATCAATTTTTGTTGTAGTGTTTGGGGCAACCTTTATTTATTAAGCAATTTTCGCTCTTCCTTCTTGGGCTTCTTTTTCTAAATGAAAAGGAGTACGTACCTATTGGCTTTTGGGTAGCTATGATACTACTCGTGAGTTAAAATTTGTTATAAGGTTTAATTTTGATGCCTCGATATTGGTCACTGCATGACGTCTCTAACATGATCACCTCCTTTGACCCAAAAAAAAAAAATGATCGCCTCCCGAATTCAAAAGGTTTTAACCATTTTTATTATATATAGAACTTATTAAAGGGTCTAAGAGAAAGTGACTGTAGACCCGACTTGCACATGACACCCAAATTTGTTCAATTGTCGTGGATTTAGACAACCCTTATTACAACCAAATTCTTACAAAAAAAAAAAATAGAAGTCACATTAGGACTCAATGCCATATGCCAAGAAAACCTAAAATAATACCTTGAAGGGAAAATGTCACAAATGATCCTATTTTTTAAAAAATTTCAAATTCATCCTTATTATTAAAAATTAGTCTATTTAGTTTGTATTATTTTTTTTAAAAAAGATTTAAATCGTTTGTATTGTTCAAAATTAGCCAATTTATTACCTATTATTTTTCAAAAATATTTAATTTAATCCCTAAATATAGACCATATGGATGGTTTAAATTAAATTTTTTAAGGAAAATAGTACTGCATTGATTTTTTTGAAAATTAATAAAGATTAAATTGGCTAAATTTAAAAAATAGGGACGACTTTAAAATTTTTAAAAAATAATTTGAGTTAAATTGATTAATTTTAAATAATAGAGACAAATTTTAAATTTTAGTGAAACAATTGAGATTATTTGTATAATTTTTCCTACTTTGAAACTTGGAGGAAGAAATGGGAAGCGCCACAGCTCCACCTATAGGCTCTAGCTATACTTAGATTCAACACAAAGCAGGACAAAGACACTAATGTTGAATTTTTAATAAAGAAGAGGAAAAGAGAGTATTATAAAGGGAAAGAAAGAAAATGATTGAATCATAATTTTATAAGAAGAGATAATCATAAAAGATAATGAGTTTTTTTTTTTAGATAAAAAAATACATAAAAAGGAAAAATTTTATATATAAAATATCTTTTTATGTCCTTTTTCTACTTGAGATTACACCACAGCACTGATACATACAAGAAAACAGACATATACCTCCATGGTCAACACTCACGCAGACCAATATGTATCCAGCCTCTTTTCTATATTTTACTCTTCTTCTTCTTCTTTGATATTACCATTATTGATACATATGCAAAACACACACATACAATACATGGTTTAACACACACACACACACACACACAAAATTTGATATTCACACGCACGGCCTTAAGCTATTTTCAATGGGGGCTCTAAAATGTAAAATTTTTTATTTTTAGATATTTTTAGAGCTCTATATCTTTAAAAGCAGTATTATTTATAAAAAAGTACGTAGAGTCCACCACTTTTGACATAAAAGATGTCAAAATAGAGCCATACCATACCCAGATCTAATTTGTGGCTATTTGAAGCAATTGAAAACAAGCGGGATCGACTTAGGTAAGTAAATTAAAGATTATGAACTTAGTTGGTTTGATTGTAATTAAACAAAAAGTGAAGGGTAAAAAATTGTCACCACAAAAATATAACTTTCCTCTCCCTCCATTTTATTCCAGTTGGAAGTGATTATATTTTGAGAGTATGAAAGAGCTAGACTTATCCCCTCTTAATACCAACCTCTCTTTACCTCTCAAACCAAACAGGGGAAGGTCTAAACCCCTTCCTCCGCTATCATTCCCTTCTCCACATTCCCCTCAATCCAAAGAGGCTGTAAGAAAAAACACAGCAAGCTACACAAAGGGGAAAACCAGCAGAAAAGAAAGGTAAAATTGGTATTGTTGTCTCTTATACTACAATACCCACTTATAAATCGGTTATATACCCTAACACCAACTGAACTCAAGACATGACATTTATATATAAATCTTAATTTTTCTCACCTGACATTCTAGTCAAGTGCAAGTCAAATATTGAACCATTAATATAATGGATAGCAATAAAGGCATACCTCGTTATTTCTCGTTCACGGATAGATCAAAGTTGCATAGAAAAACAACAGTGAGATAACTGCATCAACATCAAATGAAAATGAAAGTGGAGGTTATACTATGCCTTAGCTTTTGATATGCATCAAAGACCAACAATGAGAAATTAACTTGGCTATTTACGGTACCGTCTTTTGTTTAAGCAACAATAGCTGCACATCAATCACACTGGTTAGGGCAAATTTGCACTTCGATTTGTCATATATGGAGGAAAAGGAATAATAGATGACACAACAACTTGGCCTTGACGAAGGACCAAATTTACCACAATATTTAGTTTTATTTCACTTCTTTCTTGTAAGTTTATTCTCTTTTGTATTGCTTTTTCGGAATCAACAAAATCACTTGCTTATATAGCAAAAAAATGATAGCTGCTGAAGTAGGTAAACATAATTGCACTTAGATAAATGAAAACTTATCATCTGCTAAAGATAATGACTTGACACTAAGCCAAAAGAGAAGATATTAAAATAAAAAATTAAAAAAATTATTTCTAAACAAAATCCCCCACCAGCCAAAGTCGACTACACAATTTATTAGCATTATCGTAAGAATAACATATTAGTATAGTTAGATCACAGAGCATGGAACTACGACATATGACCATGTATGATGGCACTCCATCTTAAAGAATCAATATGAAGATTTTGTTGCAAATGAAGGAGTGACACATGAGGATGCCTTGCTGATTCTTGACCAGGCCATCTCCTACCTTAGTCAAGCTTCTGGAAACTGATACCATAGGAGTTGCTTTTGACACCTGAGCTCTGTTTGTTGGTCGTAAAATTAATGATTTGATGGTGAAAAATGTTTATAAGAAAATTTTTTTTTTCTAAAAAACAGAATTTGGTTAACATATTGAAAATTAATTTTTGATGTTTGAATATATCAGTAAAAAATATTTTTCGACAACAAATTTTGTCTAAAAGGAAAAGAAAAAAATACACACACATATATATTTTCTGGGTAGAGTGAACGGAAAATGTTTTCATCTCTTCATATTTTTCACTCTTTTTAACTAACATTTTTCTTTAACCGAAAAATATTTTTCCTCTAACCGAAAAATATTTTTTCTCTTAAACTAGAAGGGCTTTTGCTCGATCAGTTGTACATGTTTCAAAGCGTTCACTTATTTTATCATTGTTCAAACATCGAAAAATTAAAAAAATATATATATTTTTTTAAAAAATATTTTACGATTAACAAACGGAGCCCTATTGTTCATGATCCTCTTTTGTTTTTAATATGTTTTCAGATTCCCCACTAAAACAAAGCGTGAATTATGACTTAATTGTGCTTATCAGTGGAGAACAAAGAAAATCAGTATGAACCTCGGAGGAAAAAATTAATCCCAACAAATTAGAAGAAGCTACGTGTTTTTTACTAGGAGGAAGTTTTCGTCTGCCCAAGTAAACCCTTGATTATTGAAGGGATGGTGGGCCCATTTCATTGCCTGAAATCTCTTGCTTGAGGCTCACAATGTCACAATTTTTGAAAAATTTAATTAGTAAATATCCCAAGCTATATATATATATTTTTTTGGTCATATCCCAAGCTACATTAAGGAAATGTGAAATATCAAACAAGTCTCGGATGATGAGAGCTATAAAAGACTAAGTTGGATAAGCTGAATTTAGTCGAACACTCAAAATAATCTCCATTTTGGAAATGTCCAAAATATTCTATACTTTCCGTACTACACACTTGCTCACAAAAGATAGGGTAAAATTGAACACCCCTATTACCCAATGTACATCATAAACCCACTATTAAAGTAACTAGTTAAATTAGTCTCATGTTTTAAAGAATGTTGCATGACGAGGTTGCCCTTTTTTTCCGTTCACTTTCATGATACGTGTTGTTCACTCACCCAAAATGAAGATAGGTGTTGAAGACTAAAGCATGCCTACTTCATTTATAGTTTAAATTATGCTATTTAATTGTCTCTATTTTATTTAATAGTTGATTCAAGAAATTAGAAATTTTAGTTGTTCATTAGATTATTTGAAAAAAAATAAGATAACTGTAATAAATTTTTTTAGTGTTTCATATAAGAATTTAAACATGTCAACTCAAAAATCTTACTTAAGATCAACAATGTTTCAAAAAGAAGAACGACGGTCAAACTACATGCACTCGATAGCCAAAAGAGAGAAGGGTTAGCTTTACTTATTCAACTTTTTTTATGAATGAAAAAATCACCAATTGATGCAGAAGAAGGGTTTTTGTTGCTATCTTACTTCCTTACTTTCCTATAGGAGGAAAAAGAAGGTCTTCTTGCTAACATTGAATCAGCTTTTCTTCCTATTGTCAACTCGAGCTTGAATGAATTGAATTTGGGAAGGTGGTTAAGTCATAAATGGATCAGCGATATTATCAATTAAAAATGACATGTTCGAAGAGTTTGATTATAAAAAGCTAACTAAAAATTTTGCATCTCAAAAAGCTAGACAATAAAATTCTAGTAAAATATTTACATAAATTTCAATAGAAAAAAGAAAGGCCTCATTTTAGTATTTAGATTTAGGCCTCTCTATATGTGTTGAGCTGCATCTGTGTCCTCATATCATATGCTCCAGCAATAACTTCATGGTCTGGATCAGACTAGCTTTATGCATGTCTCCAAGATTAGGCATTCAGAAAAGATTGTTGTTAAATATCCAGAAAATATCTTTGGGAGATTGATACTTTAGATATTCTTATTTGTTATTCTTTTGTGTCCTTATTTCTCTCTTTAGTTAATGTTTCACATTTCCATCAAATTAGAAATGCAGTCATCATATCCTTTCTTTAGTTGATGCGGAATAAGGGATTTTTGTTGCTATCTTACTTCCTGACTTTCCTATGGGAGGAAAAAGAAGCTCTTCTTGCTAACATTGAATCAATTTTCTTCTTATTGTCGACTCGAGCTTGAATGAGTTGAATTTGGGAAGGTGTATTAGCTCAGTGGTAGAGCGCGCCCCTGATAATTGCGTCCTACCCCCAACTTGACCCTTAGCCCAAATATTAAAAAAATTAGTGTTATTAAGTCATAAATGGATCGGGCGATATTTCCAATTAGAAATAACATATTTGAAGAGTTTGATTATAAAAAGCTAACTAAAAATTTTGCATCTCAAGAATCTAGACAATAAAATTCTAGTAAAATATTTACATAAATTTCAATAGAAAAAAAAAGGCCTCATTTTAGTATTTAGATTTAGGCCTCTCTATATGTGTTGAGCTGCCTCTGTGTCCTCATATCATATGCACCAGTAATAACTTCATGGTCTGGATCAGACTAGCTTTATGCATGTCTCCAAGATTAGGCATTCAGAAAATATTGTTGTTAAATATCTAGAAAATATCTTTGGAATTGATACTTTAGATATTCTTATTTGTTATTCTTTTGTGTCCTTATTTCTCTCTTTAGTTAATGTTTCACATTTCCATCAAATTAGCATGCAGTCATCATATCCTTCCTTAGAAATGGTCCACCCTAATTAGCTTATACTTCTATCTACAATAACCTCCTTCCACTTGTGTATGTCTAATATGTTATTGGTGTTGGCTCACCTGTAAATCATGAGCCTTAATAGTCCTTGTCAAGGACAATTTTGTGAAGCAGGTGCTGAGACTTTCTTCTGGCCTTCCTAGTTTGCCAACAAATTTTAACATCTTATGAGATTTCACTAGTTATTGGTTGTGGTGTTATATATATATTATTCAAAAGAGGTTTAGGTCTTACAACACATATTAAAAGATATTACTATCGAGAATTGATCTTGCAATCTCTTACCCTCATAATGAAAGGCATGCATACCACTAAACCAAAGGCGTGTTGGTAAGTTCTTTTTTTTTTGGCTAATCAGCGAGAAAAATTTATTAGAGAGAAAAGAAAGAAAACAAGCGTTAAAGGAAATACATCAAATTTGTGCAATCCATGAGATTCCTAATGATCATACAAGTAAACTGCAATACATGCTTTCATCTATATTAAGATAATAAAGACTATACCATAATGCCTTTAAACAAGCTTTAGGAATAGACACTTTATTCCTAACAACATTTAGGTATAATCCTTAAAATAAAATATGTCTCAAAAGCATTCAAACATATTGTTCTTAACTAATGCAACAACTTTTGTTTTATTTGCTAACACCGAAATCATTTCACGGTTCCTAAAGCGCACAACTGTGATTAAGATTCTATTCTTGAACAAATTCACTAATGTTTCACTAGAATCAAAAAACACAAAGAAGTCCAATCACAATCAAAGAAGATTTATAATTCATAGTAGCTTTATGGCCTTGACTTTCAAATTATAAAGATACATTGAACTAAAATCTCTCTTAATGTCCGGTTTTTAGGCTATGAAAGCACTTTTACCTATGTCTTTACAATCCTTAATTATCTTCTTAGATATGCTTCCACTGGCTATTATAAATTATCTCTTTTTGGCTTTATTCTTTACGTTACCACTAACCAAAGAGGAAAAACAAATATGAGAAAGAATTTCATTTATATATAATATCATGCCATTACATATGTTTACCACACAACATTTTGCTAATTTAGAATCATATTCTTTATATTGCATACCCTTATGCAAACTATGAAAGACTACAAATCCTTAGCATATTTAAGTTGTTTTACTTATCAATCATAAGTACTATAATTTTTCGTTTAGATACATTATCAAGATGAAAACAATGGAACATATAATTCTAAGACTTGATTCAATTTCTAAGAACCATTCGTAGAGAAAACATTTAATCAAAAATATGGTCTTGTTAGGTGATATTAAGTCTAGATAATTAAAAATGGGTTCATAGTTGCAGCCATAAATATATAATGCTAGAACTACATTCCTATCTTGCTAATTAGGGATTTTTCTACCTATCGTTTTGCCTTTCTTTTTACAAAAAAAAATGTGAGGGATTTTGTAACCAAGTTTTCAAAGTTCATTTTTATTGATATATAATGCTAGAACTACATTCTTTGCTAATTAGGGCTTAGAGAATATGTTTACCGATTATTAGCTTCTATAAAACATACTCTGTTGAATTTGATTATTTTGAGTTATTTGAAGAGTTTTGTGGCTAAATGTGTGTTTAATCTTGATTCCTAGCATTCATATGAAGTCTATATACATTAATGTATCGGCCTAGCCTAGCAAAATTGACTTGACATCGCAAATGATGCAAAAAATGGGGGTCTGTTGGTCTGAATTTTTCCAATGTTGGACAGCTTACTGTCCAATGTTGGTCAGCCTTTTTGGTGGTCCTCCGGGACGGCCCTTGTGTCATGTAAAATGCTCGTGAAGTTGGTTTTAGGTTAGGGTATGATTGGGGTAGATTTTGAGTGCGTTATTACGTGTTTTGTTGCCAAGAATTAAGTAGAATGTTAACTTATCTTACTTGGTTGTTGTTTGTGTTGTCTAAACTTATAATTCTTGCCAATGTGACTAGTTATATGTACATGCTAAATGTGTCATAGATGCTCGGTTACTTGGTTGATGTCTTATGAAATGAATATGAATTGTATATGTGTTGGAAAACAACCTACTTTGTTGTTCTTCCTTATTTGTCTTGATTAGTGATTATGATTGTCTTGAATGCATGACGTGCTTGTCTGGAATGCAAATGCGAAGTGTCATGAAAGGTTGCAACCTTTAAAACAGACACAGTAGTGTCATGCTACACTGGATAGCATAGGGCTTGCCAGGTAATTACATGACTACTGAGGTTCTAATCCTTATCTCATTGTGAACGGAGAGCTTCACAAGGGTCTGGGTCTTAGGTTTGATGTACATCCGGAGTACATCTATGTTGGCGTATAGAGGATGAGTTCGTGAAAGGGGTTATAAGGAGACAACATCAATAACGTGTATATCCTTGCAACTTGGTTATTTACATTCTTGCATTATTGCACTTGTTGCATTTACTTGATCATGTCATGTTTTTAAATGAGTTTTCGAAACCAAAAATGTTTTAAAAACTTTTCATATTCTTTCCTCACTGAGTTGGTCGAAACTCACCCTCGTTTGCTAACATTTCAGGTGAGCCTGAGGTAGAATATGTTGAGTATATTCCCGTTGAGCCTGTTGTGGAGCCCGTGGTTGATCCTGAGACCTAGTTGTTGTCTACTTGCTGTTTATGCCACTCAAACATGATTATATGTATTATGACTACTTGGATTTGCAAATTTTATGTAATGTATGTTTACTTTTAAGTCTGTAGACTTGGTATGTAAATTCATAAGTCCGTTTTGATTGTATATTGGTGGGTAGGCTTATGAAGTTTTTGTATATTGTGAATTATGTCTTGTGGTATGTTGAAGTTGAGACGAATGACTTTATTGTGGTTGTGGTTGGACAGTTGAGTTGCTTATTGGTTGGTTGTGAAATATATACGAGTTTTATGCAAGTTAAATTAATTGGTTGCCCATATTACAGCAGTTATAATGCCGAAATGTTGTCGCATTCTGACTTGGTTCTAGGTGGGGTCGAGTTGAAGCGTGACAGAAACTTTTAAGAAAAATAATAAAGACGAAATTAAAACTTTTGAGAAATAATAGGGATGAAACTAAAACTTTTAAAAACATAAAAAAGATAAAATCGAGAAATTCTACACAATAGGGATAATTGAAACTTTTAGGGAAATAATATGGATGAAAATGAGAAATTTTAAACAATAGAGACTCAATTAAATTTTTTTTGAAACAATAGGGACTAAATGTGATATTTTTTCTTTATTTTATTCCTTGTATGAGTCCACAATTTGTTAGCTAATGAAGATTGCAAGATAAATCCTACTAATCATTTTTCCATTGTATTATACTATGGTTGTTTTACGAGATAATTATAACGATGAATATTCAACTACTAATATGTCAATTCATTAAACTTAATCAACCATTACAAAAGACTAAACATAAAAACATTGCTGTAAAAATAGTACAATTATAGTCGGGGATCAACCAATAGAGGAAAGAGCTTACATTTTGGTCTAGTAATGTGCTTTGCTACCACTTGAAATAACGAAATTGTACACGAGCGGGATTAGTTTAACAATTTTTTGTTAAATATTATTAATTTTTATGACAGTAATAATAACTACAAAATTTGAATATTTTTTTTATTAATTCAAAGAAAGGTCTAAAAATTGCACATCTAAATAATTGAGCATAGGATCATACATATTTAAAACGAGAATTATACCACTACAACAAAACCACCTGGAAATTTGATCAACTCTTTTTGGTTCAAAATTCGATTAACTTGAAAGACAGGCAAAATTTGTGCAAAAACAAAAACAAACAACATATGAAATTAGCACACTCAGTGCTCACTTGGGAAGACTTCGAACCTCTTCATTCTCGATCTCCCCGTCCAAACCAAACACCAAAACAACTTTTTCCCATCACTATATGTTCTTCTTGTAAATGTTAATAATTTAATTTGAAATTTCTCTATTCACCAAAAGGTACATTCTTGTTCAATCTTCAAACTTCTTCACTTTAATTTTCCGCTCTTTTATTTTTATATTTTTATATTTAAATTCATTACAGGCTAATTACTTTTTTGTATGATTTTTTAAAAACCCATTTTGCATTTTGAAGTTTTGTCCTCTATGATTAATGGAGTTAGCTACGTACAACATGCCCACATTCATTTCTTGTCATGTTGGATAGTTTATATATCCAGTGTCCGTATTTTTGTGTTATATGAAAGTAACCACGTCATCTAAAAGTTTAGAGATGTATTTGTTATATTGGTGTATTGTCTCTAACATGTCGCGCACGTGCAAGCAAGATTCGTTTCTATGAGCATTACACATGATAAGGATGTTAGCGGCGAGACTTGAATGGGTACTCTTACCTAAAAGTGTAAACTATTAGAAAAAAATATTATTTTGCTGGTTTATTGTAACCAATAATATGGGTCTATATATGCATATGTGCATGTGAGTAGTGTATGAATATATTGAGACTTGACCAAAAAAAAAAAAAGAATATATTGAGACATTGTTTTTGTTGTGTTATATGATCATATTGGGTTGTGTGTTAATTGACCTCGTCTACCAGCTTATAGGTGCGTTTATTTTATTAGATTATTGTTTGCAACACATCCCCACGTATAAGGAAATTCTTTTCCATCGAGCATTCTACATGAATATATTGTTAGTGGTGAGACTTGAATCGTTTTAATACCATATTATGTTCTCCAACACGTCAAACAAGATTGTTTTTAATTGCGAGTTGTACATGAGAATATTCTTTCCAAAGGGTACTGGTGGCTAGACTTGAACATACTCTGATACCATGTTATTGTCTTCTACATATCCCTTCATGTACAAGCTAGACTGTTTCTAATCAAGTATTGTACTTGGGGATATTCTTTTTGAAGGTTACTAGTGGTGAGACTTGAACCAGCTTTCATACCATGTTAATAGACCATCTCGTCTAGAAGTATAAGCTATTAGAAAGGGGTTTATTTTACTAGTTTATCGCATACAACAGTATGTATGCATATACATGTGCATGTGAGTAGTGTATGAATATGTTGAGATGTGTGTAGAGGCAGAGTCAAGACCCAGAACCAGGAGTCAATGGGTGTACTCATGCAGTGATAAGGGTCCAATATAATATCTTCCCAAAAAAGGAATTTTTCTTTTTCTAGTTGAGGGTGTGCACATCTCAAGACCATGTGGCTGCTACTGGATGTCTGTATGATTATGGTGCGTGCGTTAGATTTACAGTGAGTTTACATTGTCCAATAAAGCATTTCTTGATAATAAAGCTCTACAGGAATCAACATATGCTTGAATTTCTATGTTAAGAGTTACATGTTCTACTTGAGTGGGGTTTTCTTCTTTGCTTAATCTGCAACTTGTATGCGCCCAGATGTGTATGTTTTTGGGTTGGTCGACTGTTTCCTTTTCTTTCTCATTTTCCTTTTTTTTTCTTCCTGTTCTAAAATTTCTTTATTTTTCTAAATATATGTTTTTGATTTCTCACCCTCCATTTTGAGGCCGTAAGCTTGAAAAAAAGAACAATTGAGATTCCGAATGAAATAACTTAGCTTTGATGGTTAAAAATTGAATATGTGAATCAACTTGTCTTTTTTGTTGGCTAATCTAGGAAACATATATGAATACACAAGGGAAAGCAGGCAAGGCTGCATTATGCATTCTTGTTCTTTTTGCTTTCTAGTGGTATTTTACATGAAATAGAGAAACATTTAAGAATCCCTTTAACTTTTGTTTCGTTTAGTTCACTTTTTGGCCTGATTTGTGAACAGATTTGTATATTAAACAAAGCCTTATTTTTTTGTGTATATGATTGATATTTTTAATGTGGAAAGATAAGGCATGTTATACGCGACATACATCTGAAATATTAATCCATTACTTCTCATCAGGCCAAATAATATGTCAATAATGGATCCTTACACAGTTGGCATCCTGGTTCCCCTTGTGTTTACTCTTATAATTCGAAATTCGAAAAAGGGGAAAAAGCGGGGCGTACCTGTTGATCTTGGCAGGGAAACTGGGTATGCAATTTGAAATCATAGGTTTACTTCTCCAATTGAAACATCATGGGCTGGGATCACGACTCTTGCTGAGCTTTTTGAGAGTTCATGCAAGCAGCATTATAGCAATTTCCGAAGATGGAAGATCCTTTGAAAAGCTTCATCTAGGTAAGTATGAGTGGTTGAGTTATGGCCAAGTGTTCGAAGCAATGTGCAACTTTGCCTCTGGTTTAGCACAACTTGGGCATAGAAGGGAATAGCATGTAGCCATCTTTGCTGATACATGTGACAAATAGTTCATTGCACTTCAGGTATTACTTTGTCCTGTGGCATCAGTACCACCATGCATCCAAGTACAAACCTTTACCCTCACCCCCAAGAAAGAAATATGAATAACCCAATGTTGGTTTATGGCACAGTTCACAACACTATGCTTACCTATGGAGATATTCTGTTCCATCATTGTTTTGGTGTCATTAAGACAATCTTCTCTACAGGCTCTTTGTCACTCATTAAATGAGGTCCCTCACTCTCTCTCTCTCTCTCTCACTCTCTCCCCCTCTCCCTCTCCCTCTCCCTCTCCCTACATTGCAAATGCTTGTTTCTTTCTGATTACTTATACTGATTTTATCTGTGATTGCTGTGACATGTACCACTAATAATGCCAATTACAGTGAACTGTGATAATTGGAGAAGTGCACTAACTGAAATTTTGTTGAATATGTTTGTACCTGTAGCATTCTGGTAGGCCTAAACTTGATCTATGTAAACCGCGTCTCTGCTTATAATCATATATTCAGATGATGAGTCCAAAGAAGAACAAAAGAATCTTTGGGTGATAACGTTCATTGATTGTGATTCTATGAAGCAGTTATGCTTTGATGACTTGGGACTCCTTGACAAGTTGATAATATCGCTGTCACTTGTAAATTGGAGTGTGTTGCAGCTACTACATCATCCAGTTATTTAAGCTCTTTTGCCTTTCCTATGAAGCAGTTATGCTTTGATGGTCTGAATCTCCTAGTTGCATACTTCACAATGTTTACTTATAATAGATGATGTTCTTCAGACAGAGGTCACAACTGTGATTTGTGGGTGCAAGGAATTAAAGAAACTTGTAGATATAGGTGGGCAACTTGACACACTGAAACGGATTATACGCCTGGACAGTATTTTCCTTTTCTGATGTAAAAAGACCAGTGGAGGTACTGGTTTGCCTAAGGTTGGTACAGTGTTTGCGTGTTTAGATAGATTTATAGCCAAGAAACTTGTTAGGCTCTAAAACGTGTTAATTCTTTAGAACTTCTTATTTTTGCATGATTTGATAAATCACAATGATTCCATATCTTTACCTAAGACATTTTTCTACCAATTGCTGGACATTTTCTGGAATTTGAGCAAGTTCAATCTGATTAGACTTGATCTGTAAGATATTAATATAGGACGCACATGTTCATTGAAAGTTCTCCAATCATATCTAAAAGAGTTAGAAAATAGCTTTTAAGATACATAGAAAATTCAATTTCTTTTAAATCATGTTTAAGCTTATGTAGATGATATTATTTGTCCCCTTATGACTGCTTAAATACATTTTTCTTAATTGTAATCAGAATACTGTCACAAAAAAGCTTCCAAAATTATGCGGAAGGCCATTTGATTATTAAACTTAGTATTTGTTTTATATATTTCCCATCAATTTCAACTATATTAGTACTCCATATATTATTTAAAAAGGTTGATGCATGAGTGGAATTGGTGAAAACAACTTTGTATGCAAAATAGTTGTTACTGAAATGCCCTCTGGCATATATTATCCTGCACTGCCAACCCCTACCATACAAGGTTGTCTGCTATTAAGCTTACTATTCTATATGGCTTGTAAACAACTACACATTAGAATCCACTTTATCTATTAAGGGATTAATTAATCTTTGCAACACTGCATGTGAAGTGTGCAAGATGACATGAGGAATCATATTAGATCAAAAGATCCTTGAAATCAACCAAGATTTCTGTGCCCAAGTCAACTTTACATCAGAAGGAAAAAGTTCTTAAGCACTATATTAATTCGTTGGAGTAGGCATATAATGCCTCAGTATTATTTGGCATCACCTAGTTCTTTGCAAAGGGAGAATGTTGTACATCATATAGCTGCAGTGACTTCACAATGGGAAGATATTTTTACAAGGAAAAAGTTCTTAGACCTCTCTATATGATTTTGATAGCAGCAACTCCTTTTATTTCGTGTCCTTTTCTCTTTTTCATCTATCTTTTCTTTTTAGTTTTATTATTTCTTTTATTTTTTCTGGTGATGATAGTTAAATTTTGGTAGGAGACTCTAGAAGCAGAGGGGCCTTAGATACAATGTATGAAAAACAAGATCAGTAAGAATAGGTCAAGGAGTGAAGTAGAAATAAAATTGAACTTGGAAAGAATACCCGTAAAGGAAAACTTTAGGTACCATGGTTCTATAGTCCAACAAGATGGAGAAATTAATGTTGATGTTGGTCATTGGTATAAAACTGGTTTTTTTGCTATTTGAGTGGCTGAGATGAGAATGTTCAAATGGATATGTGTCAATATTAGAAAAAACAAGATTATAAATCATAAGATAAAGAATTCTTCAAGGATTGCATAGATACCAAGTAATATATGAAAGCAACTTTCATATTTAAAACATAGCTCCATCCACTATGTTTCATATATGAGATGCAACATGATATGATGCCATAACAATGAATACATAAACAAAACAAAGCATTTCAATGCTTACAAACATTATACAACACATACCAATCCTCACAAACATTATTATAATGAGTTCCAAGAAAAGTAGCGTATATCAAACCATAAAAATACTCTAACACGAGAAGTTTAATGATAGATTAAAACAAGTCCAATGCAAGAAGAATGATAACCAAGCAAGAGATATTTATATGGTAGACTTCAATTGTTAAACATAATCGAAGGTAAAGAATACTTTGGACATCAAGGAAGAGATTGCACTTGAGTCCTCAGAACATCATCCAATTCCAAAATGATGTACCTGATAGCTATCCATAAACACGTGCAACCCCATCTCCAACTGAGACCACTCAACCAATCGACGAAATGGGAATAACTGACCGCACTGTTAAGATGAAGAGCTTTTCATTCACCAATTGAATTCTGGCTTCTAATTTGCTCAACGACTTTCCACAGGCTTCTTCATAAACTGTAAAATTACTTGGTACAATGTATAACAGCTAATCAACTTGAAACTTAAGAAAAATAGAGCAAGTATGTGTTAATTAAAAATGATAATGCACAAATAATCAAGTCAACATTTGAACATAATAAAACAGATTACTAAAACCTACAAATAATTTGCACAAAAATGATCATAAGTGTAATTTGAAATCAATATTCCCTCTTTTTAAGGTGAACAAACACAAATTTGACCATGATATTACAAAAACATATGAACCTAATTTTTCTAATAGCATCCAATAGGTTTCAACATCAAAGTAATTAATTTAATTTACATAATTCATTAGCAATGATTCCTTGAAATAGCTTATTGTCCTTTTCGATTGTTGTAATACAAAAAGAATTTAACTTCTTTCTTGAAATATTTATTGTTTATCAAGGGTATGCTTGAGTGAATAGCTCAAAATTCATCAACATAACCGATGATTAGTCTACTTGTTAAGTAGAAACATGTATATATCATAAGAGAGGTTCCCAACAGACAACTAGGTGGCAAAAGACAATGTCCGAACATGAAGATTGTGATTTCGGATGTTCGTACCCTTACCTCTTATAACGACTAACGAAAAAAATAATAAATATCAAATATAATGAAGTAGTTGCCAAATTTCTCTTCATTTGTTCCAATATCTATTCTCAGAGTGTTCAACATTCTTGTAATGTAAAATTGACTTAAGCCTCCATTAAACCCCCTCCCCCCCAAAAAAAAAAAGAAAGAAAAAAGAGCAGAAGTTATCGGATTTGAAAATAATCTTCTTAAAACATTAAAAATTGTCCAAGTGTAAGACTAAAAAACTAACTCCCCTGCACTTGCAGAGGTGTGTTGAAGATAATAGTTTAAATTTTTAGATGATGTGGTCACTTAACAGTGTGTGACAGAGAGACAGAGAAAGAGAGACTTACGTTGCTAAAGTAGAATTGTTAATGAAGATGATTACACTCCTCTATTTTCAAAAATGAATAGTTCCAACATCGAATCCCTGACTCAGAGTCCTACAAAGATTCACATTTTAGGCATTCATAAATTAGTTAGTCTAATAATTTAAGTTGTTGGATAGAATTAAATATACCTTCAGCCAGGAACGGAAAACATCCAGCGGAATTTGTGCACCAAAACATAACACATTCTTAAGCCTTTTTGCACTTAGCCGTCCGACACAAAATTTGGTCAACCTTGGGCAAGATGTCATCTTCAATTCAGTCAACGAAGGAAGCTCGAAATCAATCTTTTCGGAACAGAACATTTGGATATTTAGCCTATCAACTGTTAAGCACTTTAATTTCGGGAACTCAATTATGTTTGTGCTTTCTTCTCCATCATTCTTATTCACGATGTCTGAAATTACAGTTCCTTCATCCCTTGCAAAGATTGCTTCCATCTGTGGACAATCTTCAACCACTAGAATTTCTAGACGTGGAAACATTTTGGCCATAGATGGTGAGATTAAATATCTTAAAGTATCACATCTCTGAACGCTTAATGATCTCAAATTTTTGAAACCATTAAATTCGTCTGGAACCATCTTCCATATGTGCTTTAACTTAGGTAGATCCCTAAGATATAATGATTCTAGTCGACCAAGTGGAGTTTCCATATATGTCCCAACATTTAGACCTGTGAAATCAAGGACTACTTCTAGTGATTCAGCATCAAAAATACGAATTTCTTCAAGACTTTGTAACATTTGAATGGAGCCAGATGTTGCAACATGTACAAGACCATGACAAGAGTTTAAAATTATGGTTCGTAGCCTGGAGAGGGATCCAGGAGGCATTTGGTCATCCATTATGCACCTTATGCCTTTCATAACGGAACATCTCAGCGTCTCTAAGTTGATCAACATGATCTATCAGAATCATAAACATCATATATAAGAATTTCTATGGATGAGAATCTTGTATAAAGTTAATATTAGAATATATAAAACACGATTTCAGACAATGTTTTGAATTGTCTACAAAACTCATCACTTATTCCAACCCCAAGCATGATAAAGAAAAAGAAAATAAAGTAAGTGAGTTATGAAAAGAATAACACCAATAATAACACTAGAGGTAAAAATAATAATAATAATAAATCAATAAATCAATAATAATAAAAATTTTGTTTATAAAGAAATAAATCTAAACTAGCAGGAGTCATAAAGACCAAGAAGATAAGGAAATTGTTGGAATTTAAAGATATTAGGAAAGCATACCGTCTTAAAAAGAGCTCCAAGACCTGCCTTTGGGACAAAACTCCTAAAACTTTCTAAGTAATAGAGTTCCAAAAAGTCTAACTTTGGAAGCTCAATATCTCTTGTATCCTTCTCATCTTCTTCATCATTGGAAACAACTCTCTCCAGCATTCGACACTTGCTTATGCTTATCTGTCGAAGTTGACCAAAGCACTTCAAGGAAGATTTCAAAAATAGACTTCTTATTAAACCGCAATTTGTAAGATCAAGAGTTGTAAGGTTGCCAAGGCATGGAGGTTGGATGGCACCCCACAAATGGCTTAATAAAGGCAACTCATATAGTTTCACCTCTCTTAATTTAACAAAGGACCCACGTGGAAGGTGTTTGTGACATAACTTTTCCATGTTCTTTGCAAATTCTATGACCAACTTCTCCAAGTTAATAAATGCACCATCATGTGTAAAGAAACTAGTCGCATCCACAAGATACTTTACGTCACAATAGCTCAAATATAGTTCCCTTAAATTGACGAAGCCTTTTCCATCCAACTCATTGACAAGATTTGTCAACCCGTTCATGTCTCTAAGTGTAAGATCTTGAGATTTCCACAACAACGCTTGAAGTGAACGCTTTTTAAGCAATTAAACATTGATACTCTTTAGAGTTAAGACTTTGCCGAATTGGAATTCTTCCACATCTTTTTCATACGTTGTTCTGTAGGGGCTGCGTGAGGGAAGGTTGATGATCCTAACCCTTACAGAGACACAATTAGTAACTAAGGGTTCAAGACACTTATATATACAAAAATAATATTTATTACATACATTATAGCAATTATAAAAACATAAGCATACAAAAGAGAAAAATAAATGATTATAGTAATAGAAAAAAATACTTTTTATAATTATCTTCGGCAAAACTTCAGATTTTGAAATCAGTTAATCAACTCATTGTCATGTAATAACTATAGGTACTACCTGAACACTTCCCTTTTTCCCTTTCATCCTACATTAACACACCAGGTTCGCATTTAACTTACAAAATCATTTAAATTCCCTTAGCAACTTAACCCTCAAAATCTCCTATAAAAAATGAGTAATGACTATATGAAATTCAGACACCCATGTTACATCCCACCTGTCGAACGAGAAGAGAGACATGTTTACAAGAACTGTATGTATTGATATTGAGAAAAAGTGATACAACAATTACAATAGGTGACTCAATAAATAGGGGTTAGACTACTTGTTCCCCAACCTAGGCCAAATATGGTAAACCTAAATATGGTACACCTAGCTGTACACGGAATAATAATGCAATTTACAATAAATACAATATATACGTTAACACCCTCCCCTCAAACTCAAGGTGGTGCAAAGGACACTAGCTTGAGTTTGCAAATCAAATCTTGAAGACGGTTAGGAGGATGTGCTTTAGTGAAGAGATCGGCAAGTTGCAGCAGAGGGAGTGTACTGATGTTTGAGTGTGCCACAAATAACATGTTGACGAATGAAATGACAGTCACACTCTATATACCGAGTGCGCTCATGAAAAACATCATTATGCGCAATCTGGATAACACTCTGATTGTCACAATGAAGAACAGTACCTGGAGGTTGAGAAACACCTATATCAACAAGAAGCCAATGAAGCCAGATTACCTCGAGTAGCATCAGCAAGGGCACGACACTCAGCTTCAGTACGCGAGCGAGCAACAACAGTCTGTTTTTTGCTACGCCAACAAAGAAGAGAATCACCAAGGAGAAAACAGTATCCAGTAACAAAATGTCAATCAGTAGGATCACCAGCTCAATCTGTATCTGTGTTACCACGCAAAGTTAAAGATGAACTGGTAGAGAAGAAGAGGCCATGAAACAAGGTGACCTTGATATAGCGAAGGATCCAGAGAACCGCAACGTAATGTGTGGTACGAGGAGCAAACATGAACTAGCTGACTAGGTGAACAGTATAGGCAATGTCAGGCCGAGTCACAGTAATATAAAGATGCATTTGGAAGTGATGTCCCATCCAGTGGGGTAAGGCGGACATTAGCATTAAGAGGAGTGGATGCAGTCTTGCTATCAGTAAGACCTGTACGAGCCAGAAGATCAAAAGAATATTTGGCCTGAGAGAGATAGTAGCCAGCTGAATCAGATGAGACTTCAATCCCTAGAAAGTAACTCAAAGGACCAAGATCTTTCATCTCAAAGTGGTGACTGAGAAACTGCTTGAGATCAGAAATACCAGCCAAGTCATCCCCAGTAATAATCATATCATCCACATATAAGATCAACAAAATAACACCAGACTCAGAATGTCGAATAAACAATGTAGAATTATGATTACTCGGAGTGAAACCGAAGTCAGTAATAACATAACTGAATTTAGAAAACCAGGCACGTGGAGCTTGCTTGAGACCATACAGAGCACGACGTAAGCGACACACCTTATGAGGAGGATGAGAGTAGCCTGAAGGAGGCTTCATAAAAACTTCTTCAGTAAGGTCACCATTGAGGAAAGCATTTTTAACATCCATCTGGAACAACTTCCACTGTTTGGTAGCAGCAACAGCAACTAATGTCCGAACAGAGATAAGACGAGCAACTGGTGCAAATGTCTTCTAATAATCAATCCCATACTCCTGAGTAAAGCCCTTAGCCACTAATCGAGCCTTATAGTGCTCTATAGAGCCATCAGAGTGAGTCTTGACCTTGTACACCCATTTGCAACCCATGACATTCTTTCCCAAGGGTAGATCAACCAAATCCCAAGTGTGTTTAGCTTTTAAGGCCTGTAATTCATCTTTCATAGCTTGTTGCCAAAGAGGGTCAGACCTCGCCTCACGATAAGTTTGAGGCTCATGGAGAGAAAGAATGGTAAAAAACAATGATAATCAAGAAGGTGAGGAGGAATAGCTCTTACACGTGTAGACCGACGAAGTGGGGGATCAGGAGAGTCATGGGGCTTAGCATCAGGCACAGGACCATCAGATGGTGCAGTCTCTTCAGGATGGGGCACGTCAGGGGCAGCGCTGGTGCTTGTACTAGAACCTGTGTCACTGTCATCAGTAGGAAATAAGGGAAGAGAGGGATCTGTGAAGTACGGAGTAGAGACAGCATGAGGAAGAGAGAATGACGAGAGTGATGAGAACATTTTATTTTCCCAAAAGATCACATGACGAGATATACGGAAACGTTTAGAAAGAGGATCCCAACACCGAAAACCCTTATGCTCAATACCGTAACCTAAGAAGCAACATAATCGAGCTCGAGGCTCAAGCTTTATACGTTCATGTTGGGGAAGAGAGACAAAACATGCACAACCAAAGACCTTAAGATGATCATAATCTGGGGAACGACCATACAATCATTTGAAAGAAGTGAGATCATCAATAGTATGAGAGGGTAAACGGTTAATAACATGCACAACAGTGAGAGCAGCTTCGCCCCAGAAGTGCTCAAGACATGATGAGGAGATAAGGAATGTGCGAGTAATATCAAAAAGGTGTCAATGTTTTCACTCAGTACGCCCATTCTGTTGTGAAGTGTAAGGGCAAGAACGATGTGAGACAGTGTCATGTTGATGAAAAAGAGCAAGTATAATGGACTCTTAATACTCCATGGCATTGTCAGCACGAAGGATCTTTATGCGCTGATTGAAATGAGTGTGAATCATAGCAGTGAATTCAGAATATATGCATGGCAAGTCAAATCGATGATGCATAAGATATATCCATGTAAAACGAGAATGATCATCCACAAAAATCACAAAGTATCGAGATCCCCCCATGGTAGGAGTAGGGGAAGGGCCCCAAATATCAGAGTGAACTAAATCAAAGCACGCAGAAGATAAGGAATCACTTTTATTAATGGCAAAGCAGACTGTTTCCCAAGTTGACAAGATAAACATTCAAAATTGTGGACAAGAAGTTTTCTTAACGAGCCTCTAGAAACTAAAGATTGTAATTTGCCTAAAGAAACATGACCTAAACGAGAATGCCATAGGTGAAGAGAGGTAGAGCTTGATGAAGTGGTAGCGGAAGCAACAGTAGAGAGATGAGAGGGAATATGCAGGCTGACAAGATCGAACAAACGCCTAACCTTACGGCCGATCCCAATAAGCTGTCCCGTCTGAAGGTCCTGTACACGACAACCAGAAGAAGAAAAAATGACAGTGATAATGAGACCAAGTTCACATAGTTGACTAACAAAGATGAGACTAAGAGTAAGTTTTGGAACAAGATAAGTATCAGGAAACGAGCCATGAGATATGGATACAGTGCCAATATGACTGACAGGCATGGATGTACCATCAGCCATGTAAATGGCAGATGCAGATGAATTTTCAACTTTATGGGTCAAGCTATGGGAGTCATAGGTCATGTGATTAGAATAAGCAAAATAAAAAAACCATGAGGACTTACCGGAAGTAACTGAGAGAGCAGTGGAAGGAGAAGAGCCAGACTGGGCTAAAACCTGTTTAAAAATATCCTGAAGGTCGGCAACAGAGATAGGGGAGGTAGATGGATCACCGAGAGAAGCAGATGAACCTTCAATTGTGGCAGCAGAATGTGATAGAGGTATTGACGAATTGTGGGCCTTGGAACAGCCACCCTTGGTTCGATTACCCTGAGAATTCCTGTTAGGGTTGTGATAGCACTCTTGTTGATAGTGACCAGGACCTGTTTTCTTGCAAAATGAGCATATCTGAGTGGGGCAGTGTAAGAGAATATGACTAGGGATATGACAATACTTGCATTCAATTAAGGAGGCGGAATTCTTTTTGGATGTTACGTTGGGAGTTGCAAGTACTACATCAGTTGAGTGAGATTTTTGAGATTGAAGACGAGTTTTTTCTGAAATAAGCTCTTGGACTGCTTGTTCAAGTGTAGGAAATGGGCTACGATGAAGGAGAGAGGCACGAACAGGCTCAAAATCATCATGAAAGGCCATGAGAAACTGGACAAGACGTCCACGATTGCGCAAGTATTGAATTTTCTAACGTTTGTATCACAATCCCAAACAAGCTCGGAGGTTGTGAGTTGATCCCAAACTGCATACATCTGAGATAAAAAGGTGGTAATTGATTGACTTGCTTCTTGACGCATGCAGTGAAGAGCAATGGCAAGCTGATTTTGATGTGCTCCATCAGCAGCGGTGTATATCTATGCTAGAAAGTCCCAAACTTGTTTTGCTGTATCAAAACGCCTAAACTGAAGACTGATAGAGGTAACAGATGTGTTTCGCAACCAAGTGATGATTTGATGATTTTTGTTATCCCAATCCTCAAGGCGTTCAACAAACTTTTCATCTTATTCATCAAATTTTTTCATTGGTTCCTTGACATCCCCTGTTATGATCCGCCATAATTTCCGACCCTTGAGAAAGCTAGTCATAGCCTGAGCCCATGGTACATAATTTCCACCATCAAGAAGCAAAAAGATAGGTTGTGAAACATTTGATCGTTCCAATTATGATGCCCAAAAATGACAGTTAGAGTGAGAATTTGGAGAAACGGACTGTAGAAATGAACTCAGGACATCGAAAAACGTAGGAAATGGTCTGGTCTTTTTTTTTTTTTTTGGGTCCGCTGACGTGGCAGAAAGTTGAACTGGCGGATGACTGAACGCAGACAGATGATGTCAGCAAGGGGCTGTTTGGCAGACAGAAAATAGAAAATCAAAAGATAGCGACGACGGACCTTAGGGAGGCGCGTGAGAGCGCGTCCGATGTCTATTTTTGGCAATTTTTGGATTGCTGGACTCCTTACGACGAGCTATACGCTATGATGTAGCACGTGGCCCGAGGTAGTAAAAAAATATCAAAAAGACCCAGAACAGACTGACTAAATATGATTTTTATGATGTTTGATTGCAAAAATTTGCGACAAGAGAGAAGACACGATGACAGTGGCACAAACTACCAGGATGGTAGCTTTGATACCATGTCGAACGAGAAGAGAGACATGTTTACAAGAACTGTATGTATTGATATTGAGAAAAAGTGATACAACAATTATAATAGTAACTCAATAAATAGGGGGTTAGACTACTTGTTCCTCAAGTTAGGCTAAATATGGTAAAACTAAATATGATACACCTAGCTGTACACAGAATAATAATACAATTTACAATAAATACAATATATACGTTAACACCACCGAAGCCTTCACATAACTTTACGTCATATTGAATTTGAACTATATCCAACTCCAATCCTTATATATGTTCATGAACCACACTATATTGGAACGTGGCCCAGATTCTATTTACAGAATTCAGGGACATATAAGAATAATAATCATATCAATTAAAATAAATATATAAATACACATAAATTAAAAGAAAAAAAAATATGACTTTCAGCTATTAAAAAATAATTTAAATTAATATTAAGCAACTAAAACTACCCCAAGAAAAAGTATACATTACATCTAAACTCATAATAAACAATTAATTCTGAAACTAAAACTAAAAACAAAAACAACTTTAATAAAAACTACAAATAATAACAAATGTAACTAAAAATAAAATTAACATATAACTAAAATTAAAAGTAATAAACAAGTAAATAAACAATTATAATCCTAATTAAAATTAATAAACAAGTACAACTAAAAATAAAAAAAATAAAAAAGTGAAACTAAAAAACAAATAAAGAAATGTAAGTGCATGGGGGAGAATGACTCGTATATGGGTTTAATTTTTTGTTGGATCTTGATAGTGAAATTTAAATTGAGAGTTGGTTGATAAAAAATAGAAATAAAAAAGAAGAGAGTTTGAAAGTTTTCTGATTTATAAGTAAATGAGGTGGTGGCAGAGATGAAGAAGATGCACATTTGGTGAAAATATTCACGCAACGCGAGATATCCAATCTCTGTAGAATTGAAAGTTTTTTTGTGTGGTTTGCTTTTTTATTTTTTTCAATAATAATAATAAATGTCAATTTACTAAAATACTCACATCGTTCCACCGTACTGCCAATTCCGTCTATTTTGAATCTCATCAGCTTCTCAGGATGTAACTTTTCTAGTACTTGTTCTAGACAATAATCATCATATGCACTGAATTGGATGGTCTGCAGATTAAGCAATGAACTTATCTCTGTAATGATAACAGAATAAGCTTCCACCCCTTTACTCGTCCATTCTTGAAAAGAATCACCTAAGTATAGTTCTTCTAGTTTTTTCAACCTTAGCAAGACGCCGGATGGAAGTGGAAGACCTTTTTTAAACCTCAAATCCAGGAATTTCAGATTGCTTAGTTCGGCGATTTCATCCGGAAAATGTTCAAGACGAGAGCCGTAAAAGCTAAGAATTTCCAATTCTTTGAGGCCTCTAATAACTGATATATGACCATTCAAAATGCAATTATCAATGCTTAAAACTCGAAGTTTCACCAAGGATTGAAGCGACATTGGAAGTTTACCATTTAACTTGATAAGTTCCAAAACTTCGAGTTCTTTCATTCCATTCAAACAATCCTCAGGTATATGTAGCTTACGTTTCTTTTTAAAACGCTTTTGGAAAATCAACTGCATAAGCTTCAACTTTGGACACTCTAAGCCAGAGGGGATCTGATCTATCTCATCAAAAGTCAATGAGATGGCAGTACACGAAGCACAACTATCTTCTTGGGGCCACTCCTTCAATCCAGCATGTCTTACCATATACATCTGCTCATCAGAAGAAACAATCGACAAACAAACATCTCGTACAACATCATGCAGTTTTACACACCCCTCGTTACTAGCTAACAATAGATAGCAACTTTTTAGCTCATCCGTTAGTGAATATACTCTGTCTCTAACTCGTGCCATTGTTTCGACATTTTTGAACAACTGTAACCCCTTGGCATATCTAACTAAATCTTCAAGTAGAATGTTATGATCTTCAGGGAACAACGAACAAAGTAAAAGCAGCGACTTGGAGTCATCTGCCAGATACTTGATGCTTATCTTTATTCTTGAGTTCACAGAGTCTTCCATTTCTGGAATGGTAGTCACAGAGGCAGCTTCTAATTGTTGAAGTACATCTCTCCATACATAGTTTTCTCTGTTCTTCAATGCCTTACCAATAACCATGATTGCAAGAGGCAACCCTCCACATTCCTTCATCACTTTTATTGCAATGTCATTTGCATCATCATTTGCTTCCCCGGAAATTTCTGCAGTGTCCTTGAAAAGATGCCATGACTCTTCTTCTGATAAAATTTTGACTTCAAAAATTTTTGCTCTCATGTTTTTACAAACCATTTTATATCTTGAAGTTAACAAAACTTTAACTCCTTCACGCTCGCCTTCAACAGGAATTCCAATAGCATGGAAATCAAGTTCTTGCCAAACATCATCCAATATTATAAGAGATCTTTTACCTTTATTCATTAATCTTGTATAAAGGCGTTCTGCTCTTCGATGATCAGTCTTTTCCTCAATTTTCAATCCCAAATTTTCAGCAAGTTCATCCCGAATGTTAGCAAGAACTAGATCTTTAGACACTAAGGCCTCCACAACCTCATCAAATAAATTCATAGCCTTTACTTTGTCAGCAATTTCGTGAACAAGAGTAGTCTTGCCCACGCCAGCCATGCCGCATATTCCAATTTTAGTGATTGAATCATCTCTAAGAGTTTCCATGACATCATTTCTAATACTTATTCGTGATTCAAAACCATCAAAGTATTGAGGAGATGTCAATGGCATCTGCCCTGGTGATGGTAGATATGCAATTCGTTCAAATTTGCTTGCATTTTGGAGTTCAATAACTTCACTAGTCTTTGTGGAAGCTTGCTTACTCATGTTATATCGAACATGTAGTTTCGGACACGTCAAACAAAGATACGCCATTTGGGCATTCCTTGTACGTTCCAACAATTCATTTGCCTCTTTCTTGATTGTATCAACGTTTTCCATCCAATCTAATACATCTGGAAAAATAACTTCAGCATCTCTTTCAGCTTCATGTACTTGTAGTTTTATTGCATCTTCCTTAGCTTCGAGGCCTTTGACTTTATCTTCCAGCTTCTTGATATTGTTGTTGTAATTGAACATATATCGAATTTCTAACCAAGTTCGACTAATCAAACTTTGTACAGCTTCTTCAGCAACGCCAATAGCAATTTGCTCTGCCATTTTCTTAACTTTCTATCTCACCCCTCTTTTTCCTCTTTCTTCCTCCTGCAAGTTGAAGCTAATCAGCCCACTAATTTTGAGAGACCTATAGGAAACAACTAATCAGCCCACTAATTTTGAGAGACCTATAGGAAACAATTAAAACGAAAGATTAAAATTTTCATTTGTAGCAACTTATGTCAATACTTAAGATAGAAAAATACTTATCTTTTCCTAAATTCAAGAATATTCAAATAACTATAAAAGATAAAAAGCTATTAATTAAATATTTTGAGTGATTTCAGCAAAAGAAATATTTGGAGTGACATGTGATCTAAGTAAGATGACATTTTCCTTAGTTTTTCACTATTTTATTTACGCTTTAGGCTAATTTACAAAAGTTTTTGTGTTATGAACTTGGCCTAATTTGAAAATATGCCATTCAAGCCAATCATTTAGTGTAGAATGATGAGGGATATTATGTAAAAGACAATCCGCGTAACATAGTTTTAATCAAAATGTACCAAATGGCTTTCTCTCATTATCTCTTATACACTTGCATGGTTGAATAATTACATTCTATGTATATTTGATAAAGCCCTTGGATATGTCGATATAGGGTTAAGCTATTAGAGTTTAAGGCAGATGAGAATAGACACCTAAGACATTCCTAAAACCTGTCCTAGGTTGTGGGATTCATTATGATAGGGCATTAATGAATCCACCAAGATTAACATGTAGTTAGCCTTATTGAGGTTAATCTTATCAACCAAGTGGCATGAGATGTCAAGACTAATGCATGGGTGAGTATAGAGATACGTACACTAGACACAGTCCACTTAGAACACTCAATAGGGACTTCTTCAGCCTAAGCCAATGGGTAAGTTCTCACATGATAGTTGTGCAAAGCACTCCTCCAATTCAAGAACATAATAGTAGCTTGTAAGCAATTCACTGTACTTTGGCCATGGACAAAATGGAGGAAGATAGGAGCTGATTGAATAGGGATTAGGTGCAGTCACGTACTTGTGAAGTCACTGAGTATCACTGCAAGAATCTACTATCTTGGATGAAAGGAATGATGTCCTACATTATCTCATAGAGGTGTTGACATGAAGTAGTGTGATTGGATCATACGGGGAAAGTCAATGTAGCATTCTGTTAAGGCATAAGGATAACGTATTAGGGTTTGACTAACATTGACCATACTTTAGGGTTAGTTTAGGACATCTACTAGAAGGAATTAACAACATGCTAACTAGTTGTCAAAGGGTTCTTGAATGAGAAAGCTTGATTTGAGCATTTTAGCCATCCGATTGTTGAAAAGTGTTACTAGACGTCAATTTCGATTAGTAGCAATTAGAAGATATTCTAATGGAGATGGGTTAATTGGTACTTGTCTCAGTTGCTACTGGTTAATTAATATTTGTCTCAGTTGCTACTAGATTGGTATTCAAACCAACAAGATCACACACAAGCATAAAGTCTAGACCTACAAGGGTTGGAATGGGAAAATCATGCTAACACGAGGATTATCACGTATTTTATCTAGAACAAAGTTTTGGCACATTACTTATGGTTAGAATTGGTTTTGAAAACCATTTTAGTAGGCAATTGAGAGAGAATGTTTAATGGTTAAACAAAGACTTACAATCAAAGTCAATTTTAGAAGTTAACTTGTGTAGTAAGTTAATTAAACAATAATTGATAATCACTTATTTTTTGGGGTCAATGTGTAATTGACTTCGAGTCAATTAGACAAGGTTTCATGCTAATTTATAAGTCCGCCATAAGTTTTAAGGTCAAGGTGTGAATTCTTTATGTTGGATTTGGATCTTAGGTCACCCTAGATGGGCTGACCCGACCCATTAGATCCAAGTATGGGAAGTTGAGTAACTTTCCATCACTAGGTATTTAAGTCCAATAACTAATAGAACAATGGACGTTCTATTAGTATCAGACACAAGAAACAGAAGGAAAAAAACTCTCTAAAAAGCATATCTACTTAAAAGATATTTAGGCTGTGAATTATTAGAGCACAAGATTGTATTGTGCACTTTGATTCACGACACACGCAGTGAAACAAGCACATTCAATGATCAAACATATTATGCTACATAAAAGGTTAGTATTCTTTTATGGCATTAAACAGTGTATGAAGATACTGAATTTAGTATTAAAGTTTTTCATTGGTATCAGAGCCAGATTTGTTTGTTCTCTGCTGTAGATATGTGTATATGCATGTAAATTGATGAATTACTGTGATTTGAGTATTTTTTAACGTATTAATTGTGAATTAATTACTAATAATGTGTATTAATTGTGTATTATCCATAATAATGTGTATTTTTGGTACTGGTTTAAAGTGCTCGTTGCAAGGATTCTAATGGCACAAATTTCGTAATTTTTCGTTTAGTAATGAATTAATTACGAATTTTTAAAGTTTGAATGTAAAAAATTGTTTAGTACTTTTTTTTCTGCATTTTTGCTACTGTTCTGGCATTTTTTTATGTACATATCATGCTCAAAAAATTGCGTACTTTGTACTGTTAGAAAGTTCTCGTCAAGAGCTTTCCGTAGACATGTGATACGCTAAATTTGGCCTTATAACGAATTAGATATGATTTTTTGAAGATTTTAGTAAAAATCTGATTTTTAATCGTTAGTGCGTGTTCTTAGTGTTTGTGCGTGCGTGCGTCCGTTTTTCTCTCAGTCAATAGTGGGGCTGAACATGGGGACACGTGGCATAGTGGGAGTGGTGCCACATGGCCACGTTTTGGTGATTTTATAGTTTAATAATTAGTTTATTATATTTATTTAATTTTTGAATTTTGTATTTCAAAATTTTAAAATAATTTAACTGTTTTAATTAACCTCCCACAACCGGTGCCACGTGGCACAATAGGGCCTTGCCACGTGACGCCATATGTGGCGTCACATGTGCTCCATGTGTCACCGCAAGGCAGTGACACGTGGCTGTCGGTGCCACGTGGCCGCCGCTCCAACGGTGGTCCGGCCACCGGCAGGCGGGCAGGCGGCGGAGGTCCGGCCATCGGGCCGGCCGGTCAAAAAAAAAACATATTAATTGTGTTATTTTTGTTTTGGCCCTATATCTATGTAATATTTACTCTATGAACGCCATGTACACAAAACTTTGTGATATTTGTGAATTAGCCCCAATGTTATTTATTTAGGCATTATATATTTGTGATATGCTTATTTAGGCTTCTTAATTTTAAAATTAGGCCACAAAACTTAGATTAAACTCTATTGAGACTTAGAAATTTTAAATAATTTTTAATAGTGATATGAATTTGTGTAATTTATGTTGTAAAACATCATTCTATGAATGAAATTTAATGAAATTTCAAATAAACACCTAAAAATTATGTAATTGTTTTGTTTTACAACTTATTGCATGAAATTTATGTAATTTCATTGCGATGAATAAAATTTATGTAATTTTATTATAATTGTTGGTATGTACAACATTCAATGTGCTATGTGCATTAGTCTCTTTAAGAATTTAATCTAGGAATGTTTTGTGTCTTATTTTTAAACCAGGACTTTTGTAGTCATATTCAAATGGCGAGAGTTAGACGCACCGCGAGGAAGTCTATTGCGGCGGCATATATTAACAGATTTCGTTGTGGTCCCGGTTGCAATTGTAGACAACGTCTCCTATCTAAGTACATGAGTCTACAATTCACTGATAAGAAGACTTTTCGAGAGCACCTTAATGAAGTTAAAGACTTTGTTCTTAAAATGCGCATTAAGCTTGAAGTTCCACCTACCTTGGAGGAGGAAATTGAGGGATTGCTAAACTCTCTTCCTAGCATGTATGACCATGTGAAAGATAAGATCAACGAGTCGGGAATGTCTTTTGAGGAAGAAGATAGTACTTCAAGGGATTAGACGCACTACTTGTTTGTCTCTGTTTCCTAACATGTCCAAAGCTAAAGAAACTCGTAGAGACTATTTTCTCATTAATCGGTTTGCTCTGAATATAGTTAAGGACTATGAGATAACTTATAAATCATATCAAACTAGATGTGGGTGTCAGGATGATGAAGAGAATGCATAATATGTCTTACATTCTGTTGTTGAACTTTTATGCTTATCAATTTCCGCAATCATCGTTCTTTTCCATATGTAAACAGTGCTATTTATTTATAGATATATATCTATTTCCTTATTTGATCATTTTTTTAATTCTTTTAATAATGTTGTTAAGAGAATATTCTATCTAAGTGGAGTTCTATAAATGGCATCAAGACCTGGAATTACATCAGATGGATGTAAAAATGGCATTTCTCAATGGAGAACTAGATGAAAAGATCTACATGGAACAACCTGTAGGGTTCATAGAAAAAGGTCAAGAAAGCAAAGTGTGCAAGCTCCAAAGATCTATTTACAGGTTGAAACAATCATCTAGACAGTGGTATCTTTGGTTCCATTGAGAAATCATTTCGTATGGTTTTGTTATGGTTCAAGAAGACCACTGTGTATATGTCTAGAGGTCTCAGAATAGATATGTAATACTATCTCTGTATGTTGACGATATTTTGTTGGCTAGAAATAATAAGGATTATATAATTACCGTAAAAAAATGGTTATCTTTAACTTTCGAGATGAAAGATATGGGCGAGGCAGCATATGTACTTGGAGTCAAGATTGAGAGGGATCGATCAAAAAGACTTCTTGCTTTGTCGCAAGAATCTTACATCAAGAAAGTTCTTGAACGATTCCAAATGCATAACTGCAAACCTATTGACACTCCTATAACCAAAGGTGAAAGCCTAAACGAAGGGATGTGTCCCAAAACTCCAGAAGAGATAGAACACATGAATGTTGTTCCTTATGCGAGTGTTGTATGTAGCTTGATGTATGCCATGTTATGTACGAGGCTAGATATATATTTTGCCGTAGGATTGGTAAGTCGTTATCAATCCAACCCTGGACGAGCTCATTGGCAAGTTGTTAAGAGGATTCTAAGATATTTGAAGGGCACTTTGGATTATTGCTTATACTACCAAGGAGTTGACCTAAATCTAAAGGGATTTACAGACGCTGACTGGGGTGGTGATCTAGATGAGCGTAAATCAACTTCTGGGTATGTCTTCTTACTGAATAATGGGGCTATTTCTTGGTGTAGCAAGAAGCAAACCTGCATAGGATTATCTACCATGGAACCTGAGTTTGTGGCTTACTTAGCGGCTGTACAAGAAGCGGTATGGCTTAAAAGGTTCATGTTGGATTTGGGAATATTTACAAATACTAAGAAACCGGTGATAGTTTATTGTGATAGTCAAGAAGCCATTGCCTACACTAAGGATCCAAAATACCATGGTAAGACTAAACACATAGACATTAAGTATAATTTTGTAAGAGATATGGTGTCAAAGAAAGAAGTGATCATTGAACATATCTTTATGCATGAGATGGTAGCCGACCCACTCACTAAGCCAATTCCTAGAGATATATATTTGTCTCATGTAAAATCTCTAGGATTGCGCAGAATTTGATGTATGTTCATATGTTGTGAAATTACTTCTATACTCATACAATTGTATATTTCAAATGCCAAATAAATAAATAAATGAAATATTTTGATGCACTTAAATAGTGTTAAATCTTTGTGATATATATGAATGAGACTGTGTATGCACTTAAGTAGTGTTAAATCTTTGTGATAAATGTAAATTAGAATGTGTATGAGTATGTTAGCACATACAATTGGCATCGAATTGTACGTCGACAGGTTAGAGAGATTGGCTCTCTCACATGAGCAATCGCCTTTGGCGCAGTGGGAGCGTGCAGAGTTGAGACAATATAAGTTAGTTAGTATTTGTTGAAAATACTATACTTATATAAGTGTCGCCTTGAAAATTGGTCAAAGATTAGTTCCAACGACAATTATTAAGATGAGACCTCATATTGTATGTGTTATAATTAAGACTAATGTGAAGTCAATATGGATTCCCACAATTCATACAAGTTGTATATAGCCAGATATGAAACCTCGATTACTGTGAGTATTAAGTTCGAGGATTCAGGTTAGTTATTTGAGTGATAACTAAATCAGAATCTGTACAGTGTTATAATTAAATAAAGACGTACTCTTTTTTCTAAAGGAAGTCACACCGTAACACACGTTTCATACCGTGTAAGCTTTAGCGACTATATAAGGAAGTTGATGAATAAATCCCTGCTTCATCACTGTGTGAGACCTTGAAGCAATAGATGTTTCTTTTAATATACCCTTTGTGACCTACGCTCATATTCTGATAAATCAAGTTTAATGTTAGCTACTTTGGTATGTTGCCAAAAGATCACGTAAGATTAGATCATATGGGACATGTCCGGGAAAGTAGTTAACTTGATTTAGAGGGATATTGAGCGAAGGGAAGACTGTTCACATCTAGCGCTACATGTGTTCATTGGTCGACCAGTTACACAATCTATGTGATTGAACGATCTTTGTGATCAAATATAACTATGAATACATGATTGAGATTTTAAAGGTCATGCATAGCCTAAAAAAGATTAGGTGTGCACTGATTGATGTGAACTTAATTTGATCTAGGGTATAGCGAGACTCTGTATTCTTTTGAAGATAGTGGCTCCCATGTCATCCTTAACAAGTGCATGGTCTTTGAGCCTCCACTTGTTGTGTGCTCGCGAGTCGTACGGCCTATTTACCTGTATGGTTTTTGTTTATGCTTTGGAATCAGTTTCTTGAGAGATAATAGTGGATATTGTTCTGCCCATCTTGTGCGAGTGAGAGATATTGGATTTGAATCTTGGGTCGCCCTAAATGGGCTGACCCGACCCATTAGACCCAAGTATGGGAAGTTGGGTAACTTTCCATCACTGGGTATTTATGTCCAATAACTAATAGAACAACGGACGTTCTATTAGTATCAGACACAAGAAACATAAGAAAAAAAAAACTCTCTAAAAAGCATATCTACTTAAAAAGATATTTAGGCTGTGAATTATCAGAGCACAAGATTGTATTGTACACTTTGATTCACGATACATGCAGTGGAACAAGCACATTTAACGATCAAACATATTACGCTACATAAAAGGTTAGTATTCTTTTATGGCATTAAATAGTGTATAAAGATACTGAATTTAGTATTAAAGTTCTTCACTTTAAATAGTCAAGAACTTATAAATAAAGCATTATAAGGAAAACCTGGAAACACAAGAAAAACCCTTAGCCCTCAACGTCTCCCCCTTCTTCTCGTGTGGTCGAATTCCTTCTCTCCTCTCTTGGTTTTCGTGCATACTTTGGAGTGTGTAGAAAGAAAGGCTAGCCTTGTTCTAGACTCTTACATGATGTGTGCATGATCGTAGAGGGCTACTACATTGTGGTCAACAATCAAGAAATCCGAATCCCAAAACTTCACTAGGCAATCTTTAGATTCATGTGATTGCATGTATATGCAATGTTTCGTTTATGTGCATTGATTGGATGATTCTATTTAGGTTCTCTAAAATTCTAATTGTTAATAGTTTGTCTCCGCTGTGTTTATGCCAAATTATATGGATGGGAACCTTCAATTGCTATCAAAGCCACCCAATCAATGCATGAGAACATGAATTCATTTAATTGCATGCAGAGATGCTTTTAATGATTTATCATGTTAAGTCTCGTTGTTTTTGGCTAAATGCTTTATATGATGTTCTACTATGATTGTAGAATAAATTAGGCCTATACCCACTTCATAAAATCGTGGTTAGATTGTTCCTTTAAATCAATTACAGTTTGTTTTTGTACGAGATATCAATTTGGATAGACTACATAGTGTCTGTTCTAGATGATACATCTCAATAGATTTGAATCTTTTATTAACTCTGTTTTGATTCTAAAATTCAACCACTTAAATATAAGTCTTTATAAAATTTTCATAAATTTTGGAGACCTGTAGCTAGGTAAATAAAATCATTAAAATTGGTTGGTTTGGTGCATATAGTGAAAGGAATAAATTGCACGTTAACTATTCACCAAAAGATTCTTGGTTGAGAAATCTTGATTGGAGCATTCGAGCCATCTGGTCGTAGAGGAATGTTGCTAGATGTCAAAACCTCAATTGGTAACAACTAGAAAATGTTCTAGGGTTATGGGTTAATTGGTACTTATCATAGCTACTACCGGCTTGGCCCTTGAACCTACAGGATCACACACAAGAGTAAAGGTCTAAAACTACAGGAAGTCATGCTAGCATAAGGATTTTACCTTTGTTCTCTTTTTGTAATGTCTAACTAGTTATTTTCTTATGTCTACAACATTAATCTCACATGTGGACCTAGAGTTTTAGGGTTAGAATATGACAAAATGGTATTAGAACCTGACCAGCACATGACAGAATGGTAATTAAAGCCTGTAACTAGCTAAATGCAAGAGTTAAGTGATATGTAGGGCAAAATGCTACACCAATAAGGCGGTAGAATCACCTCTAGAATTATACATTGCTTGGTTAGTCCTGAGTACGTAAACCTCTAGCAAGGATGTCAGGTCCTTAACATGGAGGGAGGGGAGGGTGTGTGATATTCTATATGGGTAAGAGATGGTGTATCTGAGTAGTTTATAAGTTAGTGTTGTAATATGACTTAGTTAACTATTTTGGACCGGTCGATTTGTTGATTTGATGCCCAATTAAATATATCTTATGTTTACAACACCAGTTTTGCTGGCAGACTTGAGATTTTGTGCCAGGGACATAACACTTTTAGCATGATATGTTGATCAACTTTCATAGACTCTGTACTGATCCTATTCATTAAATCCTTTTTAAGTTTTTCAATTTTGAAAGTACTCTTAATCTTATTCTATGTAGGCACCGTAAAAAGTAATGTGTAAGAATTCCTATATTTCATTTCGAATCTTGTATAATTTCAATAGAATTTTTTGCTTGAACATAATAATATTTTATATCAACTTTTATTTGTTTGTCATCTAATTTAACCAATCATGTCCCTTTATCATTCATCTATGATACTATTCTTCCATAAGTGCCAACCATTTCTATGGTGGAACAAAATCTCTCTCATTTCAAAAATTCCAAATATTGTAATGTAACCAAATTGGTATGCATTAAACATGTGAATTATGGGTTTTACCAATTTAGACAAATGGATCCAAAATTCATGTCAACAAAGGGTGCTAATATAATTGTTGTGCATTTAACCCTAGCCATAAAAGCCAAAGCTTTTGGGCCACAAAATTTATTGGATAAAATTATGGATCTTTTTTGAAAAGGAAAATTGTAGAATAAATAAATAGAGGAGTTTGTAATAATAAGTTAAATTTTTAGCAAATTTTCCTTTCTTAGTCTTCTACAAAAACACTCAACTTTTGAACGTTATTCTCTTGTATTTTTCATGTGAAGCCTATCCTTTTGGGATTTGGCTCCTCTACAATTCTATTGTCTAATTTCTATACAATACCTATTCGGATTAATGACATGTGTCACCAAATATTATGTATAGACTATATTAAACTTAGTAAACAAATCTTCCAACCATGGTTGGAAAGTATTAAATACCAGAATCTAAACTAAAATATGTAGCAGAACAATTGTTTATTTTTGCCATTGTGATGTGAGGAACATCATTTCTATTTATGTTTTAGTTAAAATTGATTTTGACCTTAATTTTTCAGATAATGGATGTTAAGTTTCTTTCCAAAATAAATGTGTTAGACGAGTAAATAAATGAATGAGCTTTAGATAGTTGATGTAAAGCACAATGACAAAATGAATGAACAATGTATGAGCATAAATACTTTTAAAAGATCTAGAGATATAATAACTCTAAACGATTGTGGCACTTAAGATTAGGTCATATTGGAGAAACAAGAATCACTTATTTGTGAAGAAAGGACTAATAAGCCCATGTGACCCAGAACCATTCCCAACACGTGAATTTTGCATGCTCAATAAAATGACCAAATCACTCTTTGTATGACAGAGTTAAAAGGCCATAAATCTTCTAGAGTTAATACACACTGATGTATATGTGCTTTTTCATGAAATTGCCTGAGGAGGCTTTAGTTACTTCCTCCTCTTTGCTACTAATATATCATAGCATGGGTACCTGTATCTTATGAAATACAAATCTAAATCATTCGAAGAGTTCAAAGAGTTTAAAGCTAAGGTGAAAAATCAAACAAGAATAAGGGTTAAGGCTTTATGATCAGAACATGGAAGAGAATACATTAGTGCCAAATTCCAAGAGTATCTTAAGGAAAATCATATAGTCACTCACTTGACTACTCCTGGCACACGGAACTCAATGGAGTACCGTGGGACATCGTTCAATCAATGACGATATATACTTATCTACTAGTTGGCCTATGGAGCCATGCCCTTCTAACAATAGTCTACATCTTGAACAAGGTCAATTCTAACAGGAAATCTAGCCTTAAGCAGTTTAGGGTTGTCTTGTCTTTATTAAAGGCTTAAGCCTGATTAGTTGAAAGCTAGATCAGACAAGGTCAGATTCATTGGTTATACCAAAGATTCTTTGGATACATCTTTAATTCCTCTACTGACCAGTCTTTGGCATTAGATATGTCATTTTCTTGGAAGAACAATTCAACCAAAAATGAGGTATATGAAGAGATGTAGAACTCAATAAAGAAGCCGCTGAACAACCAAAAGAGTAAAGTCAGATCCGAGATGACCAAATCCAAGAAGATCTTATTGTTTCACAACCTCACCGTAGATCAGTGAGGACTCGTCATCCTCTTGCGATATATAATTATCTTCATAGCTAGGCACACGAGTTGTTTAACTTGGATAATAGTGATCATATTGATGATCCTATGAGCTATGATCAAGCTATCTATGATCTCTCAAAGAGATGACTTGAGGCCATAAAGTCTGGAATGGATTCTATTTTATACCTTTAAGGCAAGACGAATGGCAAAAGGTTATCGTCAAAGGTAAGGAATTAACTATGATAAACCCTCCTCACCAATAGCCATGCTGAAATCCATTAGAATTTCACTGGCCACAGTTTCACAATACGATTATGAGATACGACAAGTGGATTTTAAACAACATTCCTAAATGGCTTCATCAAAGAAGATATTTATGTGGAACAACCAAAAGGTTTTGAATTTAATGATGAAAGTCACAAATTGTGCAAGTTACAGAGATCCTTCTATGGGCTCAAACAAGCCTCCAAAAGTTAAAACCTTCAATTTGATGAGGCAATCAAATCGTTTGGCATCATGAAGACAAGTCTTGCATAAAGTCAACAAAATGGCGATCACATCATTGTTCATATTTCCTAATTGTTTAGAAATTTAGAATAAACTCTAGGAGATGGGTTCAATGTGTAAAGGAGATTAATATGAAAAAATTGTGCTAAACGATTGATAAAGTTATTGCATATATGTATTATATGGGGTTTTCCTTTGTTAACAATTGGCTATTTCATCATTGAGTTAAGTAAGCGTTATCAACTACTACCATAATCTTCATTAATTATTAAGGTTCCTTACGGAGTAAATTGCTTGCCGTCTCCCTGTGTTTTGCTCGAAATACTCATTCACCCCCTGTGTTTTTAAAATAGACTTATTACCTCCCTGTGATTTTTAGAATGTAGCTGACCGACCCCCTCCGTTAAAAAAGCCGTCTAATTTAACAGCAATTGCAACACACGCGCTTAGAATGCGATTTTTTTATGCTTTTGGTTTAAATAAATCCGTTGTTGGACAAAAATACCCTTTTAGTAAATTGCTTGCCGCCCCCCTGTGTTTTTTCTGAAATACTCATTCACCCCCTGTGTTTTTAAAATAGGCTCATTACCCCCCTGTGTTTTTTCGATTTTAACTTTATATAAGGGTATAACGATCAATTAACTAATTTGGTAACGTTTGCTAACGGAATAAGAGATTTTGGGTGCGTCAGCTTAATCGAAAAAACACAGGGGGGTAATGAGCCTATTTTAAAAACACAGGGGGTGAATGAGTATTTCGAACAAAACACAGTAGGGCGACAAGCAATTTACTCGTTCCTTACGTTATACCCTACTGATTTTTGTCGTTTCTTTCATTGGTTGTCAGGGATTTATTCTTTTAATTTGTTGTTTTTCGTTGTATTGATCTTGGCAATCTTTGTTATTCATGCTATCTGTTGGATTTGCTCACTATTTTCATGTTATATTGTAAGCTATTATTGAAGTCTTGGACATGTAATGTTTCATTTTCTATAAGTACGCATATGCAATAGCATTGCAATGATGATTGATCAACTCATGTAGGTGCCAAATACTCAATAACGATGGTCACTCTCCTCGAGCTTGATAAGGACCACTAATTAAATACTCACGGTTGACAATACGATTAGTGTCACGAAAAGAATCTATGATAATGATTTTCAATAGTTCATCACTACGGAATCTTTTTTATAATGATACATCTGAGGGAAGGGATGCGATAACTTTCAAGTAGTGCGCATCTTTAAATTGGACAGAAACAAACTTTAGCCTAAAAAGTAAAAACATCAAAAGCATAGGCCCCCACCATCTCATTTCTGATTATGCATGGATTCTATATGCTCGTGAAACCCACACACTTTTAGGGCCCGTTTTGAAAAACTTTCCCACAAGTATAATATCAAAACTCAGTTAAACTATTTCATTTCTGCCACTTAATTAACATCGTTATAGAGTAGTATGTTATCTTACGTTAGCTCCATATACAAAGAGCGATGGACAAATAAGACCCACCTCTCTTGCCAACATTCCTTGATAAAGCATTAATCTTTTCTTTCTAGCTTAGTTAACACAATTGATCAAATAGAAACTACCTCTCTAGCCAACATTACTTGATGTAGCATCTTTCTTCATTTTTTTCATTTCATCAAGACAATTAACACAAGCAAATAAAATGGTAGGATGTGAATATTACAGACCTATAGTTGTTTACCTCAATTTAATGTGGTAAGGGAAAAAACAACTCCTCTTAACATAGGTAACTGATATAACAACATTAACGCAAATATCAGAATGAGGCTAATACTAATACTGATAACTATACTTGATGGAAAGACAATACCAAAAGACTTACCTCATCTAAGGCAAGCAATATGCTAAAGAGGAAATTTTAGCTCCAATGTCATCTATAAAAATTGTTTCGAATAATGTGGTGTAAATTCTTGTATGATATCAAGGTCTAAAGTAGCAAATCAATGGCAGATACTCATTGATTTGTAAATATTTCTATCAAATTTACATGTAGAGATCTAATTATGAAAAAGATGATGAAATAGGTGTCCAATATGTTACCTTGAGAACTTTGGCCTCATTCAATAAGTCCTTATGATAGGTTATCATCAATGGGATCTCTAAAACCCAAATAGGGTCTCTAAAATCCAATAATTGAGGTTTTTAAAGACCCTATGGAAAGAAAAAAAAAGCGACACTAATGGGAATTTATAATACCCAAATATACATGAGTCCACCAATTTTGTCATCATACACGATTTTTTAAGGAAAGATAGAGCTCCAATCTCTATTTTCTTTAACAAATTTGTTAAAGAAAATGAAGACTGAGGCTCCATTATTGCTTAAAAACCTTGAATGATGGCAAAATTGTAATTAAAATTTGTTGAAGAAAATGAATATTGGAGCTCTATTTTTACTTAAAAACCTTGTATGATCGCAAAATTGTAATTAAAATGTTTATTTGGGTCTTACAAACCCCCATTGGTTGTTTTAATTTTTTTTTTCATTGGCATCATGTTTATGTTTACGACTACGTAATGCATTGAGTAGAATATTTTTTTTTTTAAGGACTAAGGTTGTACAACATATATTACAGATGTAGCTAACGAAATTTCAAACTCATAATCTCTCACAAACATTACCAGTAACATACTGCTGGACCAAAGCCTTAGTGGCATTGAGTAGAATATTTCAAGTGTAAGACAATTTAGGTTGTATATACGTTCTTTAATAATGGAGATGGTTTTTGGTTTAAGGTTTCGATGCCTTGATATTTGTTTCTGTATAAAAATTTAATATCGTTAGTTTGTGTAATTGTGCCATATTCAAAAAATTTATTCTCAAGACCCCAATATCAAAATCTTGGCTCCGCCCCTGGTCCTAAACTCAAAGGTTTTAACCATTCTTATTATAGAACTTCTAATAGTAATTGGTCTCAAAACGTGTGATCTTTTGGTACGATTAAAGGGTATGAGAGAGAGTGGCTGTAGACCCAATTAGCGCATGAGGCCTACACACATGACAACCCGATTTGTCAAATTGTGTGGATTTACATATATCTTATTACAACCAAATTCTTACGAAAGTCACATTAGGACTCAATGCAGCATGCCAAGAAAACTTAAAATAATACCTTGAAGGGAAAGTGTCTCAAATAATCCCCATTATTTTTTTAAAATTAGTTAATTTAGTGCTTACTATTTTCTAAAAAAAATTAAATTCATTCCTATTATTCAAAATTAATTAATATAGTCTATTGTTTTTGAAAAAAAAAATTGATTTAGTCTCCAAATAGGGATCACATGCAACAACTATATTGTATTTTTTTAAAGAAAAAGGACTAAATTAAATTTTTTGTGGGAAAATAATAAGAACTAAATTGATTAATTTAGAACTATAAGAACGAATTTAATTTTTTTTGAAAATAATATGAACTAATTTTGAACAATATGAATAATTTAAAATTTTAGTGAAACAATAGAAACCATTGGCTAATTTTTCTTACATTGAAACTTGGAGGAAGAAAAGCGAAACGCCACAGCTCCACATATAGGCTCCCCATACTTAAAAGAGCCAAAGTGGAGTCGAACCCGAAAATGGTATCATGAGATCGGCCCAAACACAAAAAACCCTAGGATAGAAACCAAAAGAGGGGTGGTGGGGACAACTATCTCGAAAAGAAAGTCAAGGGACTGAAGGAGTTGCTCGAAAGCTTGACGAACATGCAAAAAATAAATTTATTTTTTTATTTTTTTTATTTTAGTAAAGGGCTACTTCCAAAGCATGAGAAAGATGTCAGATGTTTTAAGCAACTTACTAATAATGATATTCACGTATGCAACCTCTTACATATGTTTGATACATAGAATCAAGATGAAATTGGTAAATCATTTAGTCACCAGTCACAATTATTGAATTAGAACGTGCACGTTGATGTCTTAACATGTTTATTTCATCTCCTAAAAGCAAATTTTTAATTCTTTTTTGAATTGACCTATTTTTTTCTAATAAAGTACAGTATCCTTTAGAGGACAAATAGTATTTAATCTAGTTTTTAAATGTAAAGGTTGCCACTTTATAGGTGATACTTGATACAACAATCAAACCTGGAATAATATTTATACCTGCAGATATCAACAATTTTGAAACAATAATCCACAATATTAAAGATCTAGGAAGCAGCTCAATTTATTGTGAATTTTATTATTATGGCCAGAGTTCAAAATCACAAGTTTGTGGGTAAAGTTGGTGTTGGAAGAATAAAAAATAACTACTTGGGCATCAAATCAACTTGCCCAAAATAATTAAATCAAGTTATCATTTATCTCACAACACTCACTTATAAATCGCTTATATACACTATCACTCACAGATGTAAGACATTACACATAACACTAGTCTAGCCGTAGGTCTAAAATTCTAAGGTTGGGGCATGACATTTATACATAAAACATTTTTTCACCTCATTTTCTAGTCAAATGCAAGTAAAATATTGAAACATTAACATAATGGATAGCATGAATGCGTACCTCGTTATTTCTCGTTCACAGATAGATCAAAGATGCATAGAGAAAGATTTCAGCAATTAGTTGCGGATAAACAACAGCAATAGTGAGATAACTGCATCAATATCAAATGAAAAAGGAGGTTATGCTTTAGCTTTTGATATGCATCCAGAGATGAACAATTAACTTGGCTATTCATGGTACCCTCTTTCGTTTAAGAAACAATAGCTGCTAAATTTACGTTCTGGCTTATGTTTTCTATTTCCAAATTTGTGCTTCGGTTTATCATATATGGAGGGAAATAGACAATTGATAACACAACAACTTGGCTTTGACGAATGACCAAATTTAACACAATATTTTGATGGATATTCGCAGACTTGGTTATAAGTACTGTGTTATTAGTAGTGGTAAATATTATACTGCACTCCTGTAAAACACATATATATTAGCATGTCCCCTATTTAGTAAGATTATCAAAAATCTCCTTATGCTTTTTGAAACACGACACACTGCCCCTCTCCGTTTGCTATCCATCTCTTTTACAGTCAAAGGTGCATGTCACGCTATTTCCGCAACTGGGATTGTGATTTGCCTTTAGATGAGTTAAATTATTGACTAAAATGCCCTCGTACCTCCTTACCCAAAAACAATTTGAAAAAAAACATAAAACCATCTTCCCCACCTACCCCCCCTTCCCCACCCCCATCAGCCCCTTACAGCACACACATACACACACACAGAACACACATACAAACACACAACACCCACGACACATACACACACACACAACACAAACAGCACGCACGCACACGACACAGGATGGGGTTGGGGGTAGGGGGACTGGGTGGCGGGCAGGGGTACGGGTGGGGTTGAGATGAGGAAGATGATGAAATTTTTTTTTTATTTTTATTTTTTTGTGAAAAGAATGGGAGGAGAGAGAATAATAAAAAGGAAAAAAATGTATAATATAAAAGTAAAAATGTCATTTTAACAAATTTTTTAACGACATTAGTTTAAAAGACAGAAGGGGATGGTGTGTTGAGTTTCAAAAAATATAGAAAGGTGTTTGATAGTTTTATTAACATAGGGGATGGCCTGATATATACGAATTTTACAGAGAAACGGAGTGATATTTACCCCATTACTAGGGGTATATTATTCTAAATCAAGCTAGAAAATCAAAGAAAATCCTGGAACTGAGAAAATTCAAAAATTATAGAGATTTTCAAATCTAAAGAGATTACACAACTTTAGAACATTTGAAAAAATAAAAATCAAGCAGACAAGTTTGAATCAACAATTGCAAGTCAACTAATTCTAGATCAAATTCAAATTATCAAGCCAGAAAGTTCTAGATAAGAATTTTCAACTTTAAACATGAGATGTATATCACATTTATAATTTGAACTAAAATTCTACAACTAAAGAGAGTAAAAGCTCCATAACTATAAGCTATGGAGCGAAAAGAGAAAAGAGAGCTACACAGCTCTCATTCATATTTAGGAATTATAATGTATCCACATAGAATCATGATATCTTAATGTGATTAGAGTTATTACTCGTAACTAGGCATCAATCAACAAGCTTCCGATGAAAAGAGAAGTCATCAGAAAGCCCACGACAAAGCTTCAACAAGCTTCTGCACAAGAAATTCACAAACTAAGAAGAATGAAAAAAGGAGTACAAGAAAAATTAAGCAGCAAAAGCTCAAGTCAGCAAAAACAAAATCTTACCAAAAGCAGTATTGGAAGCAGGAAGAATATATATATATATATATATAAAAAAAGAGCAGAAAAATTTCGGAGAATATAAAAAATGCTTGAGATGATCAAAGAAAATGGGCATTCAACAAGCTTCTTTCATAAAGAGAATTTTGAAGACCCTAGAATCTTCACCCAAAACAAACGCGTTTAAGGTAAAAAGGAAAAATACATTGATAGGCCCCATTCACATATCATTACTTTAGTGACATGTTTTTTACCTTATCTTTTTCAACGTGTCTTTGTTTTGGCACATCAAAGAATTTCAAACAACTTTAGGTGCCTTTATTTTTAATAAAAAAAAGCAAAAAAGAAAAAACTACTTTCGGTGGCTTTCTTAAAAACAAAATTTTTTCAACACAAAGTAGGACCCGCAATAATTGCTTTAAATTACATGTTTTTTATTTTTATTTTTATTCAAAGAGAGACCTAAAACAATACATATATATAAATATAGCACTTGAACTTATAATTTTTTACAAATACTCTGAGTGTCATGCTACTAGACCAAACAGTCTTTGGCGATTTACATGTTTTTAGCCTTGATAATTTTCAACAGGTTTTGTCAGTTTATGCATTGAATTTACAATGAAAATAATCCCGTGCCCCTGGATTCCATTTGGCTTTAAGAAAAAAAAAATATTTTCACATAAAAAAAAAAGTTTTCTTTCATACTTAAACTGGGTTTATTTTTAAAAAAATATTGTTTTTGTTATAAAATAATTGTTATAAAGACAATAATATAAGAAATAAAGGAGAGAAACTAGAGAAAATTTTATTAATTTCACTATTGATATAGTAACCGGCAGCTTCACTGTTAAAATAATAATACTGTTGAAATAGTAACTGTTCATGCTGTACTATTCATGTTGTACTGTTCACGAGGTACTGTTTACACTGTTACTATTCATGACACTGTTTATCCGGTACTATTTACACAGTAACTTGATTCTTATTAATATCAATCTTTTACTTGATTTGTAAATATCTATTATTCAATATTTCATAACAGTTTTCCTATTTAAAAAAAAAATCCAAAGGAAAAGTAGAAATGAAAGACAATATTGAGATATCTTCAAATGCATTGACAAAAGACCAAAAAATTATTTGTTGTCAAGACCGAAAAAGTGGTCTTCTGATTCAAAGCAAAGTGAAAAAGAAAAACAAAAGCAAAGTGAGACCAAAGACATTTCCACATGCAAAAAGGGAAAATTTAAGCCTGCCTACCACGAGGGATCGTTGTTGCAGATATCTTCACAAAAAGTTCGAGATACAACAAGCAATGGAGTAACAGATTTTCTAGTATGAGGGAGAGTGTTGGAAATGAAGCTAGAAAATCAAAAAAAAAAATTAGGGGTGAGAAGATTCAAAAATTACAGAGATTTTTAGATCTGGAAAAAATCAAAGAAGAGAAGAAAATTTCAAATTACACAATTTTAAAAGATGAGAAAATCAAAGTCAAGCAGACAAGTTTAGATCAACAATTTCAAGTCTTCTAATTCCATATCAAGTTCAAATTATCAATCCAAAGAATTATATATGAATTTTTAACTATAAATATAAATTGTATAACACATTTGTAATTGGATCTAAAGCTTCACAACTAAAAAGAGCAAAAGCTCCATAAATATGAGTTATAGAGCTCAAAGAGAAACGAGAAAAGAGAGACACAGCTCCCATTTATATCCAGAAATCATGATGTATTCACACAGAACCATGATATCCAAAAGTTTTTAGAGATATCTTCATGATGCCTAATTCTCTGAAATCATGCTAAAATTTAATCCCAAGATTTTTATTTTGAATTTTGAAAATCATTTAACGCATTCAAATATGCAGGACTTTAATTAAAAGGGAGAATGTAATGTCCCAAACATTAGATAGGGGACAGATAGTGTAGCCATTTTGTAAATGTCATATGTTCTTATTTTATCATGTGATTAAGAATGAGTTAAGTTATTGGGAGATACAATATAAGTTCTTTAAATTAATAATTTCGGGACTACTTAAATTTTATTGACTTAATGAGATATTAATTTATCAATAAATTATAATTATTAATTTACAAAGATAGTTTTAATTTTTTTTTGACTTGATAGTAAACATATTATTGCATCAAGTGACTAATTAAGTTAAGATATTTCAAACTATACTCTCTCTATTAATATTTAGCCTATTAAAGTTAATTATATTATACACGATTATCATAAAGATTCAATATATTAAATTATTAAAACAAGTACAGACAATGTATATTGAATCAAATCAAACAATCTTTAATCTAACACAATCTCCTACATTTATGGTAACTTCAATTTTAAAATAAAAAGAGTGGCTTCATATCTCAAAGGTGTAAAGAAAAGAACCATGACAAATGAAATGCGTAAAACATTATGTCAGTATAGCAATGATCATCCTTCATGCATGTACGCAGAAAAAGAATTTTAACAACAGGATTCGGGAATTATAATTTACAAGTTAGTAAATAGTAGCTTATCTAAATTTTAGGTGGAAAAGGTTCTAAAATTTAAAAATGAAAAATATATAAAATATGGTAAAGAGAAAATAGTATTCGTATGGTGCACAGTAATGACCAAAATATATATATTTTTTAGTTAATTATTAATTAATAGGATAAATGACTCTAGGGACCATTAAATTAATCCTGTAGTCGTATTTTGGCCTCTAAAATAATAATAGTTCTAAATGGACTATTAGTTAATATATATGGGTCTCAAAATGGTCCTTCTCTCAGATAAGTAGCCAAAAAAATTAACGAAACAGTAAAAATGTGCTTGTCACATTCTTTAAGAGGGGTAAAGTAGTCAATTCGCAAAAATATTTACAATAAAACCACTAAATTGACATTTTTCATTCGACCAAAAAGAAAGTTTTTTCATTTTTTGCCCCAACCAGGTGAATGGATCGTTTGGCATCTCTGCATAGAATCAGTGGCGTAAGGGATACTACTTTACCTGCTGCCTAATCTAAAACTAAATAATGAAAGTTTTATTTATTCGCCATCCAACAATGCTCCCATCTGTTTGTTTCCGCATTATTATTTATTTTCTGCTAAGAACGTTCTTCCATCGAAGCTTTACGTCAAAACCAACTGTTAGTTAATTAGTATCACGAACGGTTCCTTAACCTTTTACGCTCCTGTGTATCATCGTTGGTTTAATTAACATTTTTCATATTAAAAATAATAAAAAGATATGCAATAAGATTCATGTACGTGTATTTAATCGATAGATAATGTAACAAACTTTTTTTTAACTACCGGTTTAAGCTGGTATATTAATAGCTATAATGTGAAGTGACCGAAAGAAAAATATTGGAAACAAAATGATGTTATATGTTGTCATGTAAAATGCTAGTTGGACTAATGGAGGCTTTATTTTTTTTATATTGGAACCAATATGAATGGGCCTCAAACTAGTTTTAGATGCCATGCTGAGATGCAAATTTTAAGCGATTGACTACTTTAACCCACTTAAAGCATTATTTAGTTTTAGACTGTGCAGCAGGTGAATGGAGTTTGGTGAGAAGTGTATAGGAATTTGAAGAAAAATTAGAGTTGACATAGTAGAAATTTGAAATTTGGGGCTATATAGAAAATATTTAATAATTTGGCGGTTGTTTTATAATTATTTAGGATAATTTTACCATTTTATTCATGTTTTACTGTTCTGTTAGTGAGTTTTGGTTAGTTAAGTGACAAAAGGGAGATTATGAGACCCATTTATATTAACTAATGGTCCTTTTAGATCCATTATTAGTTCAGTGGCGAAAACAGGATTCCAAGATTAATTTAATAGTCCTTGGAGTCATTTACCCTAATTAATAAAAATAAAAAATATTTAAAATATATTATCTTATAAGTTTATGGATATTATTAATTTAAAACATTAGTTCGAAGTCAAGAGAGGTCAAATTTATTATTTAAAAGAAATTATTAACAAATCAAATATTAATTTAAAAAGATTCCATTATATTTGCTCCTAATATCTAAATTATGTGAGAGAGGGAGAGAAATAGATCGAGAGTCAGCTAGAGAGCAAGACAAACAAAATTTTGTCAATTGCAACATTTAATTTAAATTGTATTCAGGAAAAGTAAGAAAGAGTCCTAGGAAAGTTAGCTTGTGAATTAGGGTGGACTTTGGCCAATATCCATTAAGGTTAGTCTTCTTGTTATAATGATTTTGTTGGAATGTTGGGTTTTGACATAAGTGAAAAGAGTAGTTTCAGGCCTAATTTTATGTAGCCCCTACACGATTAAGTGGGAAGGTTTGGATACCAATGCATTGTTCTGTCAGAGTAGATGAATGTAGTATACTTATATGTCAAAAACGGATTAAAGATGAATGTGAAATTTGGGATTAAAATAGATGATATGTGGGTATCATTTTAAGTTGAAGAAATATCAGTAATTTTCTCTCTTTCACTTTTTCTTACCCTTTCTTTCCTCATTTTCCACTTTTCTCTCACATTTCTCCATATTCTATCTCTTTCACTTTTTCTTAATTTTACTAAAAATTTCATTTTTCATTCCAATATTTTTCCTCCACTTTCCTCACGCTTTTCTAATATTCTCTCTTTAATTTTTCTCCTTACGGGTCTTCCCTACCCTCTCTGTCTCTTCTCTTTCTCTCTCTCTTTCAAGAAGGCTCCGGTATTTGTTCCCAAGTACCAGCTCCAATTTCCTATTTTTTAGGTAATAATGAGAAAACAAATGAGCAAAGATGAATATCTATTTATCTTGGCATTTTATGTTTTGGGTATTTCTAAACAAATCAAATGGAACAACATTTTTTTTTTTTGGGGTTGGGGGAAGGGGGGGGGGGGGGGTTTAGGCTCTTGTGCAAAATAGATCTAAGAAGTAACAAAAATCTAAAGATAAAGTTATGGGATTAGGATAATGGGGGAGAAATAGAAAGATAAAAACTTTTAGAGAGAAGTAAGTATGTTTTGTGTGTTTTCTTTGCAACTTTGGATTGCTTGTATGAATGAGAATGGTTGGGTACTTGCTAAAATTTGTAAAATCAAATTCGAACTCATTTAAATTATTTTTTTTCAAACCTATCACGGAACTCCGTCGGGTTTAAAGTTTGCTTACCAAACCTGAACCTATTAACTATTCAAAAACCCGTGGGTACCCGAACCGACCTGTTATTAAATAAATTTTTTTTTTTTAAAGAAAAGCTTAAAATGTTTCTAAAAGCAATTAAAACAAATACTAAACTAATGACCAATAATAATAAAACTAAAAATAATAAATAAACTAATCAAAACATAATTCAAGTATTCAACAAAATTGTTATACTGAGAAGTTATCATCATTCCATCAAATTATATGAAATAACTTGAAGAAAAAAAAATACAAAGTACTTGTCAGAATTGTGAATTATCATTCTAGTTTGTAATATAAGTACATAAAATATTATAAATATCTCAATCTACATCTGCACAAGTACTTTGATCCAGTCTGGAGTTGTACTAACACTAACAAAAATTATATACATGTAAATGTACATTGAATTTCATATAAAACACAAGTGCAATATTAATTTTTTTTTATTAAAATAGTATTATTTTTAAACAATATACTATATGTGTATGTATATAAATATATAAATAATTTTTTATTAATCTTGGATCAATATTTGCTTAATCAATATAATATATGTGTATGTATATAAATATATAAATATTTTTATTAATTTATTTTTTACTAAATTAAAATCGAATTTTTGGGTTTTGGTTTTTTTTTTATAAAAAATTGTTATTACTAAACTTTATCAGACTATCCGTTGATAATCACTTTAAACCTTACTTGTTGTCATCCCTAATTGCTTGGGGTAGGATGTGTGCATGATTGGTTGGGCAATGGCAAGGGTACAAAGGTTGGTTGAAAAACATCCAATTTCTTAGTGTGCTTTTTTTATTTAGTGGTAAAATTTTTGTAATAGATTTTTATGGATTAATTTCATTAATAGTTTATTTTTCATTTTTTTTGCTAGGTAATTTTAGAGTTTCTTCATATATAGGATAAATTGGTAAAGTTGTTTCTGTTGATATGATAGTTATATTTTATGAAAGAAAGACAAGTTCAACTTCATTGACTAAATCATTAAATTTTTTATTTTCATAATCTTATATTATTTTTACTCAATAATATTCTTTACACTTGTTTAATTTTAAAATGTTTAATATCGTCAAACTCTTGTTCTTGTTGGTGTTGTTGAAAGTCCCTGTGGGTGGTGGTCAGGCGAAAGGATCGACTCGGTGGTGGCCAGGAGAAAGGACTGACCCGGGAGTACGATTTTGTAATCAAGGGCGGGCAGATAGGAAATGGCCCCCATACGTCTATAATTGCCTATTGCTGCTTAACCTTACCAATATAGGTTAGTGTAGGTGTGACTAATCAGTAATATAATTCCACATCTAATTCCGGGCTCCTCTCCTGAGTCCATGATGCTACATAACTCTGCACGTTTTCCCACAGTAAATGACGATTAAGGTTGGTCAGATAACAACTTCTATTTTCTCCTATAGATACCATTCCCTTTGACATGCACGTCTCCTATAAATGACAATTAAGGCATTTGTCATACACCTCGCAATCTAATTTTGCCTGCATACACGGCTTCTCTGATAAACTTCTTTTGGGAGAATTCGCAACTGCCAAAACAAATATTGCAGCAGGGAGAGATGCTATAAATCGGTAATACTTTAAGGAGATCGAGCCCAGCTTGAGACTCGATTTAATTTTTTTCAGTTTATTTTATATGTATTGAAGAATTTAAGTACATAATAAGGATCTTCATAAACTGAATAAAATTTAATACTAAGCTCGTAGTATGCGGAAGAGTTTGTAGGAATTAACCACGTTTGTTCCACCGTTAAACACCCGCGAATCGAAGTTCAAGGTACGAATTCGACTTTGAATTATATGTTCACAACTTAAGAGCCTAATGTTTACACGTAGTAAACATGGTAAATTTAAGGGAGATTGAGAGAGAGAAAGAACCATTGAAGAAGACTCACTGTCTTATGTGTTTCAAGAACTGATACGTTCAGTTCTTTTCTATTTCTAATTACCCTTATTAGAAATAGGATAAGAAGTTATTTCTATAACTTCTCATGATCCATACAAACATGGGTCGGGCCGAGTCAACCCATATTGGGCGACTCAGCCCCAAAATCCAACATCTCCTACTTGCACAAGATGGGTAGACCCTTATCTACCGTTGTCTTTCTTCATGACCTTGTCGGGAACTATCACCAAATTCATGCGGGCAAATAAGTCGTGCGACCCGCGAGCACACAACAAGTGGAAGCTCAAACCAAGCACCTGTTAGGGATGACAAAAGAGCTACAGTCTTCAACGGAAGAAAAATGTCTCGCTGTACCCTAGACCAATTTTAAGTTCACATCAATCAACACACACCTTATCCCTCGTTGGCTATGTTTGACCTTTAAATCTCAAACATGTATTCATAGTTATATTCAATCACAAAGATTATTCAATCACAAAGATTGTATAACTGGTCGACCAATGAACACATGCAAGCCCATATGCGAACAGTCTTCCCTTCGCTCTAATATCAATCTAAGCCAAGTCAACAGCTTTCTCGGACATGTCCCATATGATCGAATCTTACGTGATCTTTAGGCAACATAACAAACTAGCTAACATTGAACTTGACCTATTAGAATATAAGCGTTGATTACTAAAGGTATCCCAAAGAAGCATATTTCTTCAAAGACTCACACAGTGGTAAAGCAGGGATCTATTCACCCACTTCCTTTTACAGTCGCAAGGCACACATAGTATGAAACATATGTTACAGTGTGACTTCCCTTATAAGGGGCGTATGTCTTTACCTAAATCAAATACCATACAGATCTTAGTCTAGTTATTACTCAAAAACTAACCTGAATCCTCAAACTTAATACACTTAGTAATCAAGGTTTCAAATCTGGCTACAAACAGGTTATATGGACCGTAGGAATCTATATCGACCTCATGTTAGTCTTTAATTGTAACATATATAATTAAGAGGTCTCATCTTAATATTGTCACAGAAACCAATTCCAAACCAATACTTAAGGCGACGTATCTTATATGAGTATAGTATTTCCCGACGAATACTAACCAACTCATATCGTCTCATCTCTGCACGCTCCTACTGCGCTAGAGGCGATTGCTCGTGTAAGAGAGCCAATATCATCAACCTGTCGACATACTTTTCGATGCCAATCTGTGCTAGCATACTCATACTTGATTTCTTCCAAACTTATCACAAAAATAAGGCATTAAACAAACACATGAAGAAAATTTTGTTCACTATAAACTGGTATCAAATACTCACAAGTATGAGGGCATTAGTAATTACACAATACTTTATAGAACATCAATATCAAGTCCTACGCAATCTTAGAGATTCTACTGCAACAAATACATATCTCTGGATATGGGTTTATAGAGTGGGTTGACGCCATCTCATGCGTAGGTGAGTGTTTCACATTCACTTCTTTTTATGACACAAAGCCATAATGTCTATGTACTAGGTTTTGCCATGAAATTTAGGATCCTTAGCATAGGCGATGACTAATTAGTGGACATAATAGATTGTCATTGCTCGTCTAGCAATTGACTCATCTCAAATCCATTACAATCTCTCGAGCCATACTGCCTTTTGCATAGTTGTTGAGCATGCCACACAACTCAATTTCTATAGTTGACAATACTATGCATATTTACTTCTTGCTATTCCACGAAGTAGTGCCATTGATTAACAAGTAAACATGTCAAGAGGTAACTTTTATGCTCATTTGGGTCACCACCCAAGTTAGCATTTGTAGATCTCTTCTAATAAAGATCAACACATTAATGGCATAGACCAAAAACTAAATTGTCTTTCAAATACCTCAAGATCCTTTAGAGAACTCTCGAATGAGCTAGTCTAAAATTTTGATTGATAATGACATACCAATCCCATGGCAAAAACGAATATCTAGCCACGTACATACCACAATATATACTGGGTTTCTCATGGTGCTTAAACAAGGAAGATTTTTATCTCATCAATCTATTCTGGCATTAGGGGACACATCCTTAAGCTTAGGCTTTCTCCCTCGGTTACAAAAGCATCTATAAGTTTGTAGACTTACGTGTTGAGTCATTCAAGAACTTGCTTGACATATGACTCTTGTAACAAAACAATAATCTTAGATTGACCCCTCTGGATCTTGACTTTAAACACACAAGCTACTCCACCAATGTCTTTTATCCCACAAAGTTGAGGACAACCAATCACTTCCTAATAGTGATTATATACTCCTTATCATTTCTGATCAACAATATATCATCCATCTAGAGAGATAGAATCACATATCTACTCTCAGATCAATTGACATATACACAAATGTCTTATTGAACCATTTGAAGATCATACAAAATGAATTCTTCTTTCATTTCTCCACTAAGAAACATCACATTTACATTCACCTGATGTAAATCACCTTTACATTCACCTGATGTAATTCGAGGTTCAATTGAGTGACATTGTCAGAAATGGGTGGATTAAGGCAAACCTAACAACAAAAGAAGATTTGCGTGCAAGTTATACCCTCAATTTGGGTACAACTTTTTAGCCACTAGCGAGCTTAATATCTAATATTAAATACAATTGCTCTTCCATTGCTTTCATCCGACTTTCCCTTACAAAAAGATGAGAGAACTTTCATCTTAACTAGTAATCATATGAAAAACTTATTTTCATAATCACCGGCAGTGAAACGAACTCACATTGATCACGAAACAGATTCGAGTTGACCATACCGATATTACTATTGCAAGTGAACATGATCCATAAACCGGTTAATGAAGCGAATTCACTTTGATCACAAAATGGATTCAAGTTGACCAAAACCAAACTGGTGTTTATCTCCTACTTGGATTAGTGAACAAAAACAAGTTCTCATTTCAATTGAAAAATCGTGAGAGATAGGACCATTAAAATCATTCAATTTAGATAACTGAACCTCCTACTAGAAAATTCTATATACAAGAATGTTGAATTTAGACACACTCCCACTCTTTGTTCATCAATGAACATTCCCTTTGGAGCATTCAAAGTACCAAATAAAAATACACATATTTTCTTACGGTTAAAATTTCTCAAGCTTATGAAAAATATTATGAACAAAAGTAGTCAACTCCCAAGGTCATAAGTCATTACAGACCGGTTCACTACCTGTCTATGACTCATAGGGAGTTGAAGTGACTGATTTGAAGGGCACTTGGTTAAGTGTATATAAATATGACAATTACGAATTCCCAACACAAAACTGATATGAGTAATCATATACTTAACTTCGTCCGATAAGGGTTTATTCATTCCTTCTACAACATCTCATAGTTGCGAAGTTCTAGGAATTTTAGCCCTCCTGATATACCTTTTTCGTCACAAATCTTTTCGAACGAATCAAATGGATATTACCGAACATAATCGGTTTTCAAAGATTTCACTTTTTGTCTGTTTGATTCTCAACATGATTAGAATATCTTCCAAAGCAATTAAAACTCGGACATGTGAGAAAACAAAAAGGACAAGACCAAATCTTGTGAAAACTTTGAGAAAAGTAACGAAATATGAGGCCTCATGCCTTGCCCCAATATTCTTTGGATTACAGATTTTGGGATGAATTCAAGGCAATAGAAAACTAGCTTGCAAGCTTTTGCCAAACATTATTATTGTGGAGTTATTAGCTAGGCAACTTTTACACAGGGGCAGATAAAATTGTGCTAACCACAACCTCAAAAGACCTCCACATGCTAGTCTTTTCATTATATCTTGCCCTTTATGTCTAGATGCTATGCTATAGATCTTAACGATGAAGCGTTGATAACACATATTTATATAGCAATGGTTTTGATGTTCAACTCATAGAACAAGAAAAAACCAACCACAATATAGCCAGATCTATAATGAGTTGTTCCTAACAATCTGACTGAGTTCTAAATATACAAAGTTAAGAACCTAATCGTAAAGAGATTTAATGCATAGACCAAGGTTGTCTAAAATCCAGAGCATACTGGACATCATGAAAAATAGAGTTTGACAATCACTAAGCGGTAGTTAACAAGTGCCAATGCCCTTGATGTCAACTCTCTAGGTATTTTCCATAGATATCCACCATGATTCAGTGAAAATCTAATGGTATTCCATGTACACTCCTTCGATTTTAGCTATAAGGTCAAATATTCGGTCTTCAGCTCAGGGCAATCTTGAGCTTAGTGACCCTTCTTGTGACAATTGTAACACATAGCTTGTATTTGTCACACATATGTTTGACCTTCTCGGTCTTCTCAGTCAGCTTATCATTCCTTTTTGTCATTGGAGTCATTACCCCTTGTGCTTGGATCCACATGACCCTTGCTTATTGGACTCAACTATATAAGTTTGACCAGTAGCCTTGTTGGCCAAGAGGCATTTGCACAAACTCCAATTGACGCATTGTACGTCATGTTGACAATCATACGCACCCAGCTTAAATGGAAAGGATACGATGACAACATGCACTAATTGTTCATCCGTGAGAATGTGGCCAACTGCCTTCAGTTCTCTAATTATGTTCGACATTTCGAGAATGCTAGCTCTTAGTAGCATTGGGACGCTTCTAGTAGCTGTCGAACTTGATTATAAGCTGACTTAGCTTAGAAATATAAATTCCACTGAAATTCTCTTTCAAGCTTTCAAAATCCCCACGTCAGTAGGTCTTACTTCGTAATAAATAATGAGGCAATATGCATAATGCTCAGCAATGTGATGCAAGCATTAGCATTTTTCCAACCCGATAGGCTTTTACCTCTTATGCGGAGTTGTGTTTCCACCTTAATGGTTCACCACAACATAACTCAGTTTTCCAAGCACCTATTTGCTCCTCAAGGATGTTCTGAACTATAGGATGTCATGTTCGGCAATCATCACCGTTCATATTTCCTTTGGTTGAGGGCAAAATGATGTTTTGGCTATTATTAATAATAACCACAACATAGACATATTTTGGATGTTTGATACTAGCACATTTAGATGTTTAATTCTACTTGAACAAGTATTTAAATATAATAAAGTGACATAAGATATAATACCAACACATTGTAGTACAACCTGTCAAATTCAAATGTCACAATTATCACAATTTAATCCTATCCGAGTAGAAATATTAGTTCTGTATATGAATTACATAAATTTACATGTGTGAGAACTAATAGTTCTAGATTAGAATCACACCAATTCCAATCTTAGGACTCCCACTCAGATAAACGATTAATAAACTAATTATTAATTTAATAACATATGGAACATATGCCTATGATAAGAACATGTGATAAAGACAAATATTAACATGATCTTGACATGAATTAGTACTTAACAAATAAATTACTAAAAAAGATCACTCCTCAATGTTCTCCTTTTCCTCAAAATTTGATGTGGTCCACCAGAGTTGACTAATTCAATTCTTTTAACACATGTGGACCATGACGATTGAGCATGTAGAACCTGTCTCAAACTTATCAAGACCCAAAAGACACATTTTTAGTTCTACATTTTAGGAGAAATAAGAGTGCGTCTAATATTATCACATGCTCATTAAAATATCCCATAAAACGTTTAATATTACGTGTAAATATTAATAGTAAAACAAAATATGGGATCAGTAGTTTGGGCCCATTACAGTATGTGTTTTTATAAGTAGTAGTGGTGAAAATCTTTCTCGCAATTTGTTTAAGTCACACTATTCTCGAATGACTACTAAAGTCCTCGGGTAAACAAACAAACTTTAATACATAACTATCTAATAAATTAATTTCAAAAAGTAATAATGCACGTAGCATGCATTAATGTTGTACACAACATGTATAATGAAATTGCACAAATTTCATACTTCGAACTGAAATTACAAAAATTTCACGTCCTAATTGTAAAGATTACAATAAAATTACATAAATTTAAGCATTTAAATGAAATTACAAAATTTCTTGCCCCTAATTGTAAATGTTACAATTAAATTACACATAATTTCATGTTAGAATTAAAATTAATTTAAGTTATGTTCTACTCTAGCAAGAAATAGGGCCAAAACACAATTATCACAAAAATAATGGTCCTAATTGAGAACATGGGGTCAAAAATGAGATTATAACAAAGACAAGAACTCATTTAATAAACATGGGGGCAAAAATGCAATTATCACAAAGATAAAAGCATAAAAAATGGGATCAAATCTGTAAATATCACATAGATATTAGGTCATCCTTTAAATTAATACAACTAATATATTATTTAAATAATAATAATAATATATTTTTGTTTTAAAATTCATCGAACGACCGGATCGTCGCGAACCACCATCAGCTGGCGACCGGAAAATCGTCCTTTGTCATCAGACCATTACCAGCCGACGATAGAACTGCCGTCCTTCCCCACCGGGCCACCGCCATACCACCACCGGGCGACGGTCGGACCGCTGTTTGCCACCGGACCACTGTGTGACCACGTCGGCCCACCACTGAGCCTCCGTAGAACCACCACTAGGCCCCCGCCGGACCACTGCCTGACCACTGTCCGCTAACGCTGGACCACCTCCGGTTGCAGCGGGGTTGGGGTGTTGAAAAATTAAAAACTAATTTTAAATTATATATTTAATTAAATTAAATTAAAAACTATGGACATGATTCAAATCACGTCCATCTATGGACGTGAATGAATCACGTCATCAAACGTGAAACAATCACGTCATCAGACGTGAGATATTCCTTTTTTTAAATAAAAAAACAATTACGCCACGTGGTACAATGTGATTAGGCCACGAGTCCCCATGTCTGATCCATGTTCACCCAACGTTTTTTACAATTTTCAATGCGCACACGCTACACCAAGAACATATACTAACCAAGAAATTTTCAAATTTACGAAAAATCTTAAAAAGTTCATATCTTATGTGTTTTAAGGCCAAAATTAGCGAATTACATTTCTATGGAAAACTCTCGACGAGCCCATTATTAAAATACCAAATACACAATTTTTAGAGTATGATACAGACATGAAAAAGAGCGAAAACAGTAACAAAAAAAAAATGCAGTAAAAGTATTCTAAACAGTTTGACAATCAAACTTTAAAAAATTCGTAATAAATTCATTACTAAACGAAAAATTACAAAATTTACGTCGTTAGAATCCTTGCGACGAGCACTTTCTACCAATACCAGAATTACACATATTTATGATACTCCACAGAAACGTAAATTAGCAATCATTTCGTTAAAAATGGCTCAAATTGCATTAATTCATCAATTAAACATGCTTATACACATATATACTGCAGAGAACAAATATCTACGGAGAACCAACGATTTGGCTTTGATACCAATGAAGAATTTAAGTACATAATACGGATCTTCATAAACTGAATCAAATTTAATACTAACCTCGTAGTATGCGAAAGAGTTTGTAGGAATTAACCATGTTTGTTTGTTCCACTGTTAAACAGCTGCGAATCGAAGTTCAAAGTACAAATTCGACTTTGAACTATATGTTCACAACTTAATAGTCTGATGTTTACACGTAGTAAACATGGTGAATTTAAGGGAGATTGAGAGAGAGAAAGAACCATTGAAGAAGACTCACTGTCTTCTGTGTTTCAAGAACTGATACGTTCAATTCTTTTTTATTTCTAATTACCCTTATTAGAAATAGGATGGGAAGTTATTTCTATAACTTTCCATGACCCATACAAACATAGGTCGGGCCGGGTCAACCCATATTGGGTGACCCAGCCCCAAAATCCAACATGTATTATTTCCAGTTTATCTCAATTTATAGGTTATATTCCGTTTTTTCTTGTATGTTCCTTATGTTGTATTGTTTGGTTATCATTTTTAGTTCTTTTTCAGTTTGGTGTTTAATCCAATAAAATCGAGTTATATGTTATACTTGCTAACATATTTAACATTAAATTCTTGTAACTTTGGACATTATCTTGGTGGATTGAAAGATGTGATTTATTGAGCTTACATACTTGAAACAATTCCAATAAATAACTTAGTTGTTGCACAAACCACCAAATACAAAGTGATGTGAAATTGTGAAGTGCATTACTCCAGAAATTGACGTATAAACCTCACCAATTATGGGCCTCTAAAGCAACTGCATTTTTATTGTTCTATATTCTCATCAGTTCATTCTTATAGCTTCTTAATTTTTTCTTTGTCTAGTAGTTGCATTATAATTTTTCAATATTCTCATAGATTCATTCCTATATAGCTCTTTAAATCTTCCTTTGTCAAGTAATTGCATTTTTATTGTTCTGTATTCTCATTGATTCATTCTTAATTATAGATCCTACATTTTCTTTTATTAAGAAGCTCCATTTTTCCTTTTTAACTAGCTCTATTTTTGTTGGTCCTTATTCTTTTGGATTTACACTCATTGCTTCCCTAGCATATAAAATATAATGTGATCTTTCTGATACGCTTTAACACCATTAGTAATCTCAATATAATTAACCCTCACCTCATTTCATCAATTTCTTTTAGTTCATTCAAAAGTTTGTGTTATCCATCCTACTCATCTCGTATGCGTTTATATACCTTATGAACCTTTGCAGTACCATTGTGAATGAATATATATATATATATATATATATATATATATATATATATATATATATATTTAATCCATTGTTATAAAGGTGAACCTATGTGTTATATAAGCCATGTATAGGTCTATTTCTCAAATGTGAGGGACAACTGTTACTTGGTGAGTGTCTAGTACTTACTTTGTGACCTATGCTACAAACAGTGGCGGACCCAGGCACCGAGACTCAGGGTAGTCACTGGGATTCAGGGACATTAATTTATATATGAACTAATACACATTACGCACATTGCAACAATTATAAAAATATAAGCATATAAAAGAGAGAAAAACAAGTAACTATAGTATTGTAGTAATACAAAAAGTAACTTTTACAATTGTACCCGTCGTATCTTCATATTTTGAAAGTGTTGAATAATCAATTCATTGTCGATACTATCAAATACTTCTCTTTCTATGTAAGGGACTAAACAATCATTCATCAAATCATCTCCCATTCGATTACACAATTCACTCTTCACAATTTTCATTGCAGAAAATGCTCTTTCTACTGTGGTTGTAGCAACAAGTAAAGTCAATGCCAACTTAATAAGTAAATACACCAATGAATAAACACGATGTTTTTCAGTCTTCACTAGCATCTCTGCAAGGCAAACAGTCCCTTTTAACTCTGAGAATTCATCACTTCTTTGCATATCAAGAATATATGTCTGCAACTGATTTTCAAGAATTACCAAATCTATGGGAGAAAAATCATTTGGATAAAACTTAGCAAATTCAATCAACTTGTGCTTGTCAAATGCATCAAAAGAGTTGTCTGGATTCAAGCATCTCAAACAAAGAAGCAACTTAGTATTTGTCTCAGTGAAACGATTATTAAGCTCTTGAAGTTGCATGTCCACAATAGTATAAAACAAATCAGTGCAATAATAGTGTAAGCAGGGGCAGACCTGCCTTGTGTCCAGTGCATGCAAGGGCATGCACTGAAATATCCCTAAATAATTAGGGGTATTTTGGTAATTTCAGTTCTGTTATTAAAAAATATATATATATGTAAAAGAACTTTACCAATTATCCGATCTATTTTCCAAACTCCACCTCAAGGTTTTCAACCCACTCTTTCCTCAAGCCCTCAAGCATTCTCGCAAATCGTAAGCAGCAGGTAAATAAGCAAATTTCAATTTGAAATATTTTTCCTCTTTGATTTCTTGTTGGTGCTGCTGATATTAGTGATAATTAAACTCACTCTAAATGCTATATTTTTCCATTTGTTGGTGTTGCTGCCTACTAAGGCCTGACCTAAGAAGTTTACTAGCCTAGTTTTGTGGTTATGTTTAGCTCGTCGTTTAGGAAACCATCGTCAGAGACTCAAATTGATGTGCTGACAACTGAATGCTGATGATGAAGCTTTTGTATTTTGTAGTTTGAAACTTTGAATGATTAGATATATTAGTTTATTAGGAAGATTGAAGAAGTTACAAGTTATAAGTTTATTATATTAAATATAATGCATTTTCAAATCCTTGATATAAATGAGATGATTAATATAGCTCATAAATTATCAAGACTTACAGGAAGCCTAATGCTTAGGCCAAAAAGTTGAAAATTTGGACAGATTAGTTTCCGGCACAGCATTCTTTAATCTTTATAATTGAAAATTTAGTTGTTTTTATTTATTTATAGTTCTAGTTGTTTAGAATTAATTTAAATTAAAAACAATAACTAAAATTGATTTTTTTTCCTAGATATTGATGGAGAAATTTTTAGAGAAAATGCCAATTTCCGATGAACAAATTTCTTTTGGATCTAATGAAATGAATAGAAAAGAAAATGCATAACATTGTTCAAAGCAACCTCGGGTTGAGATTAATTTAGAAGATCTACCAATAGAACCTGGATTACGCACGAAAATTATGAATTACCATCCGAATGATCGAGATAAAGTGCGGAGATACTACTTGCAAAATGGGCTTTGTCAACCTTGTGATCATGATTTTCCTAAAAGAAAATTTGGGGATAAGCTTAGAAGATTTTGTCCATCTTGGTTTAATGAATTCGGTAGTTGGTTGGAATACAGTACAACGAAAGATGCTGCATATTGTTTGTATTGTTATCTTTGTAAGCCAGATGTTGGAAAACAGTCCGGTGGAGATACATTTATTACAGATGGATTTACTAGTTGGAATAATAAAAGTAGACTTAGTACTCATATTGGAGGTCCAAACAGTGCCATAACAATGCCTACAAAAGGTGTGAAGACTTGATGAAGCAAAGTCAACACATTGAAGTTGTTATATTTAAGCAATCCGATCAAGTTCGTGAACTATATCGAAGTCGATTAACTGCTACAATTGATTGCATTCGATATCTTTTGAAACAAGGATTACCTTTCCGTGGTCATGATGAATCAGAGGATTCTACTAATCAAGGTAATTTTCTTGAACTTCTCAAGTTTCTTGCCGATCACAATGAAACCATCAATAAGTGTGTTTTGAAAAATGCTCCTGATAATCATCGGTTAACTGCTCCTAAGATTCAAAAAGACATTGTCAATGCTGTCGCAGTTGAGACTACTAAGGCAATTATAAATGATCTTGGAGATGAATATTTTGCTATTATTGTTGATGAGTCTCGTGATGTATCAATCAAAGAAGAAATGGCCATTGCTTTACGTTATGTGAACCATAAAATAAGTATCGTTGAGCGTTTTCTTGGTATAATGCATGTAAGAGATACTACTGCATTATCTTTGAAAAGGGGAATCGATTCATTATTTAACAGATATGGATTGAGTGTATCAAAAATTCGTGGACAAGGCTATGATGGTGCTAGTAATATGCAAGGTGAATTTAATGGTCTTAAAAGTTTGATTTTGAAAGAAAATTCATCTGCTTTCTATATTCATTGCTTTGCTCATCAGTTGCAGCTCACACTTATTTCTGTGGCAAAAACTCATGCTCAAGTTGCTACTTTTTTTGGCTTAGTTGCCACTTTAGTAAATGTTGTTGGAGGCTCATGCAAACGATATGACATGCTTCGTGAAAAGCACACAGCTAAAGTTAAAGAGGCATTAAAAATGGTGAAATTCATAGTGGACGAGGCATGAATCAAGAAATTGGTCTCAAACGGAGCGGTGATACTCGTTGGGGTTCACATTATGGCAGTTTAATAAGTTTGAGTCTCATGTATTCTTCAGTGATTGATGTGCTTGAGATTATCAAGGAAGATGGAGTGACTTCTGATCAAAAAGGTGAAGCTAATCGCCATTTAGACTCCATACAAACATTTGATTTTGCATTTATTTTACATTTGATGAAAATTGTATTGGGAATCACAAATGACTTATCACAAGCATTGCAAAGGAAAGATCAGGATATCATTAATGCCATGGGATTGGTTTGTCTCTCAAAGGAACGTTTGCAAAATCTGAGAGATAGTGGATGAGAATCTTTATTAAATGAAGTCTCTTTGTTCTGCACAACTCATGATATTGACATTCCTAATATGGAAGAGATGTTTTTATTGAAAGGGCGATCATGGTGTAAAGTTCAAAATATTACGAACTTACTCTATAATTACATTGATTTGTTTTATACTATTGTGGACATGCAACTTCAAGAGCTTAATAATCGTTTCACTACGACAAATACTAAGTTGCTTCTTTATTTGAGATGCTTGAATCCAGACAACTCCTTTGATGCATTTGACAAGCACAAGTTGATTGAATTTGCTAAGTTTTATCCAAATAATTTTTCTCCCATAGATTTGGTAATTCTTGAAAATCAGTTGGAGACATATATTCTTGATATGCAAAGAAGTGATGAATTCTCAAAGTTAAAAGGGACTGCTTGCCTTACAGAGATGCTAGTGAAGACTGGAAAGCATCATGTTTATTCATTGGTGTATTTACTTATTAAGTTGGCATTGACTTTACCTGTTGCTACAGCCACAGTAAAAAGAGCATTTTTTACAATAAAAGTTGTGAAGAGTGAATTGCGTAATCGAATGAGAGATGATTTGATGAATGATTGTTTAGTCCCTTACATAGAAAGAGAACTATTTGATAACATCGACAATGAGTTGATTATTCAACACTTTCAAAATATGAAGATACGACGGGGACAATTGTAAAAGGTACTTTTGTATTACTACAATACTATAGTTACTTATTTTTCTCTCTTTTATATACTTATATTTTTATAATTGTTACAATGTGCATAATGTGTATTAGTTTATGTATAAATTAGTATCCCTGAATCCGGGTTTCTGAGCCCCAGTGACTACCCTGAGTCCCAGTGCCTGGGTCCGCCACTGTGTGTATATATGCATGTGCATGCGAGTATTATATGAATATGTTGAAATGTGTGTAGAAGTGGAGCCAGGATCCAATATAATATCTTACCAAAAAAGATTTTTTTTTTTTTAATTGAGGGTGTGCACACTCTCAAGACCATGTGACTGCGCTACAGGATGTCTATATGATTGTGCACGTGCATTAGTTTTAAAGTGAAGTTTACATTGTCCAATAAAGCATTTCTTGATATTAAAGCTCCACAGGAATCAACATATGCTTGAATTTCTATGTTAAGAGTTACATGTTCTACTTTAGTGGGTTTTTCTTCTTTGCTTAATCTACAACTTTTAATATTTTACTTTTTGTTTTTGTTAAACATTATATATGCGCCCATGTGTGTATGTGTTGGGTTGGTCGACTGTTACACTTTGACACAGAACGGAAGTAATTCTAAATACGTTCTGAAAAATGCCTCGCTATATTATTAAACTAATAAAACTATAGGCTGCTACAGAGAAATAACAATGTTTGAAATGATAATTTGATAGGGTACTAAAATAGGCCACAAAGCCACCTATTTATACTAACTAATCTAATCCTAATTCTTCTAGGATAAGCTAATCTTAATCCTTCTAGGATAATCTAATCCTAATCAATATAAAATAAGGAAATCTTAATTCATATAGAATAAGGTAAAGTAGTCCAAATCAATTTAAAATAACGTAGAATGCTAATTAATTTAATCTTCTACTTGTGTTTGACTTGATAACTCTTTTTCCTAAATTTTCTCCTCTCGTGCTCCACATCACCCTTTTTTCTCATTTTCCTTTTTTATTTTTTTTCTTCTTCTTTTTCTAAAAATATGTTTTTGATTCCTCCCCCTCCATTTTGAGGTTGTAGGCTTGACAAAAAAGTAACAATTGAGATTCTGAATGGAATAACTTATCTTTTGTGGTTAAAAATTGAAATGTGAATCAGCTTGTCTTAATTTGTTGGCTAATCTAGGAAACATATATGATTACACCAGGGAAAGCAGGCGAGACTGCATTATGCATTCTTGTTCTTTTTGCTTTCTAGTGGTATTTTACAAGAAAATCTCTTTCACTTTTGTTTCGTTTCGTTCACTTGTTGGCCTGATCTGTAAACAGATTCGTGTATTAAACAAAGCCTCATTTTTTTGTGTATATGATTAATGTTTTCAATGTTGAAAGATAAGGCATGTTATACGCGACATACATATGAAACATTAATCCATTACTTCTCATCAGGCCATATAATCTGTCAATGATGGATCCTTACATGGTTGGCATCCTGGTTCCCCTTGTGTTTACTCTTATAATTTGAAATTCGAAAAAGGGGAAAAAGCGGGGTGTACCTGTGGGAAACCGATTATGCAATTCGAAATCATAGATTTACTTCTCCAGTTGAAACATCATGGGCTGGGATCACGACTCTTGCTGAGCTTTTTGTGCGTTCATGCAAGCAGCATTATAGAAAGAGTTTGTTGGGAACTCGAAGATTAATTTCTCGAGAGACAGAAATTTCCGAAGATGGAAGATCCTTTGAAAAGGTTCATCTAGGTGAGTATAAGTGGTTGAGTTATGGCCAAGTGTTCGAAGCAGTGTGCAACTTTGCCTCTGGTTTAGCACAACTTGGGCATAGAAGGGAAGAGCGTGTAGCCATCTTTGCTGATACATGTGACAAATGGTTGATTGCACTGCAGGTATTACTTCTCCTGCGGCATCAGTGCCACCATGCATCCAAGCACAAACTTTCCTTCCCCCCACCCCCAAGAAAGAAAGAAGAATAAACCAGTGTTGGTTTATGGCACAGTTCACAACACTATGCTCACCTATGGATATATTCTGTTCCATCATTGTTTTGGTGTCATTAAGACAATCTTCTTTACGGGGTCTCAGATGATCCTACTCATTTGTTCTGTTTTATGCTTATCATGCAGTTGAATTCTATCGATGTCATGATAATGATCTGAGATTGTTTTTCTGAAAATGCCTAATCAGCAATTTGCTTCTTGGCTCAGGGTTGCTTCAGGCGCAATGTGACTGTAGTGACCATTTATGCATCTTTGGGAGAGGAGGCTCTTTGTCACTCATTAAACGAGGTCCCTCACTCTCTCTCTCTCACTCTCTTCCCCTCTCCCTCTCCCTCCATTGCAAATGCTTGTTTTTGAATTACTTATACTGATTTTATCTTTGATTGCTGTGACATTTATCACTAATAATGCCAATTACACTGACCTGTGATAATTGGGGATATAATGCAAACGATCTGAAGTGCACTTAAAATCAGATCTAATAAACATGTAAACTGAATTACCCTCAAAGATGTCTATACCTGTAGCATTCTAGTAGGCCTAAACTTGATCTATGTAAACTGCGTCTCTGCTTATAATCATATGTTCAGATGATGAGTCCAAAGAAGAACAAAAGAATCTTTGGGTGATAATGTTCATTGATTGTGATTCTACTTGTAGTCCTAGAATACGAACTTTATCTCTCCTCACTTGGACTCCTTGCCAAGTTGATAATATCGCAGTCACTTGTAAATTGGAGTGTGTTGCAGCTACTTCTACTTCTAAAATAAAGAATTAAAATTTCATTAAATTCTAGTCATCGTGGTCAAACTACATTGTCTAGTTATTTGAGCTCTTTTGCATTCCCTGTGAAGCAGTTATGCTTTGATTATCTGAATCTCCCAGTTGCATACTTCACATGTTTGCTTATAATAGTTTATCAGTTGCATTTTATACAAATAACTCCTTTTTCCTTCTGACGTATAATTCTTGCCATTACCAGGCACATATTCTAACTAAAGATGCTGTTCTTCAGACAGAGGTCATAACTGTGATTTGTGGGCGCAAGGAATTAAAGAAACTTGTAGATACAGGTGGGCAACTTGACACACTGAAATGGATTATATGTATGGATGATGAACTTCCATCTAGCACTTCACTGATTGCGGGGAGCAATAGCTGGAAAGTCCTTTTCTGATGTAGAAAGACTTGGCCGAGAAAATTCAATAGAACCAGACTTACCTCTTGCAGCTGATATTGCAGTGATAATGTACACTAGAAGAAGTACTAGTTTGCCTAAGGTTGGTACAGTGTTTGTGTGTTTAGATAGATTTACGGCCATATGATAAATCACAATGATTCCATCTTTTTACCTTAGACAATTTTCTGCCAACTGCTGAACATTTTCTAGAATTTGAGCAAGTTCAATCTGATTAGACTCAATCCGTGAGATATTAATATAGGACGCACATGTTGATTGAAAGTTCTCCGACCATATCTAAAAGAATCAGATAATAGAATTTAAGATGCATATAAAGTTCAATTTTCTTTTAAATCATGTTTAAGCGTATGCAGATGATATTATTTGTCCCCTTAGCACTGCTTAAATACACTTTTCTTAATTGTAATCAGAATACTGTCACAAGAAAGCTTCCAAAATTATGCGGAAGGCTATTTGATTACTTTAGAATTTTTTTTTTTTTTTTTTATATTTCCCATCAATTTCAACTATATTAGTAGTCCAGATATTATTTAAAAAGGTTGATGTATGAGTGGGATTGGTGAAAACACTTTGTATATTTCCCATCAATTTCAATTATATTAGTAGTCCAGATATTATTTAAAAAGGTTGATGTATGAGTGGGATTGGTGAAAACACTTTGTATACAAAATAGTTGTTACTGAAATGCCCTGTGGAATTCTTGATGTTTCTCTTCCCAGATATTCCAAGATCTGGAAACTCATTGTTTAGGTTTATGCTTTCTCATACAACTCTTTTGTTTGACGAAATTCTAGTGGACCTTATTCATCTAAATTTATGAATCATACTCTGGCATATATTATCCTGCACTGCCAACCACTACCATACAAGGTTGTCTGCTATTAAGCTTACTATACTATATGGCTTGTAAACAACTACATATTAGAATCCACTTTATCTAAAAGGGATTACTTAATCTTTGCAAGACTGCATGTGAAGTGTGCAAGATGACTTCAGGAATCATACTAGATCAAAAGATCCTTGAAATCAACCAAGTTTTCTTTGCCCAAGTCAACTTTACATCAGAAGGAAAAAGTTCTTAGGCACTATATTAATTCGTTGGAATAGGCATATAACGCCTCAGTAGTATTTGGCATCACCTAGTTCTTTGCAAACAGAGAATGTTGTACATCATATAGCTGCAGTGACTTCACAATGGGAAGATGTTTTTAGCTCCGTCTTCATCATTTTGAACAATTTTTAGCAGCTCTCTTGTATGTTACCGTCTTCCGTTAATATTGCCTGAAGATTGCAGTCCAATCAAAATTTCGTGCTCCAAGGGTTTCCTTCAGTTGCCTGACACTATTGCATGATAGACCTCTCTATATGATTTTGATAGCAGCAACTCCTATTATTTTGTGTCCTTTTCTCTTTTTCATCTCTCTTTTCTTTTTAGTTTTATTATTTCTTTTATTTTTTCTGGTGATGCTAGTTATAATTTTGGTGGGAGACTTTAGAAGCAAAGGGCCTTAGATACAGTGTATGAAAAACAAGATCAGTAAGAGTACGTCAAGGGGTAAAGTAGAAATAAGATTGGACTTGGAAAGAATACCCGAAAAGGAAAACTTTAGGTACCTTGTTTCTATAGTCCAACAAGATGGAGAAATTAATGTTGATGTTGGTTATTGAGTAAAGGCAAAGTGTGTTAGGAGTCTTGAGTGATAAAAAATCACCCCTTTAGTTGAATAGGGAGTATTATAAGATTGGCATAAGACTAGTTTTCTTGTATAGATCAAGGAATTGGGCAATGAAGTACCTGCCCTTTTAGTGGCTGAGACGAAAATGTTGAGATGGATGTGTGACAATATTAGGAAGAACAAGATTAGAAATGAGATAATACTAAAATAAGTAGGGTTTGCCTCGATTGAGGATAAGATGAGGGAGAACCGTTTGAGATGGTTTAGACATGTTAACAGGCAATCAACGAAGGTATCTGTTAGAAGGTGTAGAGGTATGTGGGATGTACACCATATATAAAAGGGGAAGAGGAACCATAAGATGAATTGGATCCTATCTTGGATCTGCCAGTTCTGCAAAAGAAATAGACTCCAAGCTATTTTTATGAAGTTCTTCTTCTGCCCTGCTATACACTACCTTTGGACTGAAAGTAAGAAAAAGCTCTTTGCCCAGACTGCTTCAAATGAAGTCCACTTCTTGATTCTAAGAAAGAATAACTTCAGAATTTAGCTCCTGATGAAAAGAAATTTAGAGCCAGTAGAATTAAATAGAGAGATCTGCTCTGCTTGGATTCTCGATGACAAAATTCTTCTGTGACTTTGTTAGCTTAAACTATAGAATCTAGCTCATCAACGTTCATGGCTTTTTAATCTACCTCTCATCTTTGTATTTTGGACATTTATTTAATAGAAACTCTGCTTACTCAGTTTTATATATTAAAAAAAAAAAGAAGGAAAAAAAGAAAAGAAGAAATAGATGAATTGGATTGAGACACTCTTATGAGATCTTGCATTCATGGAATTAATTGAGAAGACGACTCTTGATAGGAATGAGTGGCATCATCAATTCCATAAAATTGACACCACCTAGTGGGATAAAGCTTGGTTTGGTTTGGTTATTTTTTCTTGGGTGATTAGTCTCACCTTTCTTATCGTGCCACAAAAAGAGTTTTCCTGATGTTCAGAATTTCCTGTTTTAATAGTGTAAAACCTAAGGGCTAATGCTCAATTGACTTATTATTGCCTTGAGGTCCTTCTGAATTTAATGCTGTTTACTTTATCCATCTGCTGATGGCTGCGGCATCTTCATGTCTAGATCGTTTTACTGGTGAGTTTTGTGTGAGTGCAATGATTCACACGGTCCAATGTTCAAAGGAATTTAGCAAGCATGGTTGTGGAGGGTACATTTAGAGTTATGTCTGAGTTCAAAATTGTTGTTATATTCATGGTGCATATGTTAAAATTTAAAAAATGTCTAGATTGGATATGTTGCTTGATTTTCTTGCTTTGTTATAATCTATAGAGACTTATCCAAAACTAGTCTTGGACTATATATTAACTTCTATCGATACTTTCTCTTCAAATCATGTGTTGTTGCTTAATTGCAAAGATCAATTTTTAGAAATCTTATGATCATTTTTTGTGAATCCCCACCCGGATTATTGTGCTGACAGAACTTGTAATTGACCTTTTACATTTCACAGGGAGTGATGATGACACATGGCAATGTTTTAGCTACAGTATCTGCTGTTATGACAATTGTGCCTGGCCTTGGAAGCAAAGATGTATACTTAGCATATCTACCCCTTGCCCATATTCTTGAACTAGACGGTGAGGTGTGTGTATTCATTTGATGCTGGCAATTCCTTAATCAGATTTATTTCAATACATTTTCAGTAATTTAAAGTCACTTGCTGGTTCTAAGTTATTTAAAAATTTCCTGTTTGTACTGCAGAATATTGTAGCAGCCACTGAAAGTTCTATAGGGTATGGATCGGCATTGACTCTTACTGACACTTCAAATAAAATAAAGAGAGGAATAAAAGGAGATGCCTCCATGTTGAGGCCAACATTGATGGCAGCTGTCCCGGCAATTCTTGATCGTGTTCGAGATGGTGTGCGCAAGAAGGTTTGTGGATTATTCATTATTTGTTTCTCTTTTTCTTGTTCATGACCTATAACAATTTCATTAATTGTAGGTAAATGCTACAGGTGGATTATCAAAGATATCGTTTGATTTAGCATATTCTCGTCGATTGTCTGCAATGAACGGAAGTTGGTTTGGAGCAAGGGGCTTAGAAAGGCTTCTGTGGAACTTTCTAGTGTTTAGGAAAGTCCGAGCAATTTTGGGAGGTTGTATACGTTTTGTACTCTGTGGAGGTGCTCCTCTTTCTGGTGATACTCAAAGATTCATCAACATATGTCTTGGGTCAGTATGCTTAATACACGTCCCTTGATACTTGAGTAATAATATTGAACTGCCTTTGGATTCATATGTTATGATTATAACAATCATGGGGGCCTCTTTCTGGGGATTCATAGCCGTTCTTGTTTTACATATTAATGCTTTGTTTTCTCTTATTTACTTTCTCCAGTGCTCAAATAGGGCAAGGTTATGGTCTCACTGATACTTGTGCTGGAGGGACGTTTAGTGAGTATGATGATACATCCGTAGGTCGGGTTGGTCCTCCATTGCCTTGCTCATACGTCAAGGTAAACTACTACTGGATGTTATTATCTCAGAATTTGCTAATATGTAATGTATGTATATATCGACCCACATTTACATGCTCAAAATTTTGACAAGTCTTTGGGGCTTTAGGAGGTGCCAGCTATCAAATCAGTAGAACAAGAAAAGTTCATGTATAATGAATTTGGCTTAACTTTTCATTGATTACTAGGAACAGATTCAGTATCATTGCATATATTTAAGTGCCTTGAGTTGGTGCATTCTGGCTTGGGTTTTCATGGGTTCAGGTCTCAGATACCTCTCCCTGCTTGTAGGGATAAGGCTGCAAAAATCTGAACCTTCCTCGACCCTTTCTGCAGAAGGAACGCAGATTACCCTTGTGCATCTAATCATGACTGATCCTGCTTTTGGATTGACTTTTGATAAATGTTTTAGCATAAATAAGTTTCAGCAGATCGATTATGACTTCCTAATTGCCATTATTTGCTTTTCTTCTTTCTATCCTACTTGCTCTAACTATAGAGTTTGTTGCGTCCTGACCTGTTATAATCCATTCTGTAGTACTCTTTATGCAGTCATTTTGGAACTATAACTGATTCTTTTTTGCTGTACCTGATTGAATAAAATATCAAAATTTCATTTGAATTTCAGTTGGTAGATTGGCCCGAGGGTGGATATCTAACAAGTGATTCCCCAATGCCTCGAGGAGAAATAGTTATTGGTGGGCCGAATGTTACTCTTGGCTATTTCAAGAATGAGGAGAAAACTAAAGAAGTTTACAAGGTAGTAAATTGGACTTATGACTAAGTCTCATACTCTTTCTTCTTTTTTCTTTTTTCTGTCCCTCTTGTTTGGTTGGAGCAGCTATGAGAGAAACGTACTTGCTATAATGTAATGCGTATACTTGTTATATTGCATAAAGGTTGATGAGAAAGGCATGAGGTGGTTCTACACAGGCGATATGGGGCAATTTCATGCTGATGGTTGCCTTGAAATAATTGACCGTAAAAAGGACATTGTAAAACTTCAGCATGGAGAATATGTTTCTCTAGGAAAGGTAAAAATCCAAATATGTAACTTTTTCTTCTTGAAGCAGATTTTGCTTAAAACATGATGCACTCTTTTGCAGGTTGAGTCTGCTTTAATTGTGAGCTCATACATAGACAACATTATGTTGCATGCGGATCCTTTTCATAGCTCAGTGGCTCTAGTTGTGGCTTCACAGGCCGCCTTGGAAGACTGGGCTTCAAGACGAGGAATTGAATATGTCAATTTTTCAGAATTATGCCAGAAAGAGGAAACTCTAAAAGAAGTCTATGGTTCACTCCTAAAGGTACTTATCTTGCTGTTGTTAACTTTCAGTAACTTGAGAGACCTCTGAAATGGCAATGTGACCATTGTGATTGTTGCTGGTGTGAGCCATAATCATTAGCTTTATGAGTTGATATGGTTAGTTTGAGCAGTCGAGTTAGGATTGTAAAATTTTGTGCCTGAAGTGTGGAGGGGTTTTGTAACGGAAAGAAAAAAAAGTGAAGCTGCATGGATAAATTCTTGATTTAACAGAAAACTCGTCTGAAAAACTAGCTTGATACTCGAATGGATAAATTCTTGATTTAGTCTGAGACGCCTCTGGACATCCTAGAATGACAAGTCCTTGGATTCATGGTAGACATCTTCTTGATAATTATTCACTGTTGATATGGTAATTTACATGTTAACTGCATGTTTTCTTCATTGTTGATTCTGTTTGATTACAGGCAGCAAAGGCTGCACGTCTGGAGAAGTTTGAGATTCCCGCGAAGATCAAATTGCTCTCTGAAGCATGGACCCCTGAATCTGGCCTTGTCACTGCTGCTCTTAAGATCAAGAGAGACTTGATCAAGGAGGCATTCTCTGAGGATCTTGTTAAGCTGTATTCCTCTTGAATTCTGACACAGACTAACCCTTTGTTTCTCTAACGAGTGCAAAATCTAGTTTTTCATGTAGATCTCTGTAAGATGCTCATCCTTTCTTTTCTTGTCTTGGCTCTCTATATTTATTTATTTATTTTCATTTTTTTACGCGTATTTTTCTCAGTTTTTATAGGAAGATCAGATTGTGAGAGCGCCATTTCTTATTATTGTTTTTTATAAGAGCGTGTCCAATTTAGAAACTTATTGTTGGTTCTTATAACTGCAGTCAGTTCACTAAATGTCTCAAACTAAAAGTGCAGCTTGAAGATTTGCAGCAGTTTCTTACTCAGTTTTCACTTGTTTGCCAAGGTGAAATGGCAGCAGTGGTCTCTCTGTCTCTCTCTCGGCTAAAAATCCGGTAGTGTATCGGAGCACTCCAATGCATGCTCCGGATTAGTTAATAGTTAGGGTATATTTGTGACAAGAGGGCATAGATTCAAATTGGAATTTTTTGTTATAACGAGTTATTAGCGGACCATTTTACCCAACTCTTTAGGATTGGAAATGGGAACTTTATAAATATGGAATTGCGCCATAAATTTCTTGACGTGGTCCAACATCTAGCAGACAAGAGGATAACACAAAGAATGGACAACTCATCTATATATATCACAGTCAAATTCTTTTTCGAAGATGTAGATGTTCGAATTTATAATTAGGAGTGTAGTTATGGAGCTCTAAGATCTTTTTATATAGTGGGTTAGAAGATGTAGATGTTCGAATTTATAATTAGGAGTGTAGTTATGGAGCTCTAAGATCTTTTTATATTGTGGGTTATTAGTAGCTCTTGCTTATCTAAGAGATATCGAGGTTTATTAGCAAAGTAACGCGTTTTATTTATATGTATCACCGGTATGATCCCTCCTTATCAAAGGGTGATCTTTGGTCCACGTGTCCCTCTTCCTTTCCACGTGCATCTAGCAAGGTAGTTACCAATAGTAGACAATCTACAGGAAGCACAAAGCGTATATATAGGATTTCTAATGCTAGTCATAGGTTTGCTTGTTATAGCATGTAGTACTAACTGCTTGTCCTCGATATACTTTACTCTCTAAATTGGTTTGGAGATTCGTTCGGTCCTGCCAAGCCAGACTTTCAAGCCATTTTCCAAATCTACTGAGCCCCATCACAAGCCTACTGAGCTTATCCAACGATCGTACTAAGACTATGTTTGGTCTAACTGTGAAATTTTAGTTTTTGAATTGTAGAACTTTTTCAGAAGGATTTTGGTTAGAAGTGTTGTTGAACAAAAATCGTTAACAGTTTGGCTTATATTTGACGATATTGAGTTTTTAAGAAATTTGAGAGCAATATTGTATTTTAAAAAATATGAAGGTATATATTTGAAAAAGAAGAATAAAAAATCTTTCCATATTATATAAAAACAGTTCCGTAAAACCTATTTTGAAAAACTACAATTTGGAGCTTCTTATTTTTCAACTTGTTTCATCTTTAGTTTTTACCTAAAAGCACTTCTTAGAAATGAGTCAAACATATAAGATCAGTTTTTAAACTTATAAAAAGTACTTTTTAATGTAAAAAAGTTAAGTCAAACAGAGCCTAAACCCCTAAACACATGGCCTTCAAGTAGGTTGGACATTGGTCACATCTCTAATGGGCTCTGTAGTTTGGATCAACTCCATCTTTCTTGATTTATTCTTAGACGAGGATTGGAGAGATAAAGAAATAGAGTATTTCTGCGTTACCCTTTTAATGAAGTGGAAAAAATGACATTATATATATTATATTTAAATTAAAAAAGGAAAAATAATCATATATTAAGTAGATTCAAAATGAAAATGAATTAGGGCCGGAAAAAATGGCTCTACGCGTATTTTGGGTACTGAAAAAGAGTCTTTGGTATCACATTGCTCCAAATAATTCTTAAATGACATTTGGGTAAAAATAGAGATAATACGTACTGAATTCAAGAAACTGACATCTATAGATCAGTGATGATCAATTCTCATGTATTGATCCCTCACATATGGAAGATTAATAGAAAGAATGAAAATAAGAAGTCATGTATTTCTTTCAATAAAATTGTTGAAGTAGAAGAAATATCATGATACCAACCAATCATAGAACATAAATGTTGACCTTCATTTATGTGGCATAAGACCCAAGGAATTGGTCTAGCAAACAATTTTCAACTAGAAAATTTAAAATCTTTTATATGCTAATCTCTCTTTATTTATAAACGACATGTTTTATGTGTTTCTCTTTACTTGTAGACGAGCATAGCATATTCATGAGGTAAACCCAAATATGTGAGGAATGAAAAATTTAATGACAAAATTAAAGGATCAACTTTACGAAAATAAATTTAACTCGTAGCATATTCAAGAGTTAAACCCAAGTATGTTAATCATTGAGTTCGATTCAACTTGTACACGCGCTCGTGCACTGCTTGACATGGATCGGTTCGACTCGATTTGTGATAGTGGGTGTGGCTCTGACTATAGCTTTATTTTTGGATGTAATGGTTTTTGAAAATTTATTCCATAATTTATTTCAGAATTTATCCTAGAAATAAATATATTTAAAATTATTTTAGAAATAGATATCATAAATAAATGTGTTATCAGTTACATTTGTTTTATTTTTAACAATAAGTGTCATTATTCAAAATTAAACTGAGCAGTTAAGTTGTCATTATTTTGGTAAGAAAATCATTACATTTTTTCCTATAAATATCTGGGTTGTTTTGGCATCAAAAGAAAGAGTTTTCAAATGCATGCATATATATTGAGTCTACATAATTGAGAGAGAGTTCCATTTTATTAGGTTCATTGGGTTTTATAATTTGAAGTGCTGCAATTATAAGACGAAGATCGTTATTTTTTGCGACACTTGCACTAGTGACCGTAAGTACCGTAACGAGGCAATAAAAGTCTTAAGAAAACTGAATCAAATTCAAGCTTCGGTCTTAAATCAAACTTTTTATATATTCTGGTATTCTCTGTTATTTTCAAGTATTATATTCTATTATGGTATTCTATGGATTCGGGATTTATGGTATTTCTGGCATTTGTATTTATTTTGTAAAACTTTTGGCCTATAACATCTTTTCTTTCAAACTATCCATCTCACCCCCTCCCCCCCCCCCAACATAAAAAAAATAAAAAAATCCAAGGGTTGCTTTTGATGTATATTTGACTAATGGGTACAAGGACCATCTACATTTAGGGGATAAATATGATATTATGCTTTGTTTGTCTGCATAAAAATAACTTGACGGGAAAAATATTTTTGAGTGTTTGATTGTCATGCTGAAATATATTTTTAGTGTTTGGTTGTTACAATGAATTTTGTTTTTCAATGGAAGAGTTTTATAAATGCACAAACACACTCATATAATGTATATATATGTATGTATGTATGTATGTATGTGGATGTATGGATGTATATAATATAAGATAGAAATAGATATATATATACACAGACACACACATGAACACATAACACACACACATGTATTTATGGGTGTGATGGATAGGGTGACAAGGGGTGATGGGGGGGGGTTTGGGCTGGAGTGTTGGAGTGATAAAATATTTTACAGACTTAAAATACATGAAAATATATTACCTTTTTTATAATTTTTTTTCATAGACTAAAAATTTTATTCAGTTAACCTATCTATGATATAATCAAATACTGGAAAAATAGAAAATTATTACATAAACTTTTTTTACGGCAAACAAACGGAGCCTAGATTCTCGATTTAACTCTTAAATGGATGACATGTCATGATTTAACTAAATGGATAATCAAATATTTGACATCTAATCATTTTCAAGTACCACTAAATACTAAATTGTAAAGGAAAAAAAAACATTATTTCAAACAACATTTGGATGCCATATTGAAGGACTTTGGAGCTAGAACTTTATAATAATACATTAGAAGATAACACATCATTAAATCTTCATACAACCTAACTAGACAGTTATAAGCTTTTCGTTATCTTCTGGAAGTTAGAATGATAATTTTATATGCCTAATGATTATAATACGAGTTACATATGATGAATAAGATTTCAGATCAATCTATAATGATTGACTGCCTCCATATATTATTTTTAGCAAATACTACTATTTTTAGTTTGGATATAAAAGTCAAAACCAAACCTATGGGGTAGAAATAAAAGGATCTCGACGAAGGAGGAGGATTCTTGATCACGAAAAAGGATCCAATGAATTTTTAAAAATTAATCAAGTAAGAAAAATGGGCATTCTAAATTTTTGCTCCTTTCGCAGATTTCTTTCTAAAAGAGCAAAGTCGAGTTCATCAAATGAGAGAACTTCCTCCCAACTCCAAGTAATTAATGTTAGAAATATGCCCTAATGCTATATATTTAGATGACATATTTTAGGCATTTTTGACATTGACTTGTATATTATGGCATAGTTATCTATATGTTTGTTTACACATTGACTTGTTTGCGACATTTATATTCTCCTTTTATCATATGAATGAGTTGTTAGTGTTTATCATTATAAGATATGTATTCTAAAAGGGGTTTACAATATGTTGACATATTTTTTTATCATGATAAATACTTAAAGTTATTCATAGTCCTGAGATTATTTGATTTGGGCTTCAATAATCTATTATGGACTATCATATGTGTTGTTATATTTGATTAACATAAAGATGTTAATGATAAAGGATGGTGAGCCACGTGTCATAACAGCATGAGATGCGATTTACAAATATATGGGTAATTATTAGTTGAATAGATCACTGAATGTGTCATTAATAACAAATCACATGACTTACGATTAATGATTTGTTATTCGTTGCTATTGTGCAAGTAATCATTTGACTTACGGTATTACGGTTGTTATATGTATTGGGGTTTAAGACTAACACTTGGACAATGCTTGTTTTCAAGTACAAGATGAGTTACGGCCTCTTGCAGTTTTATTCTCTCGGTATAGTGAGTGACAGGTAGTTGTCGAGATAGGATCCATTAACATCCGTTGTGAGAAAATGTTCTATGCGATCTAATTATGATTGTTTAATGAGGAAATCCTTGGTTGATGTATGAATGATTGAAATGAGTTTTTCTATGTGTCATATCTCATTACACCATTTATATTTATGCCTAGAATTGAGTCAATGAACTTAATCGTTCCATGATTCTTACTTGATTGGGACATATTAATGGAATGATTGAATTGTATGGCAATCGACGACTATAAATAGATTCACTTAAATTGGACTTCATTGCCTAATAAATTATTTTGATATGTTGCTAGACGTCACTGAAGACCTTGAGGGTATTTTGAGAATGTAGGAGACATTCTCAAAATATATTAAAAGAGTTTAATGGTCTCTCATTACTATATGACAGGGAATCTTGAAAGTCGTACACAATAGAGCATGATGAATGGTTTTTCTATTGAGTTTGCATTTAGTTTCTTTTAAATTGTTAAAGTGTTAATAATCGTATTCTATTTCTCTTGAATTGTTAAGGAATTAACAATAATGTAATTGGCCATTAAAAGTTAATGGGGCCAATGTATAATTTTGGTTAAGTGTAGGGGTTAATGTGCAAATATAAAAAAGTTGTTTCCATTATTTAAAGTAATGGTGATTAGCTTAATTATGTATTTGCACAATTGGAAGATCAACTAATTATGTATATATAAAAGTATATATACATATATATATATATATATATATGTATATATATGTAATTAGTCTTTCAAATTAAAAGATGCCACTTGCTTGGATGTCATTTAATCACATCATCACTTTATGACCAAGTATTGCATACATGGCTAGAATTGCACAAGACATATATTATGTATATTTTGAATTGGCAAAATATATGTATGCTTTGTATGTATATGTGTAGGATATAAAATATCCAAGTCAAAGCTTCCTAAGTAAGCCTTGACCACACACAATACACATATAAACAAAATAAGAAAGAACAAAAGGCACTATTCATCCTTCTCCAAGAGTGAAAATCGGCCATGGAGAAAAAGAAGAAAAATTTTGTTTTGCTTTTTCTTTCATGCTCAAGCTCAAACTCTTCAAAGATCATGTTAGCACTAACATCCTAGAGGAGAAAAAAGATAATTATTTGTTTGTGTCGACAAACTACAACTCTTATATGTTCAAGAGATGTTGTCTTCATCAAGTGTTCAAAACTTGGGCTTCATGACTTGTCTTCAAGATGTATATTGCTAATCTAAATCTTGAATATACATTTTTGAAATATATTTGTATAGATTATGTTAATTATATAACATCAAAGTTGGGGTTTCATATGAACATAAGCTTGTAATGTCTAAATTTTTTGAAATTCTATGCTTACTTCTGCTATGATTATAAGCTAGTTCATGTGTATAGACCTAAGAGATCCTTCAATTAACAATTTTTCACAATTAGTAAACTGATTTAATGTCATAACCTGGACTGAAATGAGTTTATAAAGTAAAGCATAAATAAAATCTAAGCAAGCAAGCAACTATACTAGAAAGAGCAACCCTACATTGCTAGCTAGAACAAAATGGACATAGTTGCAATCAATTACGAAAGTTAGACCGGCAATGGCATCTCTTATTTCTTATCTTCCATTTCTCCCGCTATTACTCCAACTCCTCCAGAAACAAGAAACTACGGCTCAAAAGTTGCTAGGGATTCGCCCCTATGACTTCTGAAAAGACCTCTTGGATGAACCTAAGATCCATGTATAAAAAAAAAACTTTACGACTAAGAATTGCGAAGAAGTTCTACAAATTACAAACAAATTTATACAAAACAAAGGTACAACCTTAATCATGAACAAAATCCTTTTTCTTTCTTTTTCTATAATATAAACAACCACAATATGCACCACTTCTAATTGAAATACAAATTCTAGTCATTTATGAAGCTGTCAATGGATTATGTGATCCAATGCCACTAGACAGGATTTCTCAATCTGGAAGAGTCATTCTAAATAGTGTAAAATCAGAATTACTATAATCCTTTTTAAAAAAAGGTGGCTTAACTAACGAAATAGAACCAGATGAAGATTTAAAACGTGTCACCTATTTCAGGAATTTTTTTATATATCACCAAACCTAAGCGTTCAAAAGTTCAACAAAGTCAACCTCCACTTTTCAGATAATGAATTGCCTTTTCTTATCCATTGTCTTTCACACCTTGTTTCTCTTTCAACTTCTTGATTATACTGTAAGAGGGGTACTCTTAGGAACAGATCTGGTGGTGACGGGTTACTAGGGCCTGTAACTTAGAGGATTAGAGCATGTGATTACGAATCACGGTTCAAGGATTCAAATCCCTCCTCACCCACAACCAACCCAAAAGAAAAGTACATTTCCCTGTGGAAGTAGGAAAATCAAGATTGGGATAGCAAACCAAAAGCTATGGAAGTCGAGTGTGGGTTTTTTCCAAAATGGAATGAATTTTTCTTTGTATTTTTTATTTATCGTGATCGAGAATGATATTATCATTACACATAGTATTCATGCGTCTTGTTATGGCTATTCTTCATTAAGGTTAATCTACATAAATATTTAACTTTGTGATACATGAAAAGAATTATATCACCTAAATTGATATAAAACCGCCACGATTCATATTAGTTATTTGTTTAGGTAAATATAATGTTTTTGTGGCCACTAAATGAATTCGATAAAGAGTATATTCACATGTCTTATGTGATCTTTCAGCCAAGAGGAATAATGTAAGAAGTTTTTGCTTCAGGTGGCTTTCATGACTACATAATTCCGTAGCCTAGCAGTAGCTAATTGGCTGCTGTTGGGCTACGCACAACTAATAATACGTATTCTAACTTGTTAATAGGTACGAATAACGTATTAAAACGTTTTAACATCTTCATATTTTTCTTGTTTATAAAGTTTAGACACAATGTGATAGTTTTTCGACTCCTAGATTGAACGTTTATTAATATTAATGCAATGTTAAGTGAAAACATAATAAGTTCGATTTAAATGACAATTGATTTTCAATGAGATTTTTCTATAAAAGTACGCACGTTAATGAAATACGGACTAAGTTTATTTTTATTTGAAAAATTTGCAACTCAAATGAAGTTTACTATATTGTAGGTGCAATCAAAATTCCATAATTCAAATTAAAATTGACACCTTGATTTTTTGTTGAAGTCCGTAGCCTAGCAGTAGCCAATTTTCTACTGCTAGGCTATGGATAACTAATAATATGTATTCTAACTTATTAAAATGTATGAACAACGTATTAAAACGTGTTAACATCTTTATATTTTTCTTGTTTATGAAGTTTAGACACAATGTAAGAGTTTTTCGACTCTTAGATTGAACGTTTATTAATATTAACGTAATGTTAAGTGAAAACATAATAAGTTCGATTTAAACGACAATTGATTTCCTATGAGATTTTTCTATAAAAGTACGCACGTTAATGAAATATGGACCAAGTTTATTTTTATTTGAAAATTTTACAACTCAAGTAAAGTTTATTACGTTGGAGTTACAATCAAAATTCTATAATTTAAATTAAAAATGACGAACCTCGATTTTTTGTTGAAGTCTGTAGCCTAGCAGTAGCCAATTGGCTACTGTTGGGCTACGAACAACTAATAATACGTATTTTAACTTGTTAATAGGTGCGAACAACGTATTAAAATATGTTAATTTCTTCATATTTTTCTTATTTATGAAATTTAGACACAATGTGAGAGTTTTTCGACTTCTAGATTGAACGTTTATTAACATTAACGCAATGTTAAATGAAAACATAATAAGTTCAATCTAAACGACAATTGATTTCTCTATAAAAGTACGCATGTTAATAAAATATGGACCAAGTTTATTTTTATTTCAAAAATTTGCAACTCAAGTGAAGTTTACTACGTTGTAGGTGCAATCAAATTTCATAATTTAAATTAAAAATGATAAATCTTAGTTTTTTATTGATGTCCGTAGCCCAGCAATAGCTAATTGGCAACTGCTGGGCTACGAAATAGTCGAATTTCGTAGCCAATCCGTAGCTAGGGACTACAGATAGGCTACGGACTTTGTTATTTTATTTTTTCTTATTTAATTAAAATATTCGTATTTATTTTTTAAAATATTTTTTGAATAATATATAATCCGTAGCCAATCCGTGGCTATTGGCCACTGCATGGCTACAGATTTTTTTATAATTTTTTTATCGAATTAATTAAATAATATGTAGCTAGTCCATAGTAAATTTGCCACAGTTAGGCTACAAAATATTATTTTTTATTTTTTTATTAATTAAAATTATTATCAGTAGCCAATCCGTGGCTATTTGGCCACTGCATGGCTACGGAATGTTTTATGAATTTTTTGCCGAATTAATTAAATAATTCGTAACAAATCCGTAGCAAATTTGCCACGCCTAGGCTACGAAATATTTTTTTTTATTAATTAAAATTATTGTCTGTAGTTAATTCGTAGCAAAATTTTATCGGCATTTCAACGGGGCTAAGTTGGCTACTGCTGGGCTACGAAATTTTTTTTCCTGTAGCCTGGCAGTAGCCAATTTACTACATAAAAAATCTGTCACCCAATTCCGTCGCCTGGGCACTGTTTTCTTGTAGTGGTATTCACATGTCTTATGTGATCTTTCAGCCAAAAGGAAGAATGTAAGAAATATTTTCTTAAGGTGGCTCTCATGACCACATAATTAATGTGTATTGAAAAAGGAAAATCTCACAAATGGCCCCTTTTATTTATATTTTGTCCTATTTTAGTCCTTATTATTTCAAAATTCACTCGGTTGGTTTCCATTGTTTATAAATGTACCACTATTAGTCCTCATTGCTTATATTTTGTCTCGTTTTAGACCTTATTATTTTCAAAGTCATGCGGTTGGTCTCCATTGTTTACAAATGTATCACTATTAGTCTTCAATATTTTTCAAAAAAAACCATACTAGTCCTCTACTCCAATTTTTGAATGAAAAATTGAAAACAAAATGCTAGTTTAAACTAAAAAATTTGTATATACCCATTTTTTTAATGGGCAAGGATTAGAAATATATTTGACATGACAATTTTAATTGGAAAAATATATTCAAGAACAATTTTTTTAGAACAAATATCCTTTCTTATAATTTTTTAGGGTAAACATCTAAAAAACTACATGAGTAAACCCAGTTTATCTAAATTGTAGGCTTCACATATAAACTGTATGAGAAAAATTAAAAAATTGATATAATTATCATCAAAATCAATTAATGGAACGTTCAGGGACTAATAGTGATATATTTGTAAAGAATGTAGACCAACCACGTAATTTTTAAAATAATATAGACTAAATTGGTATAAAATATAAACAATGGGGACTAATAATTATATATTTATAAACAATGGAGACCAATCACGTGACTTTTGAAACAATAAGGGCTAAAATAAGATTAAATGTAAACAACATGGACCATTTGTGAGATTTGCCTTATTGAAAGTTGTGATGGTTTAATGACCAATGTCATAGGCTAATATATAACCTCAAATATTAAGATATGTTAGCAGATTCATAAAAAAACTTAGAGAAATATTGCAGAGTCCATGTATTTAATATTATATTAATATATGTTCATGAAAAGTTCTTATAAATACTTACATTGCAAACCTACATTATGATATAGTTAGTAGGGTTATTGGGGTCAATAGAGGCATGTAACATATAGTGCAATCAAGTCAATAATGAGTAAAATTGATTATATAAGCACTATATTAAGAACTCTTGGTCCATTTTTTTCACTCAGTAAAACCAATGCATTTTGTATAAGTTAGTTTTTCCCATCATTTGACAAATAGAAAAGTGTAGAGTAAAGGGAGATAAAATCAAGTTAGTTAAACTGTATGTAATTCATGGTATGTATCATTAAAGTTGTAAATATATTGAGTTTATATACTGTTTTGTATTCTTCCAAGTTGATTTTGGTCTTATCAATGTATGTTTTGCATTTGGCTATATTGTGATGTAATTTTCTCTTATCCTATTTTCTTCTTAAAAATGTTGTAGACATTAAATTGATTACATATATATTCTCTAACAACTTAAATTTTTTTTGATTAAGTGATCACTTATAATGATATTGAAGACTTGTTAATCAAAAAGGCGTTGAATTCGAGTCTCACTACTGTCGTCCTATTTATTACACATATAACTAAAAAAAATCTTATTTATACATGAAGAGACTAATTAAAAATATTAAATTAACAAATATACATACACTCTTTAATCAATAATTTAAAATTTTAGATAAAGTAGTCATCTACCAGATAATATCCTGAGACTCCATAATGGTCCTTTCGGTTATGGTCCCTTAGCCAATGCCAACATAGGGTACAAAATGCTCTCTACAGGTTTCTTCACTACCATTCTAATGGTGTAACTTTTAATCTGCACATGCAACCCATTTTTCCATATGGAGTAGACAACAAATTATATGATTAAAACAAATGAAATGGAATAATGAAAAAGTGCATAATAATTTTCCTTTTTCCTAAAACAAATAATGATACAACCTGGAAGTGAAGAACACGAGGCAATGAAAGAGAATTTTTTGATTTCTATTCTTACGAGAAAGCTCGAAGAATGGGAGGCCTCTGGGCTAATTGATAGAATTTTCCAGCATTTATTAGAAATGTTGCATGTTACCATCTTTTGTTAAAAAGTTCATCAATATTGATCTTGTTTGAGGTGAACCCGCCAAAAAAATATGAGTAATATTTATTTGAACTAAAATGTCCTTACTAGCCTAGGTATTAACACAGAAGAACTCAAACAAACCAAGCCCATTTTAAAGCTTTGGAGATGACAATATAATTAGCACAAAAGATCTCAATCAAACCATATGCTCATTTTATGGCTTTGGTGATGACAATATAATTTCCATTCTCAAACAAACAATGCTCATTATATGGTTCTCTTTATAAAAAAAAAAATTAAAGGGAGGAGGTCTAAATGGTATAACACATATTAAAATATGTTACTCACAAGAATTGATTTATGTAAAATTATACTAAATATTAAAAATTGTTACACTTTCAGCAAGAGATATACTATTAGATCAAAGTCTTCTCAGTATAATTTTCACTGTCCCATCTCAGTAATGAATAACTTTACAATTCAAGTCGGCACCGAACCCCTACGCACAATTGTGGAAATAGTGGAGGAACGTACGCTTTGTTCATACATTGTGGGCTAAGGTGATATTTCAATTTTTTATAGTTAGTAAGTGCGTAAAATCTCACTTTTTAAATGTTTGAGCCATTCTATCACCATTTTTTCCTATTAGAAATGTTACGCGCGCTTAACACTCTCTGTTAAAAATTCCGTCGATGTTGATTGAGTTTGAGGTGCAACATGCTAAAAATACAATCTTTTATATATTTTCAATTAAATTAATATTCCTTTGAATGAAAATATCTTTAATACCCGCTAGGCATTAACACATGTTAGAATATATATTATTTCTCACATTAGAAAATTATTAATTCAAACACCACCTTATAAGATCGTGGGTTATTCCATCTGGTACCAATTGATTTTAGAATAAACCTCAGTAATGATCTTAATATGGTATATAAGAGCTGGACCTCAGTCCAGATAAATTCATCCACGTGTAACTCATCTGTTTATTTTGTTTTGGTTTCGTTAACTTCTCTGACTCGTTTTTCCTCAATGTCAACTGTTATTCCTCAGTTCTCGTTAGACCACACGCGAGGAAGGGTGCTAAAATATATATTTCTTCCCACTTCAAAAAATCACTTAGTTTTAGGAGGAATCCCATAATTCTTAATAAAACAAAAGATCTCAAACAGACAATGCTCATCATATGGATTTGGTGATGATAATATATATATTCCACTAGTAGCATCTCAATAATGTCTCAATGAGGAATGACTTTACAATTCACATAGAAGGAAAGCTTGAGAAAACACTTTGCTCTTCACAACACTTTATTCTTTGGTCCTCCTCTTTGTTAGAGTCTTTATCCATCCATGTCTCACCTTCACTCCTTCAAGCAAGCCCACATGGCAAACATTTCCTTTATAACTAGAGCTTTTCCATCTATTGAGCTTGATTAGTTGTCCAATCTGCTTTCGCCACCTAAGCGAGGGACATGGCTTTCCATGCTCCACAACACTCTTAACACCTTGAGAGTCCTTGCATTTGCCTTGGTTCCATGACATGTCACAGTGGTCAAGAGATACCTTAGGATCTCTACCCTTCTCCCATGAGGCCACACCATTTTCTTCAAACTTTATTGATATGAAGGAGTCTGCAAAACTTACAATATGGAATTAGATCATGAAATAACTAGGCAGGCATGCATAAAATAAATGACAACATTGGTATACAAAATTTTTATTATTTACGTAGTTGAAAGAAGAGTCTAACTACTTTAAAATTTATCGTATAAAGTTTTAAATATTATTATTTATTCATGTAAGATAATTGAATTCCCCATCATATTAAGTTGTTTAGCCAATGAGTGATTGATTAAATGCCGAATTTACTTTAATATATATTACACTAAAGTAGTGACAGATAGGGAGGGTTTTATCATTTCTTTTCTCTGTTGTTGATTTTTTTTTCTTTTGGGTCAGTCTTTGTTGTTGATTCAAAAGCTGGCAACGTAAAAAAGTGAAGATTAGGCACTGCAATTGGGTCCCTCTTAGATTTTCCACTTAACCAGTCTGCCATTATACTGATCATACAATCAAAGTTCTTATTTAACACATAATAATCATTTAGTAAGATCATAATTTAATGATCTGCATAATCATTATTGGTTTTAGTATGGGATTTCAAGTTACTTAATATAATATTAGAATAGATCTTAGTCCGCTTATTTCTATTCATGTGCGATCCTTGCTGACTCAATCGGGTCACACGTGATAAACTACCACCAAGTTTGCAGAGAGTATTTTTCTGAAGGTCTTAACCTAGCTACTTGTTTATCTTATAATGTAAATTACAATGCATGGTAAAGCAACTAATTTATCTACGAATTAGAAGGAATTATCTATAAATAAAAAAAAGAAGAGAGAAACTAGTTTTATTTTTAGCTTCCCTAGAAATGTTTACAACATACATTGTATACTCATGTTCAGCCAAATGTATCTTAATTTAACATGTGATCATAAGTATTATGAAAACTATCCTTATGTAGTGTGTACAGTGTACGTGTATGTAAATACATGTATATATTACCTGCAAATTAATGTATAACAATAAGTATCTAATTAAGCCTAATCCTCATATTAATGTTAGAGAACTTAACAATAGTTCTTCAATACAGAACTAAATATTTTAAGAGCAAGGCCCACTGTTTTTTTTTTTCCCTTTTTTCCTTTACTTCTTTTTTCAGTGTCGAGGAATCATGATTCCAGTGATCGCTCCCAGAATCTATTAGAAATGTTTTCAAGGGAAATAGCATTTGAAATGATTTGAACACGAAACATGAACAAAATCTATTAATTAATATGAAAATTACTTATTCGACTTCTGGCACCACCGGAAGGTTCAAAACCAAATTCGAACTATTTGGAAGCAAATGAAAAAGAAACATCGATTGGGATCAAAGAAACTAACGGTGGGATTCAAGGAAAGTAGGTTTCCTTTCAGGATCAAAGAAGGTCAAACTCTACACTTATTGCCAAGTTGAAATCTTTGATTAGTAATGGGGTCGTTTTCTTCAAACAGAACAGGCCTAAGCCTTTAGGTTGTTTAAGTAGGTTGGGTGACATATCGGCCATAAAAGTACTTTGAGATAAAAATCAGAGTAACAAAAGTGAAGCAAACGATGATGCTGCTCGTTTCACCAATGAGTTTAAAAAACCTTGCAAATTAACTTGGGTTACGGGTGTAAGATAAATAACTTACTTCAGAAATTTCATAAAGTCCATAATTAATATGAAAATGACTTTTTCTTTCCCCAAGAAATGGACACTTTAGGTAGCATTCATTTCAAGTACATGAAAGAAAACTTAAAAATACAAAGAGTGTAGAAATTTACTTACCTTCTTGGCTTGTGGACGCATCACTATCATAGTCGTCGTTGAATTTCTGGTGCCGAATATCAAGTCGATTGAGGAAAGAGCCAAGAGCAAACACCTTCGGCAGTGTAATGGAAGTGTTTCTGTGTGTGAAACTATCATTTCTATCATTAGCTCTCTGTTGGCAAAGCTGAACTTGCTTTTCAGCTATCATGAGAAGCCTCTCATTCAAGCACAAAGCACACACACCTACAACCACCTCCTTGGGATGGAAGTAACATGTATTATCCTCTCTATATTCATCCATGTCAATAAAGGATCATTTTAGATCAAATCAAGAAGAAAGTAACAAAAGATGGAGGAAGAAGACTGAGTGTCTGTTGTGTGTGTGTGTGTGTGTGTACGGTGCAACTTTTGTTCTATACATAAAAGAAGGGCAATGTGAATGTGTTTGTTATGAGCATGGTCCACCAAGCTATGATATTATATGCTATGAATTGATGTTTGAGCAGTCATTTCCTCACAAGGGCCAGTGTTACAAACTTCACGTACCTAGAGTCTTCCTAGGGAGTCTATTTATTGAAAGATTTTGTTGATATTGTTTGTTTTGAAATTTTTTGAAATTATTTCAAAAGATAATTATAGGGTTTTTTTTTTTTTTTTTAATTGTAACAAAGAGCTATTACACTTTTTACTTCGTAGAGTAAAACTTTATTTATTGAAAGATTTTGTTGATATTTTTCATTTTGAATTTTTTTGAAATTTCTAGAAAAGATAATCATATGTTCTTTTCTTTGCAAGTGGGACAGCTCATAAAGAAATTAACTATTCAATTAGAATTTTCACCTTGCTATATAGAACATGAAAACTTATATTTGGACATTTATTCTTGTGGCTTAAATAAGCAGCTAAAGATTATTAAGCAATCGCAACGTCTCTAAACATGATAATTATGGGTTTCTAATATGTAGAGAAAAGGACATAGGTTTTTTGTCGAGGGAATTTATTAGAAAGTATACTTCCATGAGATGCAACTGGAAATATCCATTATGACTAATTTCTTACTAGATTAGGTTGATCTTCTAGGAACTTAAAATCCTTTGTGTTAATCCTTTGATCATGCATTATGGGGCTAAATTGCATATTACCTCCTTGTGGTTCCAAAATTACCACTGAATCCTCTATAGTCAATCAAAATAATGTATGGTACCTGTTCCATAAAAAAAAAAAGGTTAAAAGTTAATTGCAAGTGAATGTCACGCATATAATTTGCGACCTTGTAATATTAATCTGACATTACTCACTTATTTTTATACTTATGCGGATCAAAATGCACCATTCTCAAAATCCCAAGGGGTCACAAATTTACTATACGCGTGACAATCACTTGCGATTAACTTTAACATTTTTTTTTTTGACAGAAAGGATACTATACACCATTTTGATTGACCACAAAGGGTTCTGTGATGATTTTGAAATCATAAGGAAGTTCTATACACTTTTGATAAATAACAGGGAGTAATATGCCATTTACCCTGCATTAATGGAGTCTCTAAACAACAATAATTGCTATTTTAGAGACTCCATTGAGGAAAAATCAACACCAATGGGGGTCTCTAAAATACTATTTAACACTTTTTGGCAAAATAATGACATCACAACAACTTTGAGTCTCTAAAATAGCACCTAGTCTCTATTTTTTTCAACAAATTTGTTGAAGAAAATAGAGACTATACAAGAAGACAAAAATGAGTCTCTAAATTTGGCATATGACGATATGACTTTCTGACTTTTGTCAGAACGTCAGATCTGAAAAAAAAAATTCCAATTTTTTTTTTTTGATCAGACCAGAAAACAAAAAAAAAAAAACAACTTCTGACAATGGAGTAGTTCCAACATCCTGCAAAGCTGCAAAAAAAAAAAAAAGAACCGTTGCAAATTCAGCCTTTATATGCAACCAGATCTGAAAAAAAAACCAACAACAAATTCACAAAGCATCATCCACATACAAATCTTTAAACAAATCATAGATTTGTTAAAAATTTGGAACCTGTTTTCCTCAACAAACAGAAAAAAGGTAAATAAACAGAGAAAAAAAAATAAGAGGGTGGGGGCGGCGATGGTAGAGGCGGCGGTGGTAGGGGGCAGTGGGAGTGGGGCGCCATGGTGGGAGGGCAGTAGGAGTGGGGAGCGGTGGTGGGGTGGGGCGCGGTGGTAGGGGCAGTGGGAAAGGGAAATAGGAGGAGAGGGGACGGGACAGGGCCTCGTGGGGTAGGGTGGCGATGGTGGAGGGGCAGTGGGAGTGGGTAGCGGTGGTGGGGTGGGGCACGGTGGTAGGGGCAGTGGGAAAGGGAAAGGGGAGGAGAGGGGAGAGGACGGGGCCGCGTGGAGTGGAGTGGCGTGGGGTGGGGAAGGGGGCAGTGGGAGTGGGGAGCGGTGGTGGGGTGGGTGTGGAGGCGGCGGTGGTAGGGTGTGTGTGGAGGCGGCGGTGCTGTACAAAATAAAGGGAAAGGGAAACGAGAAAGAAAGGGAGGGAGAGGGAGAGGGAGAGGGGGGGGGGGGGGGGGGGGGGGCTTTTTAGTTAATTTTTTTTTTAATTAAGTTTTTAAATATATTTGTTAATTAATGTTTTAATTTTACTTTTTTAGTTTAGTTTTTATGTTTGTATAATTTTTTTACTTTTTATAGTTTTTTTTATTTAATGTTTTTTTGTTTTAGTTTTTTTAGTTTGGTTATTTTTCAATTGCAATTAAACTTTTTTTAAGCTTTAATATTTTATATGTTTTAATTTAAGTTTTATATTATTTGAATTGTAATTATATGATTTTTATAGTTGTAATTAGGGTTTTTAATTATATATTTTTTTAAATTTAGCTTTATTTATTTAATTAGAATTAGTATATTTTTAAATAAATCAACCTAACTATCATTTTTTTCCGCTTCATAGATTAGCAGAAATGGAATGTACGGACGGACTTTCGAGGGGACGTAATTTCACGCATGAAGATGATAAGGCTTTGTGCCGGGCCTATATTGCGATTAGCGAAGATCCTTTGATCGGGATAAACCAAACATCAGGAACAATGTGGAATCGAGTTCTACAAAAATATGAAGAGTTTCACCCTTCCAACAATCAAAGTGAAAAAAGAACAACAAAGAGCCTTAAATCCCGATGGACGCAAATAAATAAAAAATGCACAAAATTTGCGGAATGTCTTGCTCAAGTCAATATGAGACCAAGGAGCGGAGCAAATGTCATTGATAATGTGAGTTTTTAATACCATATATTGTACTTTTATAGAGTATATTGTATTTAATACTTAATAATTTTGTAAATTAAACTTTGAAATTAATTATTTTGTAGATGGATGACGCTAGACTCTTATACACAGCTATGGGTCATAATTTCAACTTGGAACACTGTTGGTCCATTTTACAACACAAAAAAAAAATGGCAGTCAATAATCGATGTTACGAGTCCAATGATGAATATGAATCCACCCGAGACGGATTTTTCTGTTAACAATGACGATCCCATGGAGTCAGTGCCAGAAACCCCGAGATCGTCAAGGCCGATTGGAAACAAAAGGGCTAGAAAACAAGCAAAGGGTAAGGCCATTGCGGAAGATCTTAATAAACAAGCGAAAGACATGGCAAAAACAATTAAGAAGTACAAAGAGGAATTAGAAACTTCTAACGATTATAAGATTATGATGACAAAGATTTCGGCAATCGAAACTTCGGCCAGAAGAGCATGGATGATTGATGAACAAAATACAATTATGACAAAAAGGGCATCCCGTTCGATTAACTTTGATAATGACGTATATCATCCTCATATGACTTCACTTGACGAAGAACAATAGATGTATTTTTATTATTCATATTTTAATTAGTTAAATATATGTTTTTATTGAATTAGTGTGTACCCGAGTTTTTTTTTTTGAACCTATATTATTGCTTGTTCAAAAAATAAAATTGTATACTTTTTTTTTAGTTTAGGTAATTTTATTAATTAATTGATTTGAATAAATAAGAAAAAATAAATATAAACGTAACACACGATAAAAAATTAATTAATGGGTCAATTTAATTAAGATTTTTTTTACGTATGTTTTTTTTTAATGTTATCAAATTATTATATAAAATTAAAATTAATACGATATAGAGACTCAATTTTATAGAGACTGTCACTGAATATTATTTTTTATCTTGGTCTCTAAAATAGTTTTTTTGCCTTAGTCTCTAAGTGGGTCTCTAAAATACTATTTGGTCTCTATATGGGTCTCTATAAATTTGATCTCTATATGGGTCTCCATTAAGGATAGCCTTATGGCTGGCTTGAATACTAGGTGTCCTTCCCTTTTCCAAAGAGGACATCTCGTTATAAGTTGCTTTATTGTTATTATTTTCATTTCGTGTCAAAGAAAAGTAATGTTTTGATTTGAGTGGAAGAATTGAAACAAGAAATACCTTTTGACTATAGTAAAAAATAAAGAACAAAATTCCAATAGTTATGAATTCCACCATTTTGTAATGCAAACATTAATATATTAATATTAGTTCCACGAATAACTATGAAAGTGTGAGCCAAAGCATCAAAGAGATTCCATTTTTCAAAATATAATTAATATTAATTTGTCTCACACCTGAAAAAATTTTAAAGTAAGGAAATTAATGCTATAATATTTGTAAATAGTATATGATAGTTTCCGATTTTATTTTGATAACTATTACTATGCATCAAATACACTTGTTAGAGAAAACCGTGATAATAAATTGATTGAATTATCCCTATACCATTGTTTCTTTTTTTATTTATCTTTTTATTTCATAATAAATCTAGAAGAAAAAAAAAAAAAACGAGGTTCTAAAAGCTCATGCATTTCCTAGTTAAACGTAATTCAGAAATTAACAACATATATAAATGCAAAGACTATATGAGTCAAAGTAACGTCTTAGAGCTTATCTTATTAGCTTTTCCAAAAGGTTTTCTCTTTTTTGCATTTACATTTTGCAATAAATAGTGGTATTCAACTTGGGATCCTTTGCCAAATCGATTGCTTTGTATCTTACATGTATCACGCACTTTAATTAAAGAACCTATTTTATACATGTCACAACCACGCCATACGTGTCTTTTATATCACGTCAATAAAAATCACAAAATACTTTCTTATCAAAAACCCTCCATAAATCTTCTAGAAAGATTTAGGCTCTGTTCTATCAAATTTTAACTTTTAAGTTGTAGACCTTTTACAGTAGAATTTTAGTTAGAAGTGCTGTTGAACAAAAGTCGTGGACTGTTTGGCCTATATTGGGCAATATTGAGCTTTTAGAAAATTTGAGGGTAATATTATATTTTAGAAAATATAAAGCGGTATATTTGAAAAAGAAAAAAAAAAAGCAGTTTCCCACATTATATAAAAATAGTTTTGCAAAAGTCTATTTTAAAAAGCTCAAATTTGAAGTTTCTTGTTTTTTAACTTTTTTCAGTTTCAACTTTTATCTAAAAGCACTTTTAAAAATGGGCAAAACAGATGAAATCAGCTTCTAAACTCATAAAAAAAATACTTTTGAGTTTCAAAAAATTAGACCAAACAGACTCTTAGTCATATGTCTCTTCAAATCTATGAAGATGTGTGTAAGTCTTTTTTACTTGTCTCCTACATTGCTCCATCATTATCCTTACATATATGCTACTCCTTAGATTTGTCCCTTGCCAATAATTGACCATTCTTTCTGCCACCCTACATTTAAAAGTTTACATCATTGTCCGTTTGCCTTAATGGTTCTATTTCATTGAAAATTATCAAACTTGTTAGAAGGAAGTACAGCTTGATTGTTGGGGGAATCAACATGAAGGGAAAAAAAAGGTAGATTATTCTATTATATTTCCTCCTTTGATAAGGACGGGCTTTAAATGAGAGGAATGTGATAAAAAAAATTATTTTTCTTCAAACCTTCAGAGGTTTCGGTTGATTTCTCTTTTTTTAGCTACTTAGATTTTTCAGTTCGCTAAGTTTGAAAAGTTCAAAGAGAGCAGACTAGCTACAAATCTTGGATACAATTTCCCGATCGGAGATCCATGGATCACATTCTAACAAAGCAAAGAAAATATTTGTGCGGGAATATCTAAACTAATGGATTAACTGCAAAGAAAGGAAAGAGATCAGAAGAAAGAATCATCGTTTTTTAAGTTTTTATTTAGTTTACATCATTGTCCCTTTGGCTTAATGGTTCTATTTCATTCAAAATTATCAAATTTTTAAGTTTTTATTTATGTAGATTTAAGAGTTGGTAGAGAAACACGCATGGATGTGTCTACAATGTTAATATATTATAAATGAGTAGTAACAATTATAAACTGATGATACAATTATTATAAAATAATTTTAATAATTCACAATTGGACGGGCTAATTTAGCTAGGAATGATCCAATGTTGGTTCAAAATTATTCCCTTTGATTTTGATCAAGTTTCTCAATAGTTTCATTAAATGATTTGATAGTTTTCCGATAGTTCTACTTGAATGAAAGGTTTAACTTGGGGATTAGAATCAAAGATATCAATTTTTAAGTCAAAATGATGAGGAATCATGCATGATGGTAATTTTTTAGAATGCCCTTTACGAATTTATCACTTCTCCGAATAATCTTCTACAAATCTAAAGACTCTTCGGTCACCGAAAAGTACAAAAACTTTCCGGCTTTCTATCCTTCTCGATGGGGCTAATGAGGCTTATGCATTTAAAAAACCAAGCAATTTGTACCAGGCGGGCTCATTGTTCACTTTTTTTTTTTTTTTAATCAAAGCATTTTTTTTTTTGGATTTTCTCATTTTGTCCCTACGACTAGCCGTTTTATAGTTATTAGGGGTGGTCAAATGAATATTTTGACCATTTGATCATTGAGGGAAATGGTTTTTTAAAAAAAAGTTGAAGTTTTAAAAAAATGCTATTGGCACCACAAGGGTTTTGGTCAAATGATAATATTACTCATTGTGTATATGAGAGATTGCGAGTTCGAATTTCACTAATTTTATTATATGGTCTTTAAGCCTCCTGACCTCTTTAAAAAAAAAATGCTATTGACCGTTTGTCAACTGCAGGCCGAATCGCGATTCACCTGGTCGATTCATGTTGGGCCTTTTTTTTTTGGTAAAACATGTTGGGCCTTAAACAAGTTGGTTAGTGGCTGGTACCGAAACCAAAATCCATGAATTTGCCCTAGCCATTATGTAGGGTCAGTTCAACCGTAGCCCAATGCTATATTACACGTGGCGACTCGATTCAGTTCCTTACGGGGCGATTGATCAGTCGGGCCCAACCTATTAGACTTCTTCACATGCAAGACTATGATGGATGCATTTAGCTATAAACTACGATGGAGGCTAGTAATTTCTATACTTTTTTTAAATTAGTGTAGTAAAATAGTTGGACATTTTAAGTCTTTTTTTTTCACTCTTATCAAAAAAAAAAAAAAAAAGTATTTTTTTCACGAGATCAACGACTATAATGGATTTCTTTTTTCATGAAAAAAAGGCATTTTGCACTATGGAGACCCCCTTTCTTTATAGATAAATCTAAAATTAAATTTTGTTGATTAGGTACGCAACTATTGTAATACATGACAAAATCTACTATATAGTGCATTTTGTATTGATAATTGAAAAAGCTCAAAATTTGGGATAATGAAAAAATGAAGGGTTATAAAATTTCTACCTAGAAAATATAAATTTAACAGTATCTGTGTAAAATCACAATTTAGTCCACTAGTCTTATTTTGCGCCTCTTAATTTCTTAAATGATTTAAAACTTATAACTCAGTACAATAATATGATACCAATTATGATTCAACTAGATCTTGACACACATAATTCAAAAGTTGTAGATGAAATTTGCAAATGAACTAATTTAACTCGAATTCGTAATATGAAAAATTAAAAGTCACAAAGTAAAACATGAGATATCAATACAAATTTGTGACAAGGTAAATTTTTCCTTGCAATGTAATATAGGATATTGGATTTGTTGAATACCGTTATTATATTATAAGTGAGATTTAATTTTGGAGTTGTTCATAATATTATTAAATTATAAGTGAAATTTAATTCTAGTGAATTGATGATGTAATTTCAATAAAATAATTTTGACAATTCGCAATTATCAAATATTGCTCATAATATTATTGTTCCACTATTTACACACTTGTATTTTTGGATGATGTGAAGCCTAATTGTTGGAGCCTAACTATCAAATTATTTGACAGAGTTTAATCACTAACTGATAAACCTCCATTATAACGATATGCCTCCTAAATATGCAATGATTTAATCAAGAATGAAATTTCAAAACAATAAAAAAATAAAACTCACAACCACTTCTTATTAGCATTCAACCATGTCCCCGAGCTCCATCTACAACCTTGTTGGTAACATTCTCTGTCATTACTTTCAATGTCAGTGGGCCCAAAACATGTCAAGATACAGCTGCATGCTTCAATCACACAAATAAGAGCCAAACCAATGAATTTGGTATGAGAAAATGGCTTAATTAGTCATAAATATTTGATTATTTTGATATTTTGATCTTAAATATTTTAAATCAGATACTTTAATCTTAAATATTTTACATAAGGGACATTGTTAGTTTATTAGTTCATTTCTGTTAAATTTTTTCCGTTAAGGTTATGTGATTCAAATGTCGCGCGAAAAAAAGTATTCAAGGTTAAATGGGAGAGAATTGAGGATCGGGTGATGTTTTGTGAGAATGAGTTATAAGCTAAATGATTAATTTAATCTTGTATGTTTTTTTTTTAACGTGCAATGTGCGAATCACGTGACTTTAACGGAACAAATTTAACAAAAATGAGCTAATAGACTAACAATGTCCCTTATATAAAACGTTTAAAATTAAAATGTCCAATTTAAAATATTTAAAACTAAAATATTAAAATACACAAACGTTTAGAATTAATTGAACTATTTTTTCATTTAATATTGAGGCGCCACTGTTGAGATAACCCCCAACAATACAGTACAGAATTAAAAACAAACAGATATCTTCTAAATTCAATGAAACAAAAAGTAAAAGTACAAAATTATTTCAAGTCATTAATGCACAATGGTCCCTTCATGCGCGGGAATAAGAACACATTAATTCAAATTACAAGAAAAAAAAGACCATAAAATAAAATAAAACAGAAAAAAAGCTGAAAAAGTGGAATATTGAAAGTCTCACTCACACTTGACTTTTCAATAATATCACATTCATGATTCACCATCACATGCTGACATACTCCCCGCTCCTCTATCATATTTCCAATACAATATCAAGATTCAAAAACCAATCTAGACAAAACAAAAAAAGCAAAAAGAAAAGAGAAAAGAGAAAGAAGGAAAAGTTTATCTTTTTATTTATTTTTTCATAGGAATATAATTAAACATTATTTAAATAGTTCTGCAATCTGAAATCTGAAATCCAACAGAAAAAACCACCAATCTTTAGCTTTCTTGGTCTCTCTGTCTTCAGTCAAAGGTAATATATTAAACTTGTCTTTCTTTCTCTTTAACTGTTTATATACATATATAGAGATGTGTATATAGATTAAAAAATGTACATACTTGTATTCAAAATGTGTTGTGTGTAAATTGTGTATTTACTTGTTTATAGTTAGGTGGGTCCAAAGCTGAAATCTTTTTGTGTTTAGCTTTCATGGGTTGGTCACCATTTTAAATTAATTGTGTTGGGTTTCGATGATTTGATAATATATGCATACTTATATTCAAAATGAAGTGTTTGATTTGTTTATTTACTTATTTATATTTGTTAAGGGCTGAAGTTGGAACCTTTTTGTGTTTATCTTTGATGGGTTGGGCACCATTTTAGATTAATTGTATTGGGTTTTTATGTTTTGATCAAATATGCATATTTATAGTCAAAATGTTAGTATGTGATTTGTGTATTTACTTACCTATAATTAGTTGGGGTGAAAGTTGAAACCTTTTTGTGTTTATCTCTCATGGGTTAGGCACCATTTTTTATAAATTGTATTGGATTGTCATAAATAATGAAACATGCATATTTATAGTAAAACATGAGAATGTAATTTGTGTATTCACTTAATTATAGTTAGTTGGGGCCAAAATCAAATTTTTTTTTGTGCTTATCTTTGTGGGTTGGACACCATTTTGAATAAATTTAAGGTATGTGTAGTTTCTAATTTTTGTGATTCAAATAATGATTTGAAATTTTTTTTTTTTGTTGTTGAGTTTGGAGGAGTCAGGAGAGTGGATTTGAAGCAAAGATGAGATAATATAGAAGTTAAGCAACTGGAAAAATAATTAATGATGTATTAATGAGCTATTTAGAGGTTGTGAAGTGTTGGTTCATTTTTGTTGGCTAGTAAGTGTTTATTGAAAAATAAATATTCAGTTCAAGATAATCAATGTATTTTCTATGTTTTTAGATTTCTCTTTTAATGTTAACTGGGCTTGATTATGGTTTGTGTTTGTTCTGATTGTTTTACAGATACATATCAGATGCACAGCATGAAATGATTTTTCTGAAAGAACTAGTCTTGGTGGTATAGCTGACCCCACCTCGTAAGATAAAGCCTTGGTTCGGTTTGGTTCGGTTTGGTTTATTTAGTCTTGGTGGTGAAATGGATAAGAGAAAATGGTTGTGGAAGAGGAGATCTTCTGAGAGGAGTTCTGGTGAGACTGAAAGCTCAGGGTCTATATCTTCACATTCTGAAAGATACTCTGACGAGCAGGTGTGATAATTTTGCCTTCAATTACAATTTTTCCTTTTGATGATCACTCCATAAAGTCCTTCAATGCGGTTAAATAATTATCCATGTTCCCTCTTGCATAAATCTGAAATTTGAAAGCATAATTAGTTTATTGTTACGTTATCGTTAAATACTTTTTAAGGCTACGCTTTAAAATTGCAAAAGGAGTGTATGCTTGAGGTCAAATGTATAGTTGGCAGGCATTTGAATTTTTTTATATATTCTTGCATTGTTCATAAGATTGCAATACTCTTTTTCCACATTTAGATTGGCATTTTTTCTGTCTATTTCTTCATAACTACTTGCTTGTTCAGTGTTAACTGCTAGATGGTACCTATTTGATAGGTATAGTGCTAATGTAAATTTTATTGTCTGACTTTAAATAAGGAATATAGAGAATTTATCTCAGTTTGGATGAATTCTTACATATGATGAATACTTCTGTATTATCTTAAATATTGATTCGTTTAAGAAAGTGATGTATCGACAAATGCTTAAAATAATAACTAGCTGCTGCTATTTCTGCTCTAATATCATGCCAGCTATAAGATACTGAAGTCCCAAACTAATCTTATCCTCCAGGAACATTGTTGGTTTAGTATGTTCTTGATAGAAATTAGTAAAAGAATTTGTACCCTGTCTATGGAAAAGAGAATAGTATAATAAGAAAACAAGAGCAAAGATTTACTACATCTCTTGAAGGTATTAGCCAGGGGAATTCTAGTTGCCGGTTTATTTTTTACCATACACATCTCTTGAAGGTATTATCTTCGTTATCGAGGTAAGTCATCCTTGCTGCACCACAATGAAGTCAATTTACTTTACCTGTTGATTTGTGTAAGTCTTCCCCTAACTTTCTTATGATGGAAAACCTCCAAGCGTTTACACCTTTGGGCATGTGCTTCCACCATTCTGCTCACATGTCTAAACTGTTTCAAATGGTTCTCCCTCATTTTATCTTCAATCAATGTCACTCCTACTTTCCCTCGAATCGAGTCATCTCTAGACTTGGACACTGAGATCTTCTGAATATGTTAGTTCTCCATCACCCAACACTGATCCATATAGGAACTCCAATCCATATTGAAAGTTGAGAAAAGAAAACATAAACAAGGCAAAGTTCCAGTCAGCAAAGTACTCGTTGAATTTTCAAACTGAATCAATTATTGCAGCCTCAAAACAAGATCCAGAGTCCGGTAGACTGGTAATGTTCTGTTGCTAGTTGCAGGAGATTATCCTGCATCATGCTAATGTTTATCAATGTCTTATATAGATTGTACAAATGAGTACACTTACTTTTCCGAAAATCTAGCAGACTCCAGTTGAAGGTTTTCATAAGCAGCATGACACTGAATTTTGATTTTAGGCATGACTGAAGCTAGACTTTTTAAGCATTTTTTGTTGCAACACTTTGTATATGGGATTAAGCTGCCCATCCGGAGCATACTCTGGTTTAAAACTTTATATGAGTCTCATCCTTTTCTTCATTTTCTTGGAGCAGGAAACGCTGAAGGACTCTCCAAATAATAACACTCAATCACCAGAAGTAACATCAAAAGTTGCAGTAACTGATGATGAGTTCAAGGATAGCGTTAAGAGTCTAGCGGAGAAGTTATCAGCTGCTCTTGTTAATGTTAGTGCAAAAGAAGACTTGGTTAAGCAGCACGCAAAAGTTGCTGAAGAAGCTGTTGCAGGTAATTGTTACTTTGATATGATTAAAACTTTGGTTTTTGCCTTTTGCTGATCACACAATTGAAGCAATCTGCCTCTGTGACTGCTTCCTATCATTACATCAATATATAATACTAAATTTTATACACAATTTGTTTCTGATAGTAATTGCTACAGAAGTACTCACCAAGTGTGGGACTATAATCGAGCTGATTTCAAAAAGTGGGAATATTAGTCTAATTAGCCTCCATTCTTGATTCTTCGGAACTATTTCTGTCCCTCTCTATCTTTTCTTAACTTGGGGCTTCTCTTGCTATTCTGCATTGTGTTTCTTCATTCCTCATGTATCCCTGAACTTACTTGTAGGCTGGGAAAAGGCAGAAAATGAATTGGCAGCTCTAAAGCAGCAGCTGGAGGCGGCTGTTCAGCAGAACTTGGCTCTGGAAGTTCGAGCAAGTCATCTTGATGGTGCTCTTAAAGAATGTGTCAGGCAGCTTAGACAAGCTAAAGAGGAGCACGAGCAAAGAATTCATGACATGGTGGTGGCAAAGACCACTGAATGGCAATCGATCAAGGCTGAACTCGAGAACAAGATTCTTGAGCTACAGACTCATGCAGAGGTTGCCAAATATGAGTCTCCTGCTCCAGTTGATCATAATGTCCGTCTTAAGCTTGACTTCCTAGAGAAGGAGAATTCTATACTTAAGGCTGAGCTCCTTTCTCTTTTTGGGGAGTTGGAAATTAGGACCATCGAGAGGGAATTGAGTACACAAGCTGCTGAGACAGCGAGTAAGCAACAGTTAGAGAGCATAAAGAAAGTTGCTAAGCTTGAGGCTGAGTGTCAAAGGTTACAAGCAATTGCTCGCAAATCATCTTCTGTCAATGATAATAAGTCAATTGCTTCCTCATTTTACGTTGAATCTCTCACAGACAGCCAATCAGACAGTGGAGAAAAAGTAAATGCAGTTGATATTGACACCCGTAAGATGAGTAGATCAGACCCGTATGACTGTGAACCTAGCGGCTCAGACTCGTGGGCATCAGCGCTAATTGCTGAGCTTGATCAATTTAAAAATGAAAAGGCCATGACTAGAAATCTTGCATCTTGCTCTGTTGAAATTGATATGATGGATGATTTCCTGGAAATGGAGCGACTTGCTGCATTACCTGAGACAGAGAAAATGCCTTATGCTGAATCTTGTACAGTAGTCAACAAGGCCACTAATGCAGAGAACCCAATGAAAGCAGAGCTCGAAACCATGACCAGTCGTGTGGCTGAATTGGAAGAGAAGTTGATAGAGCTAGAAACAGAGAAGGCTGAGTTCGAAACCACAACCACTAATGTTGCTGAATTGGAAGAGAAGTTGATAAAGATAGAAGCGGAGAAGGCTGAGCTGGAAACCATGACTAGTTGTGTGGCTGAATTGGAAGAGAAGTTAGTGATGATAGAAGCCCAGAAGACTGAACTGGAAAAGGCCCTGAATGCGAGCCAAGATTCACTCAGGGCATCACAAGCTCAATTAGGAGAAACTGTGAGCAAATTGGAAGAGTTGCAGAAGGAGCTAGCTCTAGTGAACGAGTCTAAGGAATTGCTCGAGTTTCAACTCATTGGTATGGAAGTAGAAGCACGGACTATGGCAGCAAATGTTGATTCTTTAAAAGCTGAAGTTGAAAAGGAACGGACTTCTTCAGCAGAAACGGAAGCTAAGTGTCAGGAATTGGAGAATGAGCTGAAAAGAAAATCTCAGGAAGCTGAGCTTCAGCAAACGGCAAGTTCAAATAGTGAACCAAAAATAAAGCAGGTTTGTCTGACTCTTAAGTTACATAATACGATTATTGATACTCTTTTTTCAGATGCAAGCACATAGAAAAGAAATTACATATGATGCTAAGTCGAACTTGCTTGTTGCAGGAGGACTTAGCTGTAGCAGGTGATAAACTTGCAGAATGCCAGAAAACAATTGCCTCTCTTGGGAGGCAGCTCCAATCGTTAGCTACCTTGGAAGATTTCTTGATAGACACCACAAACTTGCCTGGATTCTCTCGGGGTGGATCACTGGTTCCTAAAGCTCGTGGAGAATCATTGAAGTTACATTCAAATGACACATTTGTAACTAGATCTGATTCAGATCCTTCTAATACACCAGGGGAGATAGCTAGTCATTCATTCAACGGGGATGTTGGAGAATCACCAGCGTCTTCATCATCGTCAAGTTCATCCACCAATCACATTTCCTCTTCTAAAAGTCGAAATGGTTTTGGTAAGCTGTTCTCCAGAAGTAAGAGCGGTGTTCAGCTTGAAAATCATCAAGGATGAACGCATGCGAAATTCAGGAAACTAGAATAGGAATATTGCATTTGTGAAGCATGAACTCACTGTATCATACAGTAATGGATTTCTGATTACATCCTCTGTAATACTTGCCGATCAGCATCTCAGAAGCATGAAATTCAACACCATTTGAATCTCAAATTCAACATTTTTTTTTCTCTCTCAATTGCATGATTTAGCTTCCACCACATTTGATTCCCTCTCTCCCTACTTTGATGGATGGCAAGAGTGTGCTCCAGTCCGGAATCTTCAGGGCCTCTAAAGAATAGGAAATCCTAACATATTATAATCAGGAATATGATATGTGTTGGCTTTATTTTATACTTTTAGGTGCCAATTACACCAAGTAGGGAAAAGAAAAAGATTTTTTTTTTTCTCAGTTTTCTTGACGCAACGACAAGTGTTGTGTCTTGGATGCAAAAAATCTGAGTCATGAAAATAACCTTTAAAAAAATACAAAGAGATAATAAATTTTAAAGTGATTTAGTTATTCACAGAATTTCGTACATAGTGAGAGTTTTGTGAATTATCCCTTTCATAAAATTACTAGTTAAATGATTTACAGATTGTAAAAGAAGGCTAAAACTAATAACATAACGACTATTAAACATGTGATTGATAAAAGAAAGTGATAATAATAATTATGCTAGGATAGATTATCCACAAAGATTATGCATTCACTTGAATTGTTACAAAGTGGTTTCTTCAACATGTCCAACCATCGTGCATCTGATAGTGATTCCATGGCATCCCAATGCATTTATTTGACTTCTTTGAGTAATTTATATAGTAAAACGAGTGAGTTCTTTCTTTGTCTGCAATAGCCTATGCCTTTATCAGATGGCCATGTTCTCCACCTCATAAAAGGATTTTCTCCTTTCCCGATTCTTTTATTTTCAAGATGAAATGAATTCTAAGCCATCAAATCTAAACTAATAAATTAATAAATTTTGCAGAACATGTTCAATTTCAAATTAAATTTTCAAACAAATGGTTGCTATTTAAAGGTGTTAAGTTTGATAGTCTATATAATTCATCTCATCTTGAAAAGAAGAGGATCCAATCATCCAAACCCGTGTGTCACCACCACCCATAAACCAATCTTGCGTAGAGAAACATTTACTCCTGCATCAGGAAGCAAATATGTATTGATGCATGCAGTCTGCAATCTCGCTAAAGTTATTAACGTGCAGAAGACTTGAATGCAACGTTAGATTAGATGCAGACAAATTAATAAATGTTGACGATAAAATCACACGTTGCATACATAAAGCGTACAAATCGATGACATGATGGAGAGGCTCGAACTCTCGACCTCAGGATTACTCAGAAGCTATGAGACCTACGCGCTAGCCAACTGCGCCACCACCCCTTCTGTTCTTATTCACTAGGACATTTAATAACACTAATTGTATAAAGCAAGGCATAGATTAGATTCATGAGTTTTTTTATTTTTTATTTTTTTCAACAAGAAACAACTATTATTCCAAAAACTTTAACCAACACCCCTTGTATAAAATGAGATGACACTACATCAAAATACATCAAACTAAGCACTTTGGAACGGATCAGACCCCTACCTATATAAAAGGTAACCTTTTTTTCTTTTGGTTTCTTAGCCAAACAATCAGCCACGAGATACATGTGTGTTTGAGGAAGATAGATTGTCATATTTGCACTTCTAATCCTTACCTAAGTATATGATAAATAGGTTATGAACTTTCAATTTAGGTATGTTTGAAATCTATGGCTTTTTTTTCTTCTTTTTTGTCATTTTTTTTTGTTACAAGGAGGCCTAGGCCAGGAATTAGATGTTGACGAATCTCCAGGATATCCCACCCCTTCTGTCGTACTCTATGAGATTACAAAGCCCATTTGGCAGATGATTCAGTACTTGAACTCCTAATGCTTGGCAAAGACCAAAGTTTGCTAGCCAATCCGCACACTTATTGGCTTCTCTAAAGACATGTTTCAACTTATACTCCTTGTTGAGCCGCAACATATTCTGACAATCTTTAATGATTGGCTTTAGAGGACTATGGGCGGCAGACTTACGATGCACAAGTTGAACCACTACTTGAGAATTGGATTCGACCTCCAGTTTGGTGATGCCTATCTAATGAGATCTAAGAATACCCTATTTAAGCGCAGCCAGTTTAACAACATTGTTAGAAGCAATGCCTAGGTTAATAACAAAGCCAGTTTTCCAGCACCCTTCTTCGTCCCTAAAAATACCACCAGCCGCAAATTGTCATTTCAGTCCTATGCATTTTGGTTCACTCATAAATATAATTGTTTGTCCATTTCGTACAATTTCCAATCCAAGTCTACTCAATAAAATGCAACCAATGATAATAAAATCGTTTATTTATACTATTTAACTTGTAAGCATCTCTCAAGCTGTACTTAGGAAAATGACAATGAAATCAAGATCTAGTCATCAATCGATTAAGCGTGGTAAAACAATTGGTCTATTTCTCATCAACTATAATGTTTTACTCTTAAACATAGTGTTTGGAAGCACTTGATGTATGAAATTCATTTGATTTATAAATGAATTCCGTAAGGATTTGTATTTACAAATAAATTCCCTTGTTTAGAATTGTAAAATAGTATTAAGTCAATTTTGTTATTTACAAATACAAATTGTGTTTGAAACACATGTGGAATTAAAATTAATACTTATATTTTACATAAATGCCCTTCTTTTATTGTATTGAAATTAGGTTTGTCATATAGGGATTATCGTCTCATCTCATCATTGATTATTGCTATTATCATAAAATTGTCCCAAAAAAAAAAAAATACAACAAAGAAAAATTGTCAATAAATTTAAACATTATAAAATAACCATAACTTCAACCATCATTTCAAGATTACAAAATAAATCTACAAGTGATAAAATAACCTTATGATATGAAAAAATAATCTTAAGAGAAAATATGAGAGCGACGTTAGTTTTTTCTTTTGCTGAAAGAGAAACAGTGAGAGAGACAATGATTTGTTTTTTTAATCTTTGTATTTTAGCCAAAGTGAATTTCTTAAACCTGAGGGCAATTTTGTCCTCAATAGATGAACAACAGGTTTCGAAAATGTTGATTTACAAATTCCATTTCTTGAGTAAAGATTTGAGTTAAACATAAGGAAATTTAAGATTTGCAAATCCTGGAATTCTAATTTTTTAAAAGGGTGTTTTCAAATAACAAAAATTAGATTTGCAAATGAATTTCACAAATTTTTATGGAATTCATTTATTCCAAACAGTTTGATAATTTTCAAGGGTAAATAGCACCAGACCCCCATGTGGTATGTCAAAACTTCACACGACCCCTTTAGGGTCGCAAAACCTCATCCAAACCCCCTTTGTGGTCTACATCCAATGCATACACACCCTCTCCATCTAATATTTCGTCCAAAGTAGAGGATAGTGCAAACCACGCGCCACATTTGCTGATTTTTATGATTTGTAACAATAATATTAATAAAATTAAGGTGCTAGTTGACCAAAATACCCCTAAATTCCAATTATAACATCAACCCTAACACTATTTCAAATCCTCCTCATTTTAATTGATGGTGAGGTGAGTCGTGATCTTGAGCTCATTATCCGTCATCAAGCTTGGTGTCATCATAAGGTTGTTGTCATCGTGATATTGTTGCCTTCGTGACTTTGTTGTCGTCGTTATCAGTATTTAGCTTGTTGTTGTGAGCTTGTCGTCATGAGGTTAAAGTGTTACTGCCGTGAGGTTAAGATTGAGCATTTATTATAATTTTGTGATATATGAAGATTTTAAGATTATTAATATAGTATAATATTTATAATTACTCTTGTTTGTTTACTTACATTTAAGATCATATGTTTTAGCAAAAGTCAAAATGTCAATATCAACTTGTTGAAGTTGAACTTCGCAAGATCCGGCACTTGATTTACGATACGTCAACATGAAGTGCCATTGTTATCGGAAGGCTGAAATTATTGTTATGTCATCTGATAAGAAGCCTACAAAAAGACGTTTATTCTATAATTGTGATACATACGATTTTTTCAAATGGTGTGAGCCTATCAAGGCTTCTTGGAAAGACACTGAGCTGGATGTTAGTAAGAGATTGAAAGAAGATGATGATCAGGATATTGGAGAGGAGGTGACATTTCCTATGAAGAAGAAGAAAAGATAAAGAAGAGTAATGAGATCGCAAAATTGAACATCTTGCTTCTTGCCTTTTGTTGTATTTTGTTGTCGATGCTACTCTTTTTTGTTGCAATCTTCAAATGAAATGTATGAGTTTGTTAGGATACTCATTGTTGTATCTTAAACTGGAAGATGACTTGTAGTTATCCATCTTCAATTTTGTTATTGTTTAAGTTGAAATAATGTATTCCTTTAATGTATCTGGTTAATTAAAAGTATCTTTCATTTGAAACTATTTGTATAAGTGTGTTGCAAACTTAATTAATTAAGCTGAAAGCAAAAATGTATGTAATTTATGTAACTAGTTAATTTAAACTAATCTTTTTTGTTGCAATATGTTGGTGTTGGGTTTAATCCAAGCTGCATAGCTAAAATCGACTTAATTTAATGGAGGTTCACTTGGTTTAAACCCAACAACGGTGAATGAGAAATTGAGATACGATATGGGAATGAGATAAGTCGAACAAGTAAAGGACAAGCAATTGGTCGAGTAGTTCAACCAGAACTTATGACTAATTTATCCAATAGTAGGCAGATGAACAAGACGATCGAGCTGTCCGAAAGGTAGCGGACGAGCAAGCCGGTTGAGTAGTTCAACCGGCTTACTTGACCGACTGTTACAGAAGCACCAATGGGATGAAATTATTCCAAGATTTGCAACACTGTTAAAAAAGGGCATATTCGTCGTTTATCATATTCCATTACATATCCTAACGGAAACTAACGTTTGTGGTGCATATGCACTGAATGGTAGACCACATTGGAGGTCTGGAAGAGGTTTTGCGACCTCAGGGGGTTCATGTGCACTTTTTGCAAACCTCAAGAAGGTTTGGTGCTATTTACCTTAATTCTCAATTTTAAAGCGAATGCTATTAGTTTTTTTTTTTTTTTCTCAAAGTGAGTAAGTATTTTATTGATACTCAAGTAAAAATACACACCAGTCCAACACAATTACTTATCCATCTAGACTAAAACTATGTCATCCACATTTTACTCATTTCAAATGGCTCTATTCAAAAAGTTGTCACTAAAGTATTTGCTACCGATATTCTTTGATAAATTAAGCATTTCAAATTGTTTCTTTGCAATTGTGCCATTCGACTCATAATAGCAATATGACAAAACTACAACCTGATCCTTAGGTTGCATTTGGTATCATTTTTGGGTTAAACAATTTATATCCCTTGTGAGTTTTCTAAATGTGTTATGAAATATGGATATTCAATATAAAGACCCATGTGATGCTCATGTGAAAAGAGGAATAAAGCTCACCTTCGGCAAAGTTTATAATGATGACTATAAATGGATATGATGTCATCTTATCAATGTATTTCTCTGTCTATAAATAAGAAGTGTTTGTGAAACAAAAGGTAATAAGAAGAACATGTTAGCCTAGCCACTGCTAGTAGCAGCGGCGCCATTGCTAGGTGGGGGGATGCTTAATTTTTTTTTATTTAAAAAACTGTTTAAAAATATTCTAAAAATTAAAAACATAATAAAATATTTTTAAGAAAAACTCATTTTTCATAAAATCTCAAATTATGCAAAACACCTTTTACATAAAATCGGAAAGAATAATTTGGGCTATCATCCAACCATAAAATTAAACAACTTTAATTTACGATATAAGAGATATGAATAAATGTGCCATAAACATTAAAATATGTAATAAGCATGAACGGTGACTTTGATACCACTATTGGAAAACATACATGATATTGAAAATTCTAATTACACAGCGGAATATTATTCATGTATCCGTTCATGATTATTAATGCATATTTAAATATAGATAATAAATTTAATTAGATTAAATTTAATCCGCAGTAGTTTTAGGATGACCTCTTATAGGGAAGATTACGATAGAATTTGAGATGAGCTTCCCACGCATGAAGCCTTCAATATTAGTCCACACAGAATTCGCGCTTGTCAATTGGATCTCACCCCCACTAGATTTTTTAGAGAAATCCTATATTTTATTCTGACTTATGAAATTGTGCTAACTTTTCTCTGTCAAAATAGTACTATATATAGGAAACACATATGACCTAGGGCCATATGTGGACTGGCCTTAAACTATCCAGTCTTGGGCCTCATAATAACAAGATCACCATCCAATTACTATGAGCCCGATTAAATTAATATTTATGATGATCCTAAATTTAATTTAATCTTTTCTATGATCCAATTAATCCGTAAATTTCATTTATGTGTGATCTTTTGGGTTCATCATTAAGCCGTAGCAAATAATTAATTCAATTAATTAATTAAATTAGGACTCCTTCTAATTAATTCACACATCACGTGTGACACCTAGCAGTATATCGCGATTACCTAATTAAAGATGAAGTGCAAGTATGCGAACCCATTTAATAATTTCTATGTAATCGAATCTTACTGTCTCAACTATCCCGATCGAGCCAGAGTTATGGATTGAGTCGTCAAACTCTATTACTCGATCATATACCAAAATCTATTTAATTAGTAACTAATCAATAATATGTGGAACAACTTCCACTATTCCACATTGGCCAATGATTTCTAGTTACTCAATTAATTAGACCGCATAGGATTCCCAATTGACAATTCCCATATCTACACGCACATACCTCCATGGCGGAATAGATCACAACCACTGAGTACATTGTCTAATCTATGAATATGACTAGCTTAATTGGACCAGCAAATTATGGTATTCCAAATCATGAGATAACCGTGGTGTCTTAGGTTTAAGGATTAATCGCACAATTACATAATACAATGAATTATTGACATTCCATGTAATTCGTTATATTGGTGGTCAACTCCAGTCACTTGTTTGCAACAAGTACTTATATATCTATTATAACGATATGAGACTAATCACCAAATTTAATATCTCATATTATTTGGTTAGTAGACTGTAATCCGATCTATCCGGATAAACTAATACCTAATTAATTTATCCTACGATTGAAGATAACTTTTATAACAATTTGCCAATATAGATTCTGTCAATCATATCTTTACTCCTAAGGATAAAATCTATAAATGATGTTATAAGGAATTTTATTTATTTAATTAAAATATATTAATAAATAAATAAACTGCCCGCAATAAATAATTTATTAATTAAATAATACATTATTCATAATTCCAAAAATATAATTTAATTGAATTTTAGGGCATTATTCCTAACATTCACATCATGAATCTTCAAGATATTATTTTAATTGTATTTTCAAAACTATCTTGAAGCATGGCTAGAACTCTTAATAAGTCTATTTAATCTATGGTGATTAGAATGAACAGGGGATATTTACGTAAAAATGATTGCAAAGACTAATGGTGCATAGTCTCTTGATTAAAAAAATGAATATAAATTTTTTTTTGGCTTATCATTCTTTTCCTCTACATTTCAAATAAAATTTTGTCAAATACCATTTTTTTATAGAATTAATCTATAACTTTAAAATTTTAATATATATCAAAGAACTAAGAATATAAAATTAACTTTACATGTATGCGAGATGGGGATTGTAATCCCCAACCCCACCCCATTCTCTATTTCTCAACCCAATACCCTCTTCCTTTAGGGGGGAGACCGGGTGGTGATTATATTTCAAATTTCATTTTTTTTAATTGACATCTTATTTGTCAAATTTCACATCACCCATTTGCTTTAAAAAATATTAAATTTAAGTATTCACCATATAACTTTTTTTTTTCAATACCACGTAGGCAATAACAAAAAGTTCTTCAAACCGAGGAAGTTTAAAACATCCCCTAATAATGTGTGGGCTCACTAATGCATAGGGCGCTAGAAATGAAATGATGCTATGCAATATATTTTTTAGCTCAACTCGGGATAACATATATCAAAACTTGCCAAGCAGTCCTTAGTTTCTTTTTTGAATTTGAAAACGACATATAATTAGAGATTGGATAAAAGATTGTTGTGGCCATTAAACTATCTCTCCAATTTTGTTTTAGCCATCAAATTATTTTTGGTCTTATTTTTATCATTCAACTATCAAATTAGGTTTCATTTTGACCATTATGTTAATTTTTCTATTAACATAGATTAATTGTTTGAGGCAAAATCGTAAAATTACTTACACAAATTATATTTTAGCCAACAAATAAAACTTATTTACAAATCTATCTTACACAAATTATACTTTTGCTATGAAATAAAACTTATTTACGAATGTACCCCAACTATTTAAAAAACCAAAATAATGAAAGACACTAACAAAAGTTGAACCCAAGACCTCCGATTTGAAAAATATCAAGCACACCACTAGGCTATACTACATTTATTGGCTTGCATGCTTTGTTGCAAATATTTAAGAAGTGTGATTGCTCTTGAACAAAAAAAACCAACCCACCCCCTGACGCCTCTCCCCTTTCCCTAAAACCAGCTACCCCACCCCTAAGGCCCCTAGCAACTACTCCCACCCCTTACACGAACACACACACATACAATATATGCACACACACACAATATATATACACATACATATGTAATAGCACATTTAATATATACACACACATACATATGTAATAGCACATTTAATATATACACACACACACACACACACACACACACACACACACACACACACACACACATATATATATATATGGTGTGGTGTGTGCTCCTGGAGGAGTTGGGGGCAACTACTAGGGGGGTTGGGGTGGGGTAGCGGGTTTTGGGAGGGAAAGGTGTCACGGGGTGGGTTGATTTTTTTTTTTTTTTTGGTTTAATAGCAGTTAAGTCCTTGTTATATATTTGCAACAAAGCCTAGAAATTACAAACATGGTGCAGTTGAGTGGTTTACTTATTATTTTCCAAATTGGAGGTATTGGGTTCAAGTATTGCTAGTGTCTTTGATTATTTTAGTTTTTTAAATAGTTGGGGTAGATTTGTAAATAAATTTCATTTCAAGGCAAAAGTATAATTTGTGTAAGGTAGGTTTGTAAATAAATTTTATTTGGTTGCTAAAATACAATTTGTATAAGTAATTTTACAATTTTATCGTTAATACTTAACTTATTTTAATAGAAAAATTAATAAAATGATCAAAATAAAACCCAATTAATAATTAAATGGTAAAAGAAAAAAACTAAAAATAATTTAATAGTTAAAATAAGACTGAAAAGATAACTATTAATAAGACTGAAAAGATAGATTAGAGATTTCGAGATTTTTAGCTTAAAAGGATAACATCATGATAAAAAAGGGTAGCAAAAACAGATAGAGAAGATATGTAGACCATCCAAGCTGGCAAGTGTGAAGATTTCAGTCCCCACAAAAACAAAAAGATGCTCTTATGTCCAAACGACAAACAGCGTACTGAGCTTGTGGAGATCCAAGACGCCACGAGTGAATCAGAAGCAGACCCACGAGTGCACACATGGCTGTCCATGGCAGGCCAGTTGAGATCGCGCAACGTACTAACCTCTTATCATAAAAAAAAATACTAATTAATAATCTCTCTCACGTAAAACACGACTCGGTTCTCTCTCTTTCTTTGTCGGCTTTGAATGAATGCAGCAAACGCCATGTCGGCCATTAATGCTACTGCTGCTGCTCTCTCGCTTCCCATCTCTTTCTGTCGTTCATCCAACTCTAGCACCAAAAGGGTATGTTTTTTTGAGTTTTGTTTTGCTATATCTTTCTGGGTTTTTGCTAACATGCAATATATATCCCAAAAGGTTAAACTTAAAAAAATTCAAGTATTTTGTTAAGATTGCACATTATATTGTGCTAGTGTAATAACTTCATAACTTCATGATTTTATAAGAATGTAGTCACTATCCCGTATATCTAGTAATTAGTGGTGGAACCACGTAATGCACACTCTCGACTAGAAAAAGAATTTGGTATAAAAAATTATTATATTAAACTTCCTCATTGTACGAGAGCATGCACTGAATGCACCTATACCTTTGGGTCCTGATTTCGCCTTTCGGATAAAGAAGAGAGTTTTCTTGTAACATTCCACGAGGGTTATTAGATTTTTAGATACAGTGCCACAGACTGCATAAGTAAACTAAAACAGAACAATCTAACTCTTCTGATGCAAGATATAATCTTAGCATATAGGCCTAGAAATATTATTGGCATTTGAAGCTGATGGTGTGCTAGGCCTTGTTCGAACTGAGCACACTCTGGATCTAGAGGCGGAGTAAGTTAGAGGAGAATATTTGTTCTCTAAGTAGCTAAACAATCATGTTTTTATCTCTTCAAATCCTCTATCTTTCTGTTTCTAAATGTAGATGATTATTCGGCAAAATCAGTTAATTCATCAAGTATATATATTTCAAGAAAATCATGTATAAGTCTGTTGGTCTTTCTCAGCAGATATTATCGTAGGATAGAATCAACCAAGGGAAGTTTCAGCTAAGTTAGTAGATGGTGGACTGTCTGCCATTCCCCTTGAGGCCTGAATTTGAACGGTGTTTTCGTGTTACTTAGATTGTAGTTGTTATCCAGATGATACATTTTAGCTTTGTTAATACAATCAGGCGTTGTTTGTTGCTAAAAGGTATGATCAGGATATTCTACAGATCACGGAGGTTTTTGAGGAACTTCGCCCTTATATGACTGGATTCAGTTAAGAAAGTATAAAAGAAAACGGGGGAGGAGGGAAGCGATAGTGACTTGTACTCAAATTTCTAATAGCTTATATTCACTGTTGTTCTGTTTCCCCCTTTCCTTCCTTACTCTTACCTATTTCTTATATTATTGCTTGATGGTTTCTCAGTGCGTTAAAGGAGGATTTCGGGTATTTGCTGTGTTTGGGGAAGAAGGCGGGTTGGTAGACAAGAAAAACTTATGGGCTACCCTCTTTGACGTGGAAGACCCGAGGTCTAAAATCCCCCAGTGTAAAGGAAAGTTTCTGGATGTCAATCAGGCCATTGAAGTAGCAAGATATGATATACAGTACTGTGATTGGCGTGCTCGACAAGATGTTCTTACAATCATGCTCCTACATGAAAAGGTTAGCATTATGGATTCATGTTTATTTTTCTTAACAATCATAGAACTAGCCGGACCTATATAATGGGATAAGGCTTGGTTTGGTTATTAACTATCATTGAATATTCTGTCTAATAGAAAATCTTGTTTCTGTACTTTCTGGAAAAACTAAAATGTATTTGATGGTTGGATCTCATATTTTTCTCACTTCAGAAATTATTTCTGTAGGTAGTGGAAGTATTAAATCCTTTAGCTCGCGACTACAAGTCCATAGGAACAATGAAAAAGGAGCTTGCAGAGTTGCAAGAAGAGCTTGCACAAGCTCACAGACAGGTAAATAAATTACGTTTCCATACGAAGAGGCTAGGCGTTTTTGTGTTAAATGTCATAGTCTTCATTATTATATTGAACATCCGATGTCATGGTAGCGTGTACAATTACAGGGGGATGTTTAGTACCGGTTTTTATAGTATTGTTCGGGGGGTCGATAAGCTAATTCCTATAAATGTCTAGTCTTCAGAGGTACTTCTATACATACTTTCGGCTGACTCTTGAATAACAGGTACATGTATCTGAAGCAAGAGTTTCGACTGCTTTAGATAAGCTAGGTTACATGGAAGCATTGGTTAATGATAGGCTGCTACAAGAAAAGGACACAACAGAATCTACTTGTGCATTCCCTTCGCCGAGCACTGCCACAGAATCGCTCGACACGGTCAAAGGAAAGCTTCCTCGAAAAACCCTGGATGTATCTGGTCCTGTCCAACCTTACAGTGATCGTTTAAAGAATTTCTGGTACCCGGTTGCTTTCTCCACTGACCTGAAGGATGACACCATGGTGAGTCATTTTCTTTCATATTTCCACCAACAAAAATTTCGTTATTGGCAACACGATAAGCAGAATTATCATTTTCTGGAAACAGAATTAAATGTAATGCGACTGATACAATGTAATATTTCGCAAGCAATATCCAACCCTCTCCCTACCTTGAGAATCCGAAAAGTAAAAGAAGTAGGCAGATGAGGAAAGTTTGTATGTAAATTGAGAAGAGTTTCATATTTTCCTGAGCACTAATGACTCCTTTTTTCATGATGGCTTTGTATTTAGATCCCCATTGATTGTTTTGAGGAACCATGGGTCCTATTCCGTGGGAAAGATGGAAAACCGGGATGCGTTCAAAACACATGTGCCCATCGAGCCTGTCCGCTTCACTTGGGTTCAGTAAATGAGGGTCGCATTCAATGCCCTTATCATGGTGAGAATAGTATATATACTGATTAATTTTATTTAGGAAAAAAAGGATCCTAGTAGTCAAAAGTTTTATTACATATCCGCCCTAAATTGTGGAAACACACATAAGCGGATTGTGAAGATTTTCATGCTATTGATTGCAGGCAAAGGCATATAAGTCTACAGGGTTTACAAGGGTTCACTAACTGTTTGAATGTGATTACATGAATTTAAGGGTGGGAGTACTCAACTGATGGAAAGTGCAAGAAAATGCCATCAACACGGTTGCTGAATGTTAAGATAAAAGCATTACCATGCTTTGAACAAGAGGGAATGATATGGATTTGGCTGGGCAGTGAACCTCCCGCAGCCAGCATTCCTTCTTTACAACCACCTCCAGGATTTCAAATACATGCTGAGGTGTGTTATAATGCAATCAGATGTTTTCGATCAGTGGTAGTGGGACAATGATGAGAAACATACTAAAAACCCCTTTCTCAACCCTGAAATCTTTGTTAATCGCAGATTGTGATGGAACTTCCTGTGGAACATGGGCTACTTCTGGACAACCTCTTGGATCTTGCACATGCTCCTTTCACACACACGTCCACCTTTGCTAAAGGATGGAGCGTGCCGAGGTTTGAGTTTAATCTCCACTCTAGATAGAATTCATGTGCATTTCATTCCACTCCTGGAAAATAAAAGAGATCAAAGATGCACTTCGCAGTTGTTGCTAGTTTGTAGATAAGTTTCTGATGTGTGGACTATGAAGTATCTAAACATCATGCTTAATAAGAAATTCTCGTCTAACTAAGGTTCTGAGTTAACTTTGGTTCAATGGTGCTTCATATTAGGTCATCAAAAGCATAGAACGACTCTATATTTGGAATGACGAAGAGTCATCATCTTTTAAAACATATTTCACGATCCTTCTATTCATTGAACAGATTCAAAGAGGCAGCAGAAATAAGTTCTCGGACTAACTCAATTGCGTGCTTCTTGTATTTCCAGCTTGGTGAATTTCTTGACACCTGCATCAGGTCTGCAAGGATATTGGGATCCCTACCCAATAGATATGGAATTCCGACCACCTTGTATGGTCTTGTCAACAATTGGAATATCAAAACCTGGAAAGTTGGAGAGACAGAGCACCAAGTAGTGCTCGACACACCTTCACCAGCTTCACGTGTGCTTGCCTTCATCAAGGCAGACGACAAGATTATTATACAGAATGTCACTAGATTTTGCCCCCGTATTAAAGCACATTCCATTCATGCAATACTTGTGGAGGCATTTTGCTGAAAAGGTAAAACCTCTGCTGAGCGATACTCTCTGCCTTCAACTATATATCTGTTTCTACGTCACACGAATAAGCTGCAAAAGCTTTCTCCAAAAGCGGGAGCAATCTTTCCGGATTTTCACTGACTAGTCCCCCCTTTTCCTTGAAGTTGGACAAGCATAATGTTTCGTATTTCCTAACATCCCTTTTTGTTGGTGCACATTCTAAATGTTTATTTCCTACAGGTCTTGAATGAGGATCTGCGCCTCGTTGTTGGTCAACAGGAGCGAATGATCAATGGCGCAAACGTTTGGAATTGGCCAGTGGCCTATGATAAGCTAGGAGTAAGGTATAGGCTATGGAGAGATGCTGTCGAACGAGGAGCCAAGAAGTTGCCATTCAGTGAATCATCTTAGAAACTTGATCAGGATAGGTCTAACTTACAATATCGCCACACTAGAAACCATCAGCTCCGGCCAGAACTCCTGACAACGTGCAATTCCATCTTTACGCTGCACGGTTTGTGCTAGCTCCACGAAGGAAAATCTGTCTCGGGCGTTTCAGAAAATCTACATCGATCTGCGCAGCAAGAAATGGTTTCCAACACCACATCCTTTGCATAAATAAGAATTATACGCGTATTTTTTTGGATTGTTTCTTGTACAGTTTGAAACGGTCCCCTCTCCCGCCAGCCAACCAACCAACCAACATCACTTTGTTCTTGTGTTGGGCATATGAAAAGCTTAAGGATCATGGTATAGGTCCATCATTTTCTTAGTTTTAACATGGAAAGCCAGTTGTATCATAGCATCAATTTGTTGCTTATTGTGTGAAATAAAAATCCACTATTGAGTTTAAAGCAATGATCTGATCTTCCTTGGGATCTCTTGTTGGAAACTAGTGGGCAGATGTGATTCTTGAGGCCCTCTAGCATTCTTGTTAAATTTTCAACTCGGAGGTCAATTTTATTACGTCACGATCCAAGCTCAAAACTCCGAACTCCCAAGTAAGACTAGTGCTATAAATTGGACATTTTATTTAGTCATTGAAGAAGTTCGAGCAATTCTACCGGATGGACCTTCAATTAGCCTATCCCTCATCAAAAGGCATGCAGATATCGTTGCGGGTTCGATTGCAAAGATGACTCTATACAGCCAATTAATAGTGATTGGATTAATAATATTTCTAGTCAAATTTATTCCATCTTTATCATGATGTAACCAAAGATGAGATTGGTTAATTTTCACCTTTACTAATGAAACCAACGTTTTTCTTACAAAATAAATAAATAAAAGCATCATGGTTTCTTCAATCATTTTGTTGGCTCTTATATAAATCATTGCTAGTTTAAACTAAGAAATGATCTATAATATATAAATCAAATGATTTGAAATCTCTCCACACAAAATTCTTTAATCGAAATGTATCTTTAACATTTATTTCACCTGAGGTAGAGATGACAATTTCAGAAAAAATAAAAACAAAAAAAAGAAGAAACCAGACAAGCAAAAAAGAAATATGATGATACCAAAATCAATGTGTTGTGACATAAATGTGTTGCATCGTAAGTATATTGAGAATTGATTCCAGAAAATGTAATTATGGAAATATTTTTGTGTCAATTGATTTCGAAAAGTAATTATAAGAATATTTAGTAGATTTGTCTTAATACAATTTTTTATATTAGTTCTAAATTCATTTTAAATTACAAGCAATTATAGAAATTGGTGCAAAAAAACAAAATTGCAGCTTATTTTAAGTTATAAGCTGCAAGTTGGAAAGTTTGAGGAAGCAAACCAATTTTATGAAGCCTTTGGTGCTTATAATAGAGCCTTTTTCTCTATGAAAAGACGAATATTTTGAAAAGAAAATAAAAATAATATTGCTCAGGTTTAATGTACATATAGGCTAATCGAGGCAACAACCCATAATGAGACTAAATATTTTTTAAAATATATAAATATTTTCAGGTTAAATTTTAGTCTAAAAAATTAATTAATCCTTCTTTAAACAAAAAAGTATCCGTATAAATATTAAATTATGTTTTAAACTCCACTAAAAAAAATGAATCTGCCTATTATGTATCACACAATCGAACAGGTTCACCAACCTCTGCTTTTACTTCTTGTAGGGGATAAAGGGGAAAGAAATTATCACGCTTAGTTTACTTGTAATTCGACTTTAGCCGCGAATGTAAAAAAAAAAAAAAAAAAAAAAAAATCATATGTAAGCAACCAATCTCCTTTGAGTGATGTAAGATCCCTTGAGAAATTATGTTTTTGTCTTCAGTTATGTTTTAAAAAAACAAGGCGGGAGCAATCTTTATTGGTTAGTTGACCTAAATCAATTTATTTTATCTTTTTGAGTGGCCAACGATTTTGTTAGGATAATGTTTTAGATTTATCTGCTTATATTTAAACGTTGTTGTACTCCCCTATAAGTCCTACTACAAGTAAATTATCAATTTTAGTATTTTTATAAGTACTAAGGGCAAGCTTAATGGGGGGTTCTAAAATGTAAATCTTTCTATTTTTGTATTTTTTTAGAGTTTCATACCCTAAAAAGTAGTACTATTTATAGAAAAAGGACGTGAGGTCCACCACTTTTGGGTTAAAAGATGTTAAAATAGTGCTCTGGGCTCCAAAAGTACAAAAATACCTAAAAATATAAAGGTTTACATTTTAAAGTCTCCCATTGAGGATAGCCTAATACATACGCCCCAAAAGTGAGATGGGCAGTAGTCAAAGGCAGATTTAGTTTGAGGCTAGCCTCAAGATTAGGGCTATTACCTGTATTTTTTAAAAATACGGGTGTTTTCAAAGTATTTTTAAGTTATAAAATTAATTTAGTTTTTACTAAAAGAAAAATTATCTATATACAAGTATTAAATTATTTATTTTTGGTCTCTACTGAATAAAAATTATGGATCCGCTATTGACGGTACAATCACAAACGCTGGATCTACCCTTGGTAGTACAATCAAAAACTTTCCAGATTTATGCTAAAATTCACATAGTGTGGGAAATAATTTATACACGATAAAGATACAAATTACAAAACAAATTGGGGTCACTCTTCGGTCAGTCAATCTCACTCACATGGAATGAATTCTACACATATAAAGTCCACTTCATATATTTCTTAGATGGACGATCAGTCAGATTAGCCAAATATTTTTCCAACGAATTGAAACGAAAAAGTCAATAAGAATCAACGAAACCAAGTCAAATAGTTTGAACTTGACATACATGTTGATGAGGAAACCAAACCCAAATATTATGGTCTCGAGACATTGTCTTATCCTGTACGGCAGCTCATTATGTTATAGCCCTTGTAGTCAAAGAAGCCAATTTATTGATAGTCCATCATCGATGGACAACAACCATCATTGGTGTGATGTTGTCGAATTTATATTTCGAACAGTCTTTGGGACCATTATTGAGGATATTATCCATATTTGATATTTCTATAGGTATTCAAACAGTAAGATCATTGAATGTGATGCCAAATTCATATTTCGAGTAATTTCTGAAAATTGATAAAAATGGATAGTCAATCTCATTAGGGAGGACATAACGCGAATTTCTGTAGGTATTCGAGTAATTTTTTGTGTTTTACTAACGTTGTATTAAAAAATTTATATTTTTAAAAGTCACACAATGTTCCCCGTGTTGTTCAAAACATTGCACTATACTTTCTGTCATCCATTTTTTGGTCAAAATTAACAAAGAGTGTCATATATACGCGTCTGATGCAAGTGGAAGTCGTACAAAGCCTCAAAACACATTTAAATAGATAATATTATATTTTTTTGCTCATTTTTCTTTCCTATCTTTTTCCTTTTTCACTTTTTTCTTCTCACCACTAGTAGAATACATAAAGACAAGAAAAACAAGAAAAACTGAACAGTAAATTTAAAGGAGTGAATTGCAAATCTGTTTCCTTTCTCTTTTTTTTTTTTTTGGGTCAATTTCCTTTCTCTTTCCATGTGATGGAAAAACTAATAAACATTAGCTATTAGAATTGAATGATCAATAAACCATACCTAAGCATCAGTAATGTGGCGAAGTGAACCACAACCAATAGAAGCATACCCTTCTTTGCTCCTTGATGCTCTAACAACATATATGAATTGTGCCAACGGCTTTTGAAGAATGCGAAACAACTTTGGCAGCCGAATAATATCCTATTCAAATTGCACAAAACACCAAAAAGAATTAACAAAAGTTTTAATTCGCAATTCTTCTTTTATGAGAAAACATGTGTGTTAAAAACAAATCAGATCGGTAAACAAAATTCTAAATTGGGGCAAGTGTACAACATTTAGATAACACATGGTGTTATACGGCTTTTGAAAACACAGAGTTTATGAAACAACTTTAAAAAAACACAGAGAGAAATAGTGCAATATTTGACTCCATTAGAAAATCTTCCTATTGATTGCTTGTCAATTGTTCCAAATCAGTTAGATTTTTTTGTTAAGTAAAAAAGTGTATTTATTTCATAAAAACAATTCGAAAACATATATCAAAAGTTTTGTACAACCACAAGACAAAACGAAAAAGCATCTAGCTAATCAAATCCTCTAGACTCCAATTTTTACACATTTGCATATTCAAAACACAATTCTTGAATTTATGCCGGATTTGAATTCTTTGTCTAAAAATAGAAAAAAATATTATCGTGTAACTACTCTTTCGAAAGGAAGTTCCCGCCATGGACACGGTTATTCCTCTCCCTCCAATCATTTTAGACCAAAAAATCCAAACATAATCTTGCCAAGGCAGCATACAAACCCTCCCCTTGATAGTAACGATGGCTCCAATCAACGATTAAGTCTCAAATAATATTATTGTTATTTCGAAAAAATAAATGATCTCTGTTCTCACTAACCTCATTACAAAACTCACATGCATAAACCATCATTAATGATGACCCAGGCTAATAATCTCATCTTAGTAGGCAGCCTATTTTGGGTCGCAAACCAAACCGTAAAGATGAGATGTATTGTGTATTTACTTCTTACTATGCAATGAAATGATTTCAGATAGTTGTATTACTTGCTAATGACTTTTATCCTACTCGTGTAAGTTAAGAGGTAGCTTAGTGATGATTACTCTCTTGACCCGAAAGGTTAAATAAATAAATAAATAAGATAAGATGTATCTAATTGTATTTATTTCTTCTATGCAATGAAATGATTTCAATGACTCAAGAAAAAAACATGGCTAAGACTTGATAAGCTAAACTATTTTATTCAACCATTTCTAGTTTTCACTTTAGTCCTTTGAAGGATAACTTTATAATATTTTACTACTACTTTGTCCTGTAATTCTATCTATATAAATATTTTAGTACTACTTTCTACTGTAATTGTAAATAATGCATATGATTCTTGTTGGGATGTCAATCTTTCTTATTAATTGAAAATAGAAGTAGGTAAATATACATCAGAATCACGGGTAATTTTGGGCCCCACATGTGTTCTTTTTTTTCTTTCCATAATCATGGCTTTCAAATGTCATTAGATTTTACCTGCTTTTACAGTAAAAAAGATTGCAATCTCACATCAATTAAACGTGAAGTGTTCCTTCTACAGCTTCAAAGATATCTTTCAATCTTTTTTTATTTTTATTTTTATATATTACAAGAAATCATTACACGGACGACAGAATTTAGAAACATTAATTTTTACTTCATAAAAGAACGACACATGGGTGATGAAACATTAAATGTAAGAGAACTTTATCCTTAATCCATTGCTAAACTTTGCGGAAAATTTTGGCACCAAAATTAGAGACAGTTTGGTGACAGAAATTTACAATAAAAAAAAAAGAACTAAGTATATGAAAAACATATTTGTGGCGACAAATACATTTCTTTAAAAAAATTAGTAATATGAAAATTATATCCATCACTTTACCGTCACAAAGTGAGCATCAAATATATATTTTAGAAAAATGAAATAAATTTCCATTATGTCACTACTCCGTCACTTGTTTTTCTATAGTATTGAGTTTTTTGAGTATATGGAAAAATTGAAAGAATATGCCTCTTATTTAATATTGGAAAAGAATTTATAACACTATGAAGAGCTAGTAAAATTTCTACATGTTTACCCATAACTGAAATTAATTATCTTAGGAATTTAAATCTTGGTAGATACTTAAGCCAAGTATAATTGACAATGCTAATGAGGTAGTTTATTGGCTCCTCTTCTACTCGCAGCATGACATCAGTGGCGGATCTACCAGTGGGTCAGCGGAGATTATAATTTCTACAATTTAAAAAAATATTAAAAAATTTATGTATTTTTTTTAAAAATAAAATATTTATATATTTTTAATTAAAAAATATTTAAATACTCAAATTTAGAGAGTGCAGTAATGTGGTGAGAGAATAAATATTAAAGTGTGTTATTATATAATAAAAATATCTAACATAATAATTTTTTAAAAAAAAATTGAAAAAGAAAAAGTTTTTTTTTTCACATTAAAATGTAGTGTGTGTGTGTGTGAATAGTATGTGTATATTAAAATATAGAGTATCACATGTCTTATGACGTTGAACTTGCATCACGTTCCGAAGAAAAAGTGAAACACATAATAGGATAATGATGTACGTCAAAAGTTGTCAGATCAATAGTATAGTGAAAATTGCACATGTTAAGTAACTTTGGCCGAGGCGGTCATCTTCACAAACGTGGCACAATCTCCAGCATTGCATCATGTTAATCTCATTATGTTGGTTGTTCGCATGACCGCCTTGTTCTTTGTCAACAAGGTCTACGCTTCTCGCTGTACCCCAAATTTTGGTTTATACTCTTTTGCTATTATTTGTTAAATTATATTCAATAGAAATTTTAAAATGTAAATTTTATTATTTTTAAGTCTTTTTAAAGCCTCATATCTTAAAAAATAACATTATTTATGAAAAAAAATACATAAAGTCTACCACTTTTAAATTAAAAGATACTAAAATAGAGTTTCCGGCTCTATTTTGTTCAACAAATTTGTTAAACAAAATGGAGCCTGAGGCTCTATTTTAACATCTTTTAATCCAAAAATAATAGACTTCACATACTTTTTCTATAAATAGTACTATTTTTTAGAGTATGGAGTTCTAAAAAGATTCAAAAATAGAAAGTTTTACATTTTAGAGCCTCCATTAAACTCGCCCTTAAGTTAGGTTAGAATAAGTCAGATATGATTCATTTAAAGATTGAAAATTTTAATATAGTGATATCTAATCTTAATCAATATTTCATAAATTGACTGATATAAAAATATTTTAAGGGTTACCAAAAAAAAAAAACAAGGTTTAGGCTCCCTATGACCAAAAAAAAAAATTGGTCTAGGCTCCCTACATCTCATGCAACTGTTGAACTATTGAACTATAATTCGAAGTCAAGTCAGATATTTGGCATTCCTTGAATTCTTTTATCTTTTTGTAACTTAACTGTTAGGAAAATAGTGTGCAACTGTTGAACTACTGAACTACAATTCGAAGTCAAGTCAGATATTTGGCATGCCTTGAATTCTTTTCTCTTTCTGTAACTTAGCTGTTAGGGAAATAGTGTTATTTGTATGACTTTTGTGTTTTGGAAAAGTCTGAAAATTATGTAAAATGTTAAGTGATTATCTCATTTAAAAATTTAAATTATTAGAGAGTGGTTTATTATATTATTTATTATGTTCAATAAGTCTCCGTAAGAACAGGTACAATTAGGTTTTTAAGTTTTACACTTGGATAATTTTAATGTTTTTAAATAAGTGGCGGTCAGTTTTGAATCCAAAACATTTTTGGTACCTAAACTCTAATATCATAATAAGTGACCACCTCATCTAAAAGTTTAAAGTGTTAGAGATAAGTTTATTATATTCAACAAAGAAAAACAATAAAAGAGTCTTCCTAGAGTATAATTATAAGTAAATGCACTGACTTGGAAAACAAGATGCAGGTAGATTGACTAGTTTGAATTGGAACTAATCTCCTTAAAGTTCTATTGCTTCGCACAGGTGCTAACAATTTAGTGGCGCAAACCTTAAAGATAAAACGATTTTTCTTATGTTACCAGCACTACAAAACGGATGAACCACGAACCAAAAAAGATACATAACTTCTCTTGAAAATGCTTTACTGAACTATGAAAATGGTATCAATGAATTATGCAAATTTATTTTTGGACTGCTGTTATTTATAGAATGCAAGACACCTATTCTAACAAGTGCTTACTAAACTTGACCAGCTGCCAAATCTGTTTAGACATGGCTCTTGAAGAGATAACCCTGTTTAAACAAAACATGTATGATCTGAGACAATTGCCCCAGAAATAAATAAAATTGGAGCTAAATATAATTTTAATATTTAAACAAAGTGACCCAAACCTAGATCGAACCCACACCCACTTGCCTGGTGAGGCGAGTGTGTGGTAGTTCATACCGAACCCAATACTGGGTAAATACTCTCTCGTCTAACGATATTAGTGTCCCTTAAACCCAAACCCTAGTGTTGAACTTAAGATTATAAACAGATATAAACAACTTTATTTTGCTAATATGTGACACTTCAACTTCTTTAAAATTGACTTTTCACATTTCTCAAGGTAATTCTTTAACTTTAACCTCAATTTTCTCAATCACTTCTTAATTAGATTTAATCAACCCCTAGGACATGGCTTGAGTGGTAGGAATGAGAAAGTGTATGTGGATGGTCGCAGATTCGATTCTCTTCTCTATTCTTGAGGTTTCGTTTCTTACTTATCGGGTGCATCATTAGGGTGAGGCTTTGCTCCTAGAATTTTATTAGTTAATGATCAGGCTTCGCAAGATAATCTAGCTGTTAGGTTTTGCCAGATAATTCGATAATTAAACTCCATCAACTAAATTTTTCTTGTCATTTTAAAAAAATTGAATGTACTACATTCATCTATCGTAAGACGAAAATAATCATACATTGTCCTTCTCCATTCGATTTACGAGATCCACTTAAATATTAAGTCAAAGTGAGCTACTTTTCATTTGGATTAAATCCAAATATCATAATTAGCTTTAGAAAAGGTAAAAGAACATATTTGCAGATAATGTTGATTGCCAAGGTTTGGGTGAACAATAATGTTGAATTCTATGTACGCGGATTGACAAGTTAATTTTGAATAGATAAAAATAGGTAGTCACACTTTAATCTAACCTTCGGAGCCGTTGAATCCAATTTTGGAGGATGATAAAAATGAAAGAATAGTATTTGCTCGATACAAGGCAGAGCTGTATTCATTGCAATATATAAGAATGCAGATACAACATGTTTGTTACAAAGAGATAAAGAGATATATATGACTAACAAAATAAATCTAAGAGTCCTAGGTGTTTTGTACAAATTCAAAATTCAAATTGGCAATTCAGGTTTGATCAGTTGATAAGTCTGTTTGGCTTAACACCCCCCACAAGGTGAAGGAAGGTCCACGACCTGAAGCTTGTCTCGCAATAGAAGAAAGCGCGGACGATACAAAGGCTTTGTAAATGTGTCAGCTAGTTGTTCATCTGAGGGAATGTATTGCAATTTGAAAGTACCATCGCTGATTCGTTCCCGCACGAAATGAACATCAACTTCAATATGCTTGCTCCGAGTGTGAATAACTGGATTCGTCGCCATATAAATCGATCTAATATTGTCGAAATAAATAACAGGAGCAGGTGATACTGAAAAATGCAAAAATTTAGCACTGTGAAGTGCCCACAAAAATTCATACACCAAGGCAGCAAGAGCTTTATATTCAGCTTTAGCACTTGATTTTAAGACTGTGGCTTGTCGTTTGGAACTCCACGAGATTAAGTTGGGTCCCAGATAAATCGCATAACCAGAGGTGGAACGGTGTGTAGATGGACAGCCAGCCCAATCGGCACCACTGAAGCCAGTTAGATGCAGAGTGGTTGCAGGTTGCAATAAGAGACCAAAGGATAAAGTCTGCTTAATGTAACGAAGAATTCGTTTAACAGCAGCAAGGTGAGGTTGGCGAGGAGCTTGCATGTACTGACACACAGAGTTCACAGCATAAGAGATATCGGGCCTGGTCATCGTAAGATATTGCAATGCACCAAGCAGTTGCCGAAATTCTATCGGATCAGCCAAAAGGTCACCATCTTCATGAGTTAAACGTTCGCCAGAGATTGGAGTCAAGATGGGTTTGGCACCATCCATGCTGAACTGATGAAGAAGCTGAATAGAGTATTTTGTTTGTGAGAGCACTAGACCTTTGGCATGCATTTTTACTTCCATCCCTAAGAAATAATGAAGCTCACCCAAGTCCTTCATTTCAAAAACATTAAACAGCTGAGAAATAAAGTCCAAAAGACATTGGTTAGAACTTCCAGTAAGAATGATGTCGTCAACGTATATGAGAAGGATGATTGTATGACCTTCAGTGTGGCACACAAAGAGAGATGCATCATGATGAGAATGGAAGAAATTATTGGCCAACAAAAAATTACTAAACTTTTGGTACCAAGCCCGTGGAGCATGCTTAAGGCCATAAAGAGATTTGTGGAGCTTGCATACAAAGTCAGGTCGTGCAACATCAACGAATCCCTGTGGTTGATGCATATAGACAGTTTCAGCAAGATCGCCATGAAGGAAGGCGTTTTTAACATCCAATTGGCGTAATGGCCAACCATTTGAGAGAGCCAAGAAAAACACAAAAACGAATAGTACCAGGACGAACCACCGGACTGAATGTTTCACTATAATCTTTCCCAGGCTGTTGATTGTAACCTTTGGCCACTAATCGGGCCTTGTAGCGTTCTAGAGTACCATCGGCTTTTTGTTTAACTCGATATACCCATCGACAGCCAATAACATTTATGTGTGGAGAAGGTGGAACCAGTTGCCATGTCTGATTTTTAATGAGTGAATTAAATTCCTCAGCCATGGCATTTCGCCAATTTGAATCACGGTTTGCCTGAGTGAAACATGTTGGTTCATCTGGAAGATTAATGATAAAGGATAATAGGCATTGAGCAATTGGATACCGTGTGGATAATAGAACCCGTGGGCGCCGTGTGCCATCCATTGATCGAGTAATCATGGAATGGCCTCAAGAAGAACAATCATTGACAGAGGGTGGCACGACGAGCGGCAAATGGGGATCAGACTCTTGCATGGGAGCTTGTTGGTTCTCAATAGCACAAAGCGATTCTGAATTTGTTGTGGTGACAATATTAGGAGAATTAAATGGTGCATGAAAAGGCATTAGAGCAATATCTGATGCAGCGTTTGGAGAAGATGTAGAAACAGGTAATATGGCATCATGAGATAAGACAGACTGCTCCTGAGTTGGTATTATAGGAGAAGTATCATGACATAAGGAATCCATAAGTCCTGATGGAAAACGACGAAGCCAAAACTGTTGTCTTGAATCAGTAGATGGTGGAGGAGCAGAAGATAAAGAAAGAAATTGTTCTTCATCGAACACAACATGGCGACTGATTAGAGTTTTGCCCGTGAGAGGATTATAGCACTTGTAGCCTTTGTGACTTTGACTGTAGCCCAAAAATATGCACTGCACACTTTTGTATTGAAACTTAATATGACCAAGAGACGCCAAACATGGATAACAAGTAGCGCCGAATACCCGTAAAATAGTATAATCTGGAGGAACACCATTCACAAGCTCATAGGAGGACTTGTTGGCAAGCAATGGTTTTGGGAGCCTGTTAATCAAATAAATAGCAGTAGAAAATGCATGAGGCCAAAAAGTAGCAGGCAATTGACTGTGAGCTAACAACGTTAATCCAGTCTCTACAATGTGTCTATGCTTACGTTCAGCCACACCATTTTGCTCTGGCGTGGCGGGGCAAGACAAACGATGAGTGATACCAAAACTGCGGAAAAGAGTTTTAAGGCTATGATTAACAAATTCACTCCCAACATCAGATTGAATAATTTTGATAGTAGTATTGCAATAATTCTGAACCATGTTGATAAAGACTGGAAAAATACTAATTACATCCGATTTTTTAACTAGTGGATAAAACTAGGTGAATCGACTGTAGTCGTCCACCAATACAAGATAGTAACGAAAGCCTTCTGCAAAGACTGTTGGAGCAGGCCCCCACACGTCACAATAAACAATATGCAACAAAGCAGTGGAGCGATGAGAAACAGCATCAAATGACAAGTGATGACTTTTACCCATTTGACAGCTACTGCAGACATTATTTTGAGATGAAGAGGCCATAGGTAGAACTTTATTGAGAAGCTGCAAAGTGCGAATAGAAGGGTGCCCAAGGCGGGTATGCCAAAGTTGCGAACTGATTTTAAAAGCCAAAAGGAACACGTGAGAGGTGGTTGTAAGCAATATAGACCATCATTGAGGGTCCCCTGATGAAGTAGTCGGCCTGTCTTCGAGTCCTTAATAGAAAAACCAGAAGAAGTGAAAACAAAATAACAGTCATGAGCCTTGGTGAACTGTGCGACAGAAAGAAGCCGTTTAGCAATACAAGGCACATGTAGAATTTTGCATTGAAAAACTGAGCCATTAGATAAGGTGAAAGGAGTATAACCAACATGAGAAATTGTAAGACCATCACCATTTCCGACCATAACCTTATCAGACCCAGAATATGCATGCTTACCCACGAGTTGAGTGTCATCTGGAGTCATGGAGTGTGTGGCACCGGTGTCGAGATACCAAGTAGGATCGTTTGGATGAGCAATGGTCATAGCATACAAAGCTTTGGTAGAAGAGTTGATAGCATCGTCAGGGGACCAACAATTATTGGCCTTGTAGTAAGGATGTCCACAACGATAGCACACGACTGGACCATTAGAAGAGGAACGGCCACGACCTCTATTAGAACCACGACTACCACAACTTTTATTAGAACCACTATCACCACGAGCACGATTAGACTAATTTGAGTGAGACATAGAAGCAACATGGGAAGAATTCAATGAATTATTGAGGCAACTTGGAGAGACAGTGAAGGCAACAGCTTTGTCCACAACAGAGATAGAAGAAGCAATACGCAACTCATAATCCAATAAAAGGCCACAGACTTCCGCAAAGGTAGGACCGACTGGGTGAAAGTTGATAGCAGCGACGATAGGATCGAATTCGGACCCTAAACCACAGAGTGTCCAAAGAATAAGATCATTGTCCTCAACAGGTTTTCCAGCACTTGCAAGCGCCAAAGACAAGGACTTGGCATGTTGAATGTATGTATGAACTTAAGAAAATCCTTTAGAGAGAGACCGTAGTTCGGTTTTGAGTTGCTGAATGCGAGAACGGGACTGAGTGCCATATAGAACTTCCAACGTGCGCTAGACATCACGAGAAGTATTTTTGTCTATGACCTGAGCAAGTACTGAATCAGAGAGTGAGATCAATAACCAACCAAGGACCAATTGATCAAGTCGAGTCCAATTCGCCAACTGACCAGATGCAGCAGTAGGCTTAACAATTGTGCCGTCGACGAAGCCTAACAAACCATGGCAACGTAAGACAGGGAGAACTTGCGTTTTCCATAATAAATAATTATCACTAGACAACTTGAGAGAGACTTCCTGATGAATTTGTTCAACAGTGGGAAGAGCAACGGAAGAAGCAGCAATTGTGGGAGTGGTCATGGTAACCAACAGATGCACGATAATGGTGGGAGAGATGACCTAGACTACTGATACCATGAAAGAATAGTATTTGCTCGATACAAGGCAGAGCTGTATTCATTGCAATATATAAGAATGTAGATACAACATGTTTGTTACAAAGAGATAAAGAGATATATATGACTAACAAAATAAATCTAAGAGTCCTAGGTGTTTTGTACAACTTCAAAATTCAAATTGGCAATTCAGGTTTGATCAGTTGATAAGTCTGTTTGGCTTAACAAAAAAGAGGTAAAAAATTTCACAGGATGGTTAGTGAACCTTGAACTTGTTGATCTCTACGAATTGAGCTTCTTATGTTACTCCAAGGTTAGATTATTTTAAGTGAGATTTCACGCAATGTAACTTAATTTCATTTACAAATACTTTTTTTTTTAGTGAAAACTAATCAATATTTAGAATAAAGATACCTTAAAATATTTATATATTTTATAGGAATTTTGGGTTGTGTCTCTGTAGATCATTGAATCTATAATCTAGATCTCATATTAGAAATCTGTCAATTTATTTTAAGATGGATACTAACAATTTACAATATTCAAAAGATAAGAAGAGTCAAATGACTTTGAAATACTGAATACTGATAAAGACGTTCCAATGCTTTAATTAGTAAACGCAAAAATAAAGATGTAAATAAGATAAGACACTATAAAACATAAACATAAAATATGGTATCCATCTCTGGAATATATAATAATTGATATGGAGCTGTTGGTAGAGATCTAAGAGAATCAAGAAGATAAAGACTCGAGTGGTATATATTGCCGTCTGAATTCAAATTGATTCAAACTCAATTTACTAAAATAAAAAAATTTAGATTTTGCCACAATACTCCCAACATCCCATAACTATATGCAGTACGCTTAATGCTATTCAGATGGCTACGTGAAAGGCATGGTGATGAATAAAAATGTTGGTACGATTTGAATCTTTGTCATCATGCAGAAAGGAATGGTCAATCTTTATTCAAGATCTTGTTAATTAGTTGCTATAAAACAGACAAATATATTTTACCTACTTAAGAGGTCTTCCCAATCGCATTAAATACCGGAATTTAAGAGAAACAGACGTGGAAAGGTCATTCAAACGATAGGCTTCTTCAATAGTATTTTCTGCTCCACAAAATTGTACCTTCATATAACATCAAAATGAATTTTCTCTCACTATTCATTCATGTGATAGAATTAGACCTTTCACCCAATAGGAATTCTCAGTTTTCATGACTTTAACTTCTGATCACACACCCCCACAAATGGCAGTTGTTTTGCTCAATAATGCATTCTAATGATATATTTTTATGGGTCAGAATCTTCTGTCATGGTGCAAAGTTAGGTCTTGTGACATAATTATTATCTTTTATACAATTTTACCTGTATTTATACCAAACATCTTGTATATGTCACATCTTCGAAATTCACCATGTGAATTATAGGAACACAATTGTCACGTATGACGTATCCAGAACGTCCATATTTAGTGGAGCTAAATTTTTGTGCAATTGCCAGCTTAAACGCGTAGACTATTCTCAATAAAAACTCTAAATTGAAGAGTTTTAAGAACAAATTTAGATCTCTATTGCTTTTTAAAACATCACCTAGAGAATCATATATTTTTTAGTCTCTAAAAAAAATCATCCCTAATGAAGGGCTCTAAATTTAAGGATCTATAGTGAGACCTGCAAAATAATGTTCCTTTTTTTTTGAAGTTGCCAACTTTTTTTTTTTTTTTTTGCTAAAGTTGTCAGTTAGATGTCAAATTTAATTTGAAAGAGACTCATGTGGGCTCTTTTTTTTTTGTCTTTTTTATGAGACTCTATTTTTTTCAACAAATTTATTGAAAAAAAATGGAGTCTAGTCTCTATTTTTGTTGAAATTTGTTAACTTTGAAATAAAAGATTAGATTTGGGAGTCTATATTGTCTATTGGTGTTGATTCTTTTTTTTATTTTATCAAGAGGCTCTATATTTGCTAAAAAGTAGTTATGTCCCCATTGAGGATGCCTTAGAAAGATTGCATTTTTTTAGGTACGATACCATTCCTATAATTTGCATTGACAAATTTTGGGACGTGACAGTATATACTTCTAAAAGAGTCGAAGGGTGTAATTCACAAACGTAATCATAGGGACAAATTTAATATATTTTTAGTAGAGCCTATAACATATAATTTTACAATTTTGCAAACGTGTTTTTTTTTCATAGTTTAGGTTAAAACATATATATAATTATGAAGTTATACGAATATATATTTTCAGCGAGAGATTTACTACATTTTGGAATGAAAAATAGACAAATATTAAAGAATTTATAGGATATGTTGCATCCCCCATTGAGTGTGAGATTTGATACATGTATTCTACTCTTTAGGCCATCTCCAACAGGTGCCCTAAATAAGCAAATTCTCTACATGTAGAGAAGGGATTAGAGATTTACTCTCCAACAGCTTCCCTACACCTATCTCTACATGTAGAAAATTCTTACATTTAAATATCACTATCTCCATATGTAGAGATGCAATAGTAATTCCCTAAATCTATCTCTACATCTTCACATGTGGAGTAAACAAAAATATAGAGTTTTTAAAATAGAGAAGTTGTTGGAGTAAAACTGAAATAGAGATTCCTTAAAATATGAGATTTACTAAATGTAGGGAAGTTGTTAGAATGAAACTAAAATATAGAATCTCTAGATGGAGAAAAATTATCCAAATTCTCTACATGTAGAGAAAAATATAGAGAAGCTGTTAGAGTTGGCCTTAGTTATAGTACTTCAAGAAAAATCTTCAAAATAGAAAATTTAAGCATAACTACTTTTTTAGGATAAAAACTTTTGGTTATGCTTTCAAGGGAAAAATTTGTACTTAAAAGGAAAATGTAAAAAATGAAGTTTTGCATGTTGACCGTCAAAAGATTCCACATAGTCAATCCAGTTATTTCTCTTTTGTATATAATGTTATAAATGATATCTAATAACATAAATATATTAATAATTTAAAATAATTAAATTTCATTCATAATATTATTATATTATCACGAGATCCATTTCCCATCAAGCCAAAAATCACCATCTTTGCAATTACCTTTCAATTTATTCCACATGAGACTTCTAGACTTCCAAAGCTAGAAATGGTTTTCCATACCCTCTATGACTTCAAGAGTCCTATCATAATATTATTACATACAAGATCTAATAATATAAATATATTAATAATTTAAAATTATTAAATATTACTCATAATATTATAATATTATCACCAAATCCATTTCCCCATAAAGCTAAAAATCACCATCTATACAAATACTTTCCAATTTATTCCCCACGAGGCTCCTAGACTCCCTTAGCTCAAAATGGTCTTCCGCACTCTCTACGACTAAAACAGTCCCATGGATCACATCCTCCTAATAGATAACAACACGTGACTATATAGACTAGTTTACTAAGTCTTCCCTCATTATCCCCACGTGTTTTTTTATTTTTTTTCTGTCCATATCCATCTCTACTCTCTCCAAATATCCCAAAGTACTATTCAAATAGTCTGCAAAATCTTTTGATTTCTCTCATCTTGTCCTTCTCATTTCATCTACCTGGAAAACAATTCTCCAACCACTCATTTCTCTCTCAATTCAACCCCCACCCCCATCTTTCTCCTTTTTCGATCTTCAAATCATGTTAGTACTTCGAAAACGTTCTATTATTTGTTACATACAAATTTTTATCGTTTTTGATTGTGTGATGATCAGCCCCTTAGCAACAGTGGTAACAAAACATGCATCATCAGATCATGATCGCTTTCGTGATCGCTTCTCGTACTTCGATTCAACAACATGTTTCAACAATAAGGCAACTGAAAAACTCAAGAACAAGACATCATCATCATCATCATCGTCATCATCATCATCGGTGTCGACGACTTTGCCTTCCTCGGATTGTACTGTTTGGACCAAGGAATGCTCCGCAGAGCTTCTGAGGATTGCGAAAACACCGGAAAATGTGAAGTGGATAAAGTCTGTGAGGAGAAGAATCCATGAAAACCCTGAGCTTGCTTTTGAAGAATTTGAGACTAGTAAGCTTGTTCGTGAAGAATTGGAGAAAATGGAGATCAGTTATAGATACCCTTTGGCTAAGACTGGAATCAGAGCCATGGTTGGAACTGGCGGACCACCTTTCGTGGCCCTCAGGGCAGACATGGATGCCCTTCCTGTTCAGGTAAATATTTATTGTTTTCAACACGTTTGATCATCTGAGGAAATATAATGCCTTATATGCACAGTTTTGCACGTGAATACATTCTGAGGACGGGTTTTAAATCCAAAATCTTTTGATACATGAACTTTAATCAGTATTAATTGATCACATAATTTAAAATTTAAAATTATTAGAGTACACTCTGTTATATTTATTTATTATTTTTGACATAGAAAACGTTGTACAATACTTAGACTTTCTAGGGTGATAGTTTTTCTTAAATCAGCTTTAAATATTTTATTGTCATGAAATATGTTTTTAGATTAGGAGTAATGATCTCAGGCTAACCTAAACCCTTTAATTTCTTTGGTAATTTTGTATAAAATTTCATCTCAGTAACCTCGTCGGCCATTGAAACTAATATAAAACCTTGTTTATGTCTTCCATAACCATTATATTAAAATTTGCTGGAATTACAAAATTGTAATTATGTCAAAAAGGTCAAAAACTTTTAAGAGGAACAAATATGGCAACGATTTCTTCTTTTTTTTTCTTTCTTTTCAATTCCCGAGATCGATTTATTAAGTGTTTTCTTATCATGGTGGGGCTATAGGAAGCTGTTGAATGGGAGCACAAAAGCAAAAATGATGGAAAAATGCATGCATGTGGTCATGATGCTCATGTGGCTATGCTTCTTGGCGGAGCCAAAATTTTGAAGGCTCGAGAAGAATATTTGAAGGTTTGAGATCACTAAATCTTCTTTTAATTATCTTCCTACAATTCATTTATGATTGATACATGGACATAGTGATTTAAAATGTTTTAATGGTTTAAGTAAAATTTAGTTTTAGACGGGATATTTCTAGCATATAACAACATAATTAGTATAGTGATAGTAAAATATGTTGCATCAATCACGCAATGAGCGTAACAACATAATTATATATATATATATATATATATATATATATATATATATATATATATATATATTTTTCATGTAACTTTAGACCTCCTAACTAAGTGTTAAGAGAAACTACCATCCGTAAGAATATGCCAAACCGTTGTATGCATATAGCTGCAAATTCCATGCGGAAATCAAGATCTCTTATTCCTTTGCATGGTGGTGAATGGTGTTGGTTATTCGATAAAATCAATTTATAAGAATCTTGTGCTCTTTTGCTACCACTATTGCGAGCATAACTTCATGTTGCTAGTCTTTATACAAGATTCACTTTGCTTGGGAAACCATACATGAAAAGGCACTTAGCAAGGAAAGAGGGAGAAAACGATTATTTGGTCTATTAATATAATTCTTGATTTATTTATGAAAGATTCAAGATCGATTTTTAAAATACTTAATACTTTTTAAAAATAATTTAATCCTCTTGTTAAATAAATAAATAAAAAACAAAGAGAGAGGAAAGAGAGGGGAATTTCTATACGAAAAGTGCCTTTTAATATAATATAATGAAGTCTATACCAGGATAGATTTGGTTTTTTATTTTTTTTTGAACTAGATAGATAGATTTGGTTTGAAGTTTTATAAAATGTACTGGTACATATTAGTTTTTTTTTTTGACTCCTTTAAGGGATAAATCGTATGGAGAGCAACGCCTGATGCCTATCTTTCTAAAACAGTGCCGACAGAGGGTGAAATTTGTCCCCAAGTACTGTTGTCAGAATTACTCAGGACTTGCTTTAATTAATTGAGCTGTAGAGTTAGTCAAACATTGGTTCTTTTTCCGAAGTCGGAAGTTATGTATCTCAAAATTTAATATTATGATATAAAAGAGATAAGGAGAGGGGTAGCAGGACGGGGACAGGTTGGGGTGGGTTTTCTTGTTATAAAAAAAATGATTCTTTTTATATAAACTTTAAATTTATCTGTTTTTTGGACTTGTAGTCTGAAAACTATTATGTAGTTATCACTATATCTCATAATTAATCACTTAATAAATTACAAAATTAGTTGAAATCAATAATTAAATGCCAAGAATCTTAACTGAAAGAGACACGTTTCAAGATGTTGAAGATGAATTTTATTTTTAATTATTCTTGTAGAACAGTTGAATTTTTTAATACAAAAGTTATGTATTTTCTGTAAAACACGTTTACTCCCACAATATAATATCTCCTATTGCTTTAATCTATGTACCTACTGACAATGATGTGTGGTAAAGAGAATAACAATGTACTTAAAAAAAGAATAACAATGTAGTACTTTCTTTTTCTAAGATTGATAATTTATGTTTGATTAGGACATTTTAAACGAAAATTTAGAATTTATATTGATTAGTGACAAGTGAAGCCTTGAAGAATGGGAAATTAGGTACAGGCATCCAATTAGATGTTTGTGATATATTATACTATGGATCATATTCTACCAAAGAAAGTAAATATTAGTTTTAAATGACTTTAATTATAATGTAAAACCCTCAATTTGAAACAATAATTTGTGATGTCTTCTTTCCTTTTCCTTATCCTTTTCTCTTCCCTTTACTTTTACCTATCTTTTCTCTCCATCTCAACCATATAATATGAAGTAGAAACAAGTTATAGGTCTGACCAAATTCGTGATCCACTATGAATAGTTAAGAGGCATTTTCAGTTGAAAAGGATTCATGTCCAAAGACTTTAATTAATGGCGAACAAGGAATATTTTTGTCTTTTTCCTAACCTAAAGACACATTACGCACGAGGAGAAAACATTGAAAAGCTCTTGTCAGATCGCTTGGGTCATTCCATCAACAGGATTATGGCTGATAACCTCTAATAGGGCCCACGGCATTATTATTTTTTGGTACTACAATGTCTATGTACGAACGGCACACTTTGCAGCAAATATTTTCCTCGTTTCTTTTTATGCTCAGGTCGTGTCAAAACGCTTGCATGAGGTCACAAAGGTTGAAAAACCCTTGTATCAATCCGAAGTGACATAGGAAGTGAATTTCACACGTATAGAATCTGTTTTATGTGAAAAGATTGATATTCGTTCGAACTAATTGATATTTTATTGATAGTTCATAGGCTTGTTTAAATATCTAGCTTTTACTCGTTCTTATTTTCTCTTTTCAAAGACTTTTATTGATATGGTGCTAAAGAAAGTGTTTTAAAACGTCTTGAAGCACAACTCGACATTTTAATCTTTCACGTTCAATTCAAGATTTTAGTGAGAACTTTGTAAGCACTAGACCAAAATTCATTGACTTGGGGTAAGATAAGTGCTAAAGTATAGAAATTTCAGTTTTTATTCTGAAGCAAAGGGACTAGGAGAAGCAAGATCACGAGAAATATGAGTTATAAATATGTATGTTAAGATTAATTTGTTCTCTCGACTCTTTGGGTTTTTCATAATCACCGACGGATATAATAAGAAATGAAACTCCTTTAATTCAAAAAATTAGTTCAAACTCTACTAAAAAACTTATATGTATATGAACGTTAAACTATGTATTTATAACTTTCACGGTATAAGAATTCTGAATTCGTCTTTCACCATAATATTTATGATATGTGAGATTCCTAGAACTGTTGCTTTGATGATGACTTTTAACAACCTCTAGGGGCCAATGGCTTCCATGAATTTCAGAATCTAGCTAGGTAGTATTTTGGGCATATTTTGTAGTCTTTCATCGAGCTCAATGAGAAAGGTGGTTTCTAGTATACCCATTCTTTTTCATCCCACTTTTGTTATAATTCAGCTATCTTCTTCCTCTTGTTGTCACACATTTGCAGCACACGATTCCCTTCCACTAATGGGTTCAATTGTATGGCCAGTTACAATTGTTCAAAAGTGCACGTTAGTAGATTCCTTGTTGTATAGATGCTAGATTTGAATTAAATTTCTTCGTTGATCCCACAAAATGTTTTAAAATATTCTTATATTTTTTGTTTATAAAATTATTTGGCCTCCACTTAGCTCTATATTGATATTTATTTAGATTTTCAAAATTATTTACCTCTTATTGCACAAAAAAAAAATTTATTTAATTTTTATTTATAAAATATTCTAGATCCACTCCCGAATTAAAAAAAATTATTGAGTCCTTACAGCTCTCTCTAACTTTATCGAACAATTCAAGGCAATTTGATCAACATCCGTGGCTTGTATCAAGAGATGCGGTGGCACTTGTTTCCATTGTCTACCTTTTATCATTATTCTTTCATCTTTGTTGTCTCACGACCAATCATCTCATTTATTCTCTGCATGTGCGCAAAGACGCACATATTAAAGATTTAGAGATGCATACTCAAGAGATTGATAAAATGATTAAATAGTAATTTGTTGTAATAAAAAATTTTAAGTTTAAATTATTTACCCAAAAAAAAAAGATTTAGAGATGTAATATTCTCGAAATTGCTTTTAATATTTTTACTAAAATGTATATATACCGAATAATAGTGTAAACCTGAAGAAATAGTGATAAAAGAAGCAAGAAAAGTAGATATCAGGCTTAAGAATTTTATCTATTATTTATTTTTAAGAAATGAAGGAGGGCCTTAGCACATTGTCCTATCCCCATGTGACCTAGAGGTCACGAATTTAATTCGTGAAGGCAGTGTCTTATAGAAATGTAAGTTAATATAGCGTTCGACAGACTTCAAAGTGAGTCCAACATGTCTCTGAAACCGTGCATAATATGAACTTTAAGTACTGATATGTCTTTTTATGCATTTTCAAAAATAAAATAAAATAATTTGAATAATTCGACCTGATAATGTTCAGAATTGCAAAAAAAAAATGTGAAATCCAAATGGTTTTACATAATTCAAAATTGTGAGGTTGATTATAATGAATGACCAGAAGTAAAGTGTCATGCTTTGGACCTGGAACGGTGCCCGAAAAAGTGATTAGCATTGTAAGTTTAAATAATAATTACTTGGGTCTCAAATTAATTGACCGATGAAAGACATTACATAAAGTCTAATATCTTAGAGTCTACAGCTTTTAACTTTGAACCACACATTTCACACTTCTTTCACCGATGTGTGTGTTATTTAGTAAAGGCTAATATCGCTTTTTGTTAACCAGGGAACCGTAGTACTGCTTTTTCAGCCAGCAGAGGAATCTGGGAATGGAGCAAAAAGGATGATAAAAGATGGAGCACTTGAAAACGTAGAGGCAATATTTGCAGCACATGTTTCACATCAACAACCAACTGCTGTTATTGCATCGAGGCCTGGGTCATTCCTTGCTGGCTGTGGCTTCTTCAAAGCTGTAATTACTAGTAAAGATAGCCAAACAGGGACACCACATTACTTTGTTGATCCCATTCTGGCTGCCTCAGCTGTTGTTATCAGTTTGCAAGGTCTTGTGTCTCGTGAATCCAATCCAATGGACTCTCAGGTGCGTGTTATACCCTCCACTTTTGTTGAATTAATAAAATCCCGATGAGAAGTATTCCTCTACAAAAGAAAAAAAAAAAAATCACTCAACATCTTTACTTTCTTTTGTATGACAACTAGTGGCAAATTTATATTAAGAGGTGTGGGAGTTGCAACACCGGAATCACAAAGTTTTTTAGAATTATTTTGTTATTTCCATTTAGAGTCTATGAAATTATCTAGCTCCCACTAAATTTATTATCAAAACCACGCAACTTTTATTTAGTGTTTACTGATAAGATATTCTAGATCCGTCCTAATGATAAAAGGTGTTTTGGTAAGTATCAGTAAACCGGTCACAAGAAAGACAAGTCTTCAACCGAGTTATAGCTATTTATTGCTCACATGAATATAAGCAATTTGTTTTCTTCTTCTTTATATATTTTTTTAGGTGTGTGTGGTTGTGCTTTTTTTTTTTTTTTTTCTTTCTTTCTTTCTTTTTTCTTTTGTTGTGGGTATTGGGTAGGTGGGGTTGACTACATCAAAATCTAATTGACTAGCGATTGACCCTATCTATTGAGCATTGTTTAAATTTAAAGAAAATAACACATATGTATGTCTAAGCAGATAAATACATAAAACACGAGAAAATGAAAAAAAAAAAATCTTCGTATTATGATAATTAGTTGTGATCTTAACTTTTTTAATTATAGGAAATATATTTCCTAATAGCTACAACATAAAATTTTGATTTTTCCTAATATTCTTTTATCCTTCTTTAAGTTGAGACCAATGCCATTGATGATACTTATTTACACGACTTTGGAAAAAAGACTTTGTGATCAATAATGGTAGGGGTGGATCTATATTAGAGTCAGTGGAGTTACAACTCCTATTGACTAAGAAAAACGTTAAAAATTCTTTGTATTTTTTAAAATAAATTAAATATCTATGTGTTTTTAGTTTAAAAAAAATCAATTAGCCCCATTGAAAAAAAATATATGTGCTCATATAGTTGAAAATTTATTTTTTTAACCCCCATTAAAATAAATTTTTGGATCTGCCCTTGAATAATGACCAAATAATTTTCAAGAAAAATTGTGACCTTCACGAAAAAAGAAAAAATTAGTGTGATTTTCACTAATTAGTTTCTCTTTGTTGTTGATTTACAGGTGGTCTCAGTGACTTCCTTCAATGGTGGTGATGATCTTGACGTGATACCAGATCAAGTTGTTCTTACCGGCACCATAAGAGCTTTCTCTAACACAAACTTTTACAAACTTCTTAAGAGAATAAAAGAGGTTTGTCAAAATTCTAATCTCAAACATGTTATCTAGGAAATGTTTCCATCTTTGTCCAAAAATAGTCCCAATCCCATTACAGAGAGAGAGAGAAAAAAAAAAGATAAAGGCTATGCTTTATGCCACCCCAGTGATGTTTTACTTAATTATATATAGTAAGAATTTTTGTATTAATGTGATCACTTTTTTATATAGTAAGTATTATTCTATTTACACAAGGGTGAAGCATTATCGGGTGATAAAGATAGAGAAGGAAAAAGAGAAACTATTATAATATGTATATATCTTCAGGGGCAGATGTAGCGTGAAAATTTCACCCCGACTAGCCCCGTATATAAAGTTTCTATATATCTACGTTTTTAGTCTAAAATTAATTAGCTCCAATTGAGAAAATATCTATATATATATATATATATTTATGTAGTTGCCACATTATGTATTAATAACCTACACCGAGAAAAAAATTCTAAATCTGCCCTTGATTATATTTAACAGGTAATTGTAGAACAAGCTCGTGTCTTCAAATGTTCAGCAACAATTGACTTCTTTGAGAGCGATGATGCAATTTATCCTCCAACTGTGAATGAGGAGAGCATGTATGAACATGTGAGAAAGGTTGCCATTGATTTGAACGGTCCAAAAAATTTCGAAGTGGTTCCACAGATCATGGGTAGTGAAGATTTCTCCTTCTACACAGAAGTGATCCCAGCAACTTTCTTCTTTATAGGTATAAAGAATGAGAGATTAGGCTCCATACACATACCCCATTCACCACATTTCATGATCGATGAAGATGTTCTTCCAATGGGTGCAGCAACTCATGCTGCCATTGCTGAAAGATACCTCAATGAGAAGGCTTTCAGATAATGAAATGCAACTCGATCTATGCTTGACTACATTTTTGGCTTTTTAGGTACTAGTTAGATTTTAGTAAAAATACTTTCGTCCGACTGTAATGGGAGACCCACCCTATGTGAGCGTCGTTCCGTCTGACGGAAGTCTGACCCTAATACCAGTTTATGCCAGTTAGATGGAAGGAAAAGACATCGCGAATTAGTGCACTAATGTAGATCAACTAGTGCCCCTACGTTTTTGTGAATGTAAGTATTGACATTTGCTGCAATATCTTAATCAAAATAATTTATTAGTTTATTTTATTAATCGTGTATAAGCATATTCACATGCTAGTATTTGGCTTTTTATGTATGTATTTTTATTTTTTTATTTTTCTTAGAAGGAAAAGCCAGCTGTTGTCTAACTAATTAAGGAGTTGCAATACGCCTTCGATCTCTATCAATGAGCTTCTGCAGAGGTATGGGGGGTGTCAATAGTATGATTTCCAAGGGATAAAGTCAAGCAAAAATTGGCAAGCCCGTCAGCACATTTATTGGCTTTACGAAAAACGTGATGGAGTTCATACCCGGGAGAATTGAAAGCAAATGTCTGTGTGTATGTTTTTTGCTAATAGATCTCGTGATCATATTAGTAAATTAGCTAGAACTTTGCCTCGTGATTAATTTTGTAATGTACCTTTTGAATCTAAAACCATTTTGCTAGCAGACTTAACAGTAGTAGAGATCGGTTAATCTACTTGCTCTTTCAGATGATGAAATGCAACTCTATGCTTGACTACATTTTTGGGTTTTTTAGGTAATAGTTAGATTTTAGTAAAAATACTTTCGTTCGGCTGTAACGTGGAAGGCCCACCCTATGTGAGAGTGTTTTGTCCAGACGAAAAGTTGAAACCATCATTGCATTTTTCTGCTGGAACATTTGGAAATCCCGTTGTGCTGCTATCATCGAAGGACAAGCGATTGATATCCCTAAAATCATTACAATCACTAAGTCCCAGATTGTCGAATTTCTATGTACTTCAATGCGAGATGTATCCCAGATGTACAACATTGAAGAAACAGATACTGAAGACTATTGGATCCCACCTCCTCAAGGTTTCCTAAAGATAAACGTCGATGCAGCTTATTCATACACACAAGCAGCGTACGCCATCATCTGCAGAAATAGTTCGGGTTTTCTCATTCATGGAAAAGCCGCTCCAATTCAGTGCAATTCTGCACTTGACGCTGAAGCTTTAGCATTGTGGCATGCTTGCCAATTTGCTAAAGTCTTCAGCCTTGACAACATCATCTTTGAGAATGATGTATCGGTAGTCTCTCAAGCAATCTTATCGTTTGGATAGACTAACTGGAAGATTAAATATGTTGTAGATGATATTAAAAAGATTGCAGCTGGTTTCAATGATATTCATTTCTAGTGTAAAAAAAGGACTGCAAATCGGGTCGCAGATTGGGTCGCTAAGTGTTGTGCAAATAGGAATCTTTGTTTGGATTGGGTTTCTAATATCTCACCCCCCTACAAAATCTTTTGTACTCTGACTTTTAACCCCAAGACGTTGGATAATTGTACCTTTATTTCTTACTAATGAAAATTTCTATTTACCAAAAAAAAAAAGGTGTAGGGAAAAGGCATCGTGGATTAGTGAACTAATGTAGGTCAACCTATGCTCCTATGTTTTTGTGAATCTAAGTATTGACATTTGGTGCAATAAATTATTTTGCTAGTTAATTCTATTAATCGTGTATAAGCATATTCTCGTGCTAGTATTTGCCTTTTTGTGTACGGACGTTTTGAGTATCAAAAGTTTGTTTAGTTTCATTGTGATCTGGTAATTTTGGTCCTCAAATGATACTTAGGCTCTGTACGGTCTAATTGTGAAATTTTAATTTTTAAATTGTAGAGTTTTAAGTAGTAGAGCTTTTATTAAAATTGTTGTTGAAAAAATCGTTAACTATTTGACTTATGTTGGGCGACATTGGGTTTTTAAAATTTCGAGAATAATATCGGGCTTCAAAAAATATAGATGGGTATATTAAAAAAAAAAAAAACAATTTACACATTATGTAGAGAGTAAACGACTTAACACCCCATTTGTTTTGCCAAAAGTGAACAATACCTTTGTATTTTAAAACGTAGCTAAATATCTCATATATTTTATAAAAGTATCTAAATACCCCCTTGTGCTTTAAAATATAGTTGATTACTCTCATATATTTTAAAAACGTAGCTGAATACCCGCTTTCATTAGAAAAATCGTTCATTTTAATAGGGGATATTCAATTACATTTTTAAAACACATGGGGCTAATCAACTATATTTTAGAATACAAGGGGGTGTTGTGCACTTTTGACAAAATATAGGAGGTGTTAAGTCGTTTACACTTATGTCAAAACAATTTTATAAAAATCTTTTTTGAAAAGTTTCAATTTGAAGTCTCTTGTTTATTATTTTTATTTTTATTTTTATTTTAACTTGAGTTTTTACCAAAAACTCTTTTAAAAATGGTCCAAACAAATTAGTTTCAACTTCTAAACTTTTAGACAGTATTTTTAATTGTTTAAAACTTAAGTCAAATAGAATCTTAATTTGTTTATTATAAATACAATTGTTTGTAACAAAATTCCAAACTCAATAGCCAAGATTGGTTACTATAGAAGTCTAGCCTTACTTTGGAGCTCGTGATCATGTTGCTAAATTAGCTAGAACTAGAAATTTGCACGGTGATTGACTTTGTAATGTACCTTTTGAATTACAAGCCATTCTGTCAGCAGACTTTCCTATACTCGTGATCGGTTAATTGTTTTTCCTTGAATATGAATTTATTGTAAAAAAATCCAATTTCTTGGCTAATTGTAGAGTTGACATTTGGACAGGACCGACATAGAATCAGCTCAGCCCAATTTAGCACATTAAAATTCGGGCCCCACCTCAGTTCGGTTGAAAGTGGGCTCGACTCAACCCAATCCCACTACATATAGATGGACCGAGGTAGGTCATATAATTTTTGACCCAACCCAATTCAGCCTATGAGCCCAACCCAACTCGAGCCCAAATAAGGCTCATCTTGTGCCCAACTCAAGCCCAGCACAAAGTAAGCACAATTTGAGCTCTCTTATTAAAAGAAATAGAAATATTATGATTTATGCATACAATATAAGTCGTAGTAACTATTTTTTTTTTAAACAAACTAATAATTAATAGTAAATTTATTTCTTAAATTAATATTAAATGATTTGTTATCAAATATTTTTTATGATATTACAAGTTTGCAACTTGCAACTTTAAATCCATTTATATTATTTTTTTAAAAGGTTTTATGTACAATTATTTTTTACAATTTTTATAATTAATCGTACATAGAATTTTTCCTATAAATACTTAGTGACATAGTACTTTAGTTAATAAGTATATTCAATTTTATTTTATGACAAGTTTACAACATTATATAAAATTATATTCATGAGAGAAGAAAATCTTTCATAATGATTACATTCGTCAGAGGTTTGAAATCATTTTACGTACTTTGAAGAACATAGGTATGTAATTTGTAACTATTACCAACGTCAATTTATATTTTGACGTAAATTTAGAATTAGGATGCTTTTAAGACACCTTGTATCTTAACACCCAAATATCACAAATTATTTTAATCCTAAAGTGGTTATTCAACCACCGCCACCGCCAAGCACACTACAACCGCCAAGCACACCATAACCACCAGCAGGCCTAGCACCTCTATAAGGAACATAATAAATGGAGAACTTTTGCACTACCTTTTCTCAAGCGTTTATGTAATATTTAATTTTTATGTTTATATCACTAATGTACTCGTATCTCATTAACTTGTAATTTGTTATGTAGTGTTTTATCATTTATGTTAATTGTTAATGTTATCAATCGCTTGTATACTGTCTCGTTAATAGTTTAATTAACTTTTCTTAAAAAAAATTAAGTTTAATTTTTATTTCTTCAATTATTAATCCATATATATACATATACATATACATATATATACATATACATATATATATATATATATACATATATATATATATATATATGTTTGTATATTAGTATAATTATATATTCAGATTACATTAATCACAAAAAATATGGGTTGGCCCAACCCAGCTAGCGACTCATGGTAGCAGGCTCGTGGGCCAGTTGGATCCTATATTATAAGAAATAAGTCTAACCTAACTCAGCCCACTAAACATCTATGTCGAGGCGGACTCAATTTTCTCAATCTATAATTCGGTCGGGCCAGCCCATATACTAGTTCTAGCTAATTAAATGTTTATATAGCATCCATAGACACTAGGCAACATGTTTTCACATCATGCTAGTGTATATATTTTTTTTGTGTGAACGTTTTGAGTATCAAGGCTCTGTTTTACTTAATTTTTTGACACTTAAAAGTGTTTTTCGTGAGTTTAAAAGTTGAGACTACCCTGTTTGGCCCATTTCTGAAAGTACTTTTGTGTAAAAGCTAAAGTTGAAAAAAATTAAAAAAAAACAACAGTCAATGACTTTTGTTCAAAAGCAGTTCTAACTAAAGTTCTACAGTTCAAAAGCTAAAATTTTATAGGTAGGCCAAACAAAGCCCAAATGTTTTTAGTTTCACACTCGCCAATAAGTTTAGCCTTATTCTCTGTCGATAAAACTCGTGGTCATGTTCCTAAATTTGCTAGAACTAGGAATTTGCTTTCTATTCTATCCTTTATCTCTGGCTACACTATCTGGAACATTCTTTGATCGGCCAAGCGAGAGACAGATTGAATTACTCGAACAATTCAGATAGGCTCTCTTCCCGTATCCTGGGTTAGCACCCTACCCTGGAGTTGACCTTGCTGGTTCAACGAGATGCCAACCCAATAGGAATTGGCTGATGTAACTTTTTGAACAATCTTAATACAATCTGACCAAAAAAAAAAAGAATTATAAATCATTTTGCTAGCGGACTTTACTGTAGTGGGGATTGCCGGATTGGTTAATTCGTTTTTCTTCCTTAAGAATTTATTGCAAAAAAAAGAACAATAATTTATTGCAAAAAGAAAAAAGAACAAGTTCCAATTTCTTGGCCGATTATTGACTAAATATTTTTTATAGGAGTTCCAATCTAATTGTATTAGATTTCATCCTCAATCTAATCCTCAAATAATTCAAGTAAAAGATACTAATTAGTATATTAAATGTCAATTAACCAAGCTTTGAGCAATTTGATTGCGTTTCCATGAATATTTCTTTAACACGTGCAGAATCGACAAAATACATCAATTAGAGAGGTGTATAGGTAATAATTAATAATTCCTTATAATTATCAATCTAGTCCAACAAGAGATGGCATCTTTCATATCTTCCCACATTTACATAGTGTTTGGATTGCACAAAGGAATGGAAAGTAAAATGGAGGAAAAAAAATAAAAGAAAGGAAAAGAAATGAATTACCTTGTTTGGATTGGAGAAGGAAAGGAAAGAAAAAAGTTAATTTTAAATTCAAAATTACTTAAATATTATTTTTTATTTTTATAACCATGAAATATGTAGGGACAAAAAGACTTTTTATAATAAAACTTTTCATTTCCCTCCGAAACACCCCAATTTGAAAGGATTACAAAATCTTTCTCATTAAAGAAAATGGAAGGGTTCTAAAACCCCTCCATAACCTTTCTCTCCTTTAAAATTCTAATCCAAACAAGAGAAAAAATTCATTACTCCTTCCACATCGTATCCTTTCCTTTAAAAAGTCCAATCCAAAAAAGCTAGAGTGTTGCTTAGACCAACCTTTCAATTTTAAAGACTCCATATTTTAGTATTCCAACAACACTTCTTATTTCATGAACACATTATTTTAATATTTCTTTTATTTTTTTTTTACATTTTTGACTATTAACATCTATAATCCAACGATGATTAATAATATTAATATTGTTATGAAACATTGTTTGGATGGATATTCCATTGTTGAAGTGGAAAACATTATAATACCTCTACATGATGATGTCTCAAAATAGAAGATGATATAATTGCATATGTCATCAACAAGCTTATAAATTCTATAAATAAGATTGTTTGGAATTGAAATATGTACTAAGAAGAATTCAATATAATTATCTTCTTTCTCGTCTCCTCTCTATATTTCTTCATTATTATTGTCTTTTTGATAATTATTTTACAACACGTTATCAGTACGAACCTCTACTAATGAGATATTCATTAGAAGCATGAAGAACTTCATACACTGGTTATTGGTTAATAGTAATTTCTCCATTGATCTTTTATCATGTTTTCGAATTGCACTAACAAATCTTACATTTTGTTTGCTCCGTGATGAAAACAAACTCTGAACTGTAAGTATATCCAAATTGAATATGCATGATCTTTACTTCCTCCTTTTGTCTAGTTATGATAATAGTATTTACTCCTATGAAACCATGAGCACGAAAGTTTTTGTGATTTTTAGCTTTGATGATAATGAACAATAATTCAGAGAGAACCTGCATATGAAGCTAGAGGATATGATTCGTTCATGATTTACTGGTGATATAGTTTACTTAGTTATCGAGTTTATCTGCGATTCTCAATTGAGTATGCTTGAAGGCAGTAGGCGACATAAGCTGAAAAGATAAAGATGAATCTTGAGAAGGTAAGGATGTGAAACTAAATATTGAAAGCATTAAGAACCATAACCTTACTCTGTTCATTCATAGCCAAGAATTCAATCATTTTTTGTCAAGTAGAGCACTTAATTTTCTTCCATGAGTTTCTACATTTCAACTTCTTTCTGCATCCTTTCATTCTCTAACTGAGTTGTCTTTATGACTAGCCACTCAAATTTATTTTTGAAGATTTTGTCATGATATATTCTTACATTGTCTCTAATATTAAAAACAAAAAATGTTTATGTGTGAGTGTTAAATTTGTAATCTTGGTGTGACAATGGTAAAAGAAAGAGAAGACAAGCCAACAGGTGAACGAATGAATAGAAAAGAAACCAAGGTGAGTCGGTGACTGCAACTTTAGTGCTTTGACTGAATTTTTGAAAAAACTGTATGGGGCATTTTGCTGCAAGTAAGTATCTTTGCTTTTTCTATATATATATATAAAAGGGTGTATGTTATGATTGATTATAGCATTGTGGACCTTGGTAGTCATATTACGAAGTTGTTTTATTATAATCCATATCAATTAAAAAAAAATAGTGCATTGGTTATGTTTCTTTTATTTTAATGACTTGAAGAAATTGATACTGTTGTAACTTTAGTGCATTGATTCTGTTTCTTTTATTTTAATATATCATCTCCGAATGATGATGATCAACATAATTGAAAGTATTCAAAGTATATATTAGAATTAAGTTGATATATGGTTTGATGTTTATGAAGTAGTGTAGTGCTTCAAGAAGATTGACGAGAGTGGTGTAGTTAAATAAGATACTCTTTAAATTTTTTGTCGATCTAATCTTCACCCATCTGCCTTATATTTTTAGCATTTAAATTTATGACAATTTGTATATTGGTCATCATCTTTCCATAGAATTATCCTTGATTTATTTACTCACTACAGTGCACAGATAATAAATGAAACTAATCAGTGTCAGATTAACTGAAAAAAAATATGTACTGCTTGATTGTATGTTGTGGTTAGTAGCAAAAATTTAGAAATAAATGCTTACCAAATAGAAGAAGTGAAGCCCAGTTCCTGTTAGCAAATTTCAGAAAATTATTCTAAATAGACAGAGAAAGAAGACGGGTAAAGCTTTTTCATATTCTCTGTTGAAGAGAGAAAAGAAACGTTTGAAAAAGAAAATATTGTTTCACTTCTGTAAATTTTTCAAAACAAAGTTTCTCACGTGAAAGGCAAACTTTTCATAAGCAAAATATAATCAAACAAATTTGTGGGCCCTAAGCAATCAAGTTTTTTGAATCATTTGTTTTTAACTTTATTATAATATATATATATATTTTTTATTCCTTGAAACTCAGAATAAGTTGGTGATGAATTATGATGATTCTGAATACGAATTTGTTAAGAGAATTTTACAATTGTAGTATTTATCAATTTTCTCATTAAATAACTTATTCATTACCAAGAAAAATGCTTTAATGCCAAAAATAGCTTTATTTTATTCTAATAGATAGAATAATGATTGGACCCACGTAAAAATGATAAATCATTTGGATGGTGCATTATGTTTAAAACTTTAGATGTAATACATGCTTACAAATATAGCAATTGACACGGTTGTTACCATAAACTACAATTATAATATTGGCATGATGCCAGAGATCTTGTCAAAAAAAAAAGGTGAGCTAACAAATAGCTCACTTGATGTAGTTTGCTGCACCTTATTGGAAAGAACCGTTGCATGTTTTGGTAATGGTCAAGATTAAAGACAGTTGAGAAAAGAAAAGTAAACAAAAGTGGGAGACAAAAGTTAAAGGTAACAATGATAATGTTTAAATAATGGTTGATTTACCATAATTTGTGAGCTACGCATTTGAAATGTAATATGCTGAATTTATGAAATGTGTCTGGATGTTTCGCGGATCACAAAAAAAAAAAAACAAAAAGATGCATACCTTATTGACTGAAAACTTGATTAGGTTTGATTGCACTTTGACGAGGCATTGACAAAGTTGATCGAAGTGATTTGAATTTGTAATATCGGCCTTATTCAATATACTTTCATGGCCTTATAATGGTTCAAATAATCTTGCTCTATCTATGAGTTTCTCATACAAATATATGGGCAGTTGAATAAAGGAATAGTGATTCTAGTGTTTTCATGAGTTGAAATAATCACTCGTATGGTATGGGTGTCACGATAATGAAATGAATTATTGAAAAATTCCTATAAATACCCACTAATGAACCATAAGATATTTTATACTTTGGCATGATATGATGAAAAAAAAATATTATTACAAATTCATATGGACACCGATTAAAAGAATCAAATGATTCTATTGACAAACGAATATTTATATATTGCTTGTGCCTAAGAAAAATTTGATTAATAGGCCACTCCCTACTAAATTGATATCGAAACTACAGCATTTCTAGAAATGATTCAAGAGGTATGTGAGACTATTATTCTATTATGTGGATCATTTCAATATCTTATGATATTAATCGATACCTCAATATGATAGTCACATGTGTGCTTATTATCTACTTATAATGCGACATGCAAGACCATATTATTGGAAGATAAATAGTAACCCGTGTGAACAGTATCGTGAATAATACTATTTGAATTGTGAAGTCGTCGGGTATTGTTTGAATAGTGGTCTGCCGGGTACTATACAAATAGTGACGAGTGAATAGTAATTGCATAGTTACTATGAGCACAATTTTCGGATAATACAATCAAAATAACTCATCTTGATAATGAAGAAAAATTTATATCCCACTCATTTAATGATAAGTGTATATTGGGATTTGTGTTGAGCATTATGTGACTCACATACATATGGTCTAGCTGAAACCTTTATTAAATACTTGCAGCTAATTGCTAGACCTATATTATCAAGAACTAAGTTGCATAGTCTTACTTAGGGGACATGCTATATGCTGCAATGCTTATTCAAACAAAGCCAACCGTTTGAATTATATACTCCCCATTATTCGAATCCCATCTAAGGATGTTTTGCGCAATGTATATTTCTATTATTCCCCACAAGCACATAAAAATGGGTTTATAAAAGAAACTGAGAATTTATGAAGCCCCATAAAATATTATATTGGGACATTGAAGAGATCAATTTCAATAGCATATTTTGTTAATTAATGAAATGATATTCTCAGTATCAGGGAGAGAAAAACAAAAGCTGGAACAATAAATATTTCTATAGCAAGTTTATCATATTGATCATCGTATAAATATCAAATGCATTCCCGGATGCAAAGATTGTGATTAATGTCACATATACCAGTTTTAAATGCTCTAAATAAAATTGATGTTTCAATTGAGAAACACATAAATAAAAATAGTCTACTGCACGCCTGAAGCGTGGTAGACATATCGGTTCCAAAGATAAAGGAGCAAAATATGCGAGTTGATATTTTCAAATTGTTTGATATCCTGAAGATGTCCGAATAAGGAGTTGAAAATCAAACTGAGTAATATTACTTCAAGTGAGTATCAAATACCTGAATATGATGTGAATATTGAAAGTATTGAGATTTAAGAGACCTCGCTCAGTTAAATTACTCCTGAAAGAGAATGGAATTGAAAAGAAAAATAGATCATGATCAAATTTTGTAAAATGAGGTAGCTACTGGTTTTATGATAGAAATCGAGGATCTTGAATTGAAGTCCACTCACGATTGTCAACAAACAAATGATTGGCCAAAAATAATAGAGACGCAATCCAGGCAGAAAATAACTGTACATGAAATATGTTGATGGGATTGAAGGGGAGCATTGTACGATGAATAGACAATCCCACATCACTGAGAGAAATGAAATTGGAAATGAAATTATAAGGAATTAATCATAATAGTTGGCTTCCCCTTAAATTGTTTAAAGACAAACAAGGAGTGGGTTACTACGCTGTATGATTATACCTTGATCTATATTCTCCGATAAAATTATATTGATATTAGCCTAGTAATTTTGAAAAAGGGCTTCATATGCGTCTTATGAATATGATAATATTTTTCCTATATAAATCACATGATAAATATTGATGTTTTGGAAGACTATATGCTTGAAGCATATACTCATGTGATAATGACATTTATATCAAAGTCTTGGACTTAATATGCCTGAAACATATATTCACGCGATAATAATATTTATATTGAAGTCCTGAAAAGACTATATATGCCTGAAATGCATGAATAGAGATCTCGAGAAATATACTTGATTACAAAGATCTTTGTATCAATGAAAACATTATAAAGGAATTTGATATCTTGTGGCATAAAATATATATTGTAGAATTTATTCTTTATTGGTTTATTTAAATTGCAACTTTGATTTGCAGGCATTAAAATAAAATTAAACATATAGGGAAAATCTCTATGAAATATCATATAAAGGTTCATTTAGTCACAAAAGATCAAAATCAACATTAGTTGATTAAGCTATCTATTTGACTCTTGAAAGACAAGGTCACAAACAGGGTATATCTTCAATCTTATCGAGAATGTGTATAGTTGAGATCCGTCATTCAACATGTTCAGCAATCCTATAGGTTATCCCCAAACAAAGACGATCCAACCACATTATATGAAGATAGATAATATGACATGCATTACTCATATTAAATATGATTGCATGGTTAAAAATGTAAAATTTGACGCCTATTACTATGACATGATCAAAATGAGGAGGAGAATGTATTTGTACTCTGTACTCTTTTTCTTTCACCAAAGTTTTTTTTTCCCACTGAGTTTTTCATGGTAAGGTTTTAATGAAGCAAACAAAATACAAGCATGTCACACTAAAAGTATATGCTCTTAAAAGGGATGTGACATAAATGCTCATCAAATTCAAAGTCAAGCAAAACGTTACAGGATCCATAGAAATATTACCAACGATGAGCTAGCTACTAAGATTGACATGTATTGACCTTGTGATCATTATTGATATGTCCACATGAGGGGGAGACTTATAAGAGTTGTACTCTTTTTTCCTTCGCACAAGTTTTATCCTACTGGGTTTTCCTGACAAGGTTTTTAATGAGGCAGTATAAAAAGTATATATAAAGAATATTGTACTCTTTTTCCTTCGTTAAGTTTTTATCCTATTGGGTTTTCTTGACAAAGGTTTTAATGAGGCATGTTCTTGAAAGATGAATATCCAATGAGGAGTATTATAAAATATTGTTTGGATGAATATTCCATTGTTGAAGTGGAAGACATTATAATACCTCTACATGATGATGTCTCAAAATGGAGGATAATGTAATTGCATATGTCATCAACAAGCTTAGAAATTCAATAAATAAGATTGTTTGAAAGTGAAATATGTACTAAGAAGAATTCAATAAAATTCTCTTCTTTCTCGTATTCTCTATATACTTCTTCTTTATTATTGCCTTTTAATAATTATTTTACAACAAATATTACTTTAATTTTATTTTTTGCTCGGTAAGTAAGATCATTAATTGATTGTCAAAAATATTTACATCAAAATTATAACACAAAAAAACAGATTCCCCCTATCTGAAAATACTAATATCTACATTTTAGGCTCTATAGATGAATCTATTAAGAAAAATATTTTTAAACTTCTTACACGTATGTATTCTATGCTTTACATAGAAACTGATAAATTAGAAGAGCTGATCTTCCGTACGAACTTTACCCTGGTGCCGTCTTCGATTCCTTTCTGTCCAAACGTGATATACAACTGCTCCAAGAAACACTTTAAACGTCAATATTACTTTTATTTTGTTTTGCTTTTTACGAAAAGTATAAGAAGTCAAGACAGTTATTGAAATATAGGTTTTTTTTTTTTTTTTTTTTTCCTTTTCTTTTGAAATCATAATTTAAACTCGAAACTTTTTATTTTTCACCATCTCTCAGATCACTAAAGTTTGTCTAATTTGAATATGAGACTGAATAAACCTTGTTCTTAATCAGCCAAATTATCTTTAAGAATAAGAATTCAAAAGTTTTAGATAATTAATTATTTGATTTAATAATGATGAAGTAATAATTACTTGATAAATCAATTTTTTTTTTTTGTCGTTATCACTATCAGATCAAACAATCCGATTAAGTGATCATCCTTCACAATTAGATCAAACAATCAAATTGTATATTAAAGTGATTGTGACTTCGTTTCAAACAAATTGTTTAGTTTTACATTGACTTGGAAATGGCTTTCAAAATTTCATAAACAATAATGAATACATTAAGAAAGCAAAAAGATTGAAAAAGAAAGAAAAGACATTTCCAATTTTCATTCTTTCTCAAGAAGATGGCTTCAGGTAAATAAATTTTACAATTTCCTTGTAAATTCCTTATTTTTTAATCTTTTTATTTTTATTTTATTTTTATCTCCTCACGGGTACAGAGTTAAGTAAGAAGATGGCTCCCGACAAAAATGAAAAAACTAATCTCCTTGAAGATTAAAGGCTTAGTTTGACTTGAGTTGGTTTTGGTATTGTGCTCTTGTCTCCTGTAAACTAAATTTATATCTCTTGTTTTTTTGTAAAATTCTAACAAATAACTTAAAAATAAAATTCCATTTCAGTTCAGGTCAAATTTTATGTTTGACTAATTTTTTCATCTGAATTATGAGCAAGTTTTAATTTTTCTATATGTTGGTGTTTCTTTTTATTTTTTTTAATTTATCTGTTGTATAATCTATGAAGTTCAGTTGTAAAATATGTATGCAATTTAATTTTGTATAATGTTTAATTTAATGAATCATGTTATTGCTTTTATGGACTTTACCATCTTAATATTATCTTTTTATTTTTATTTTTATTTTACTTCTTTTTTTGAATAATTTATTGTGGGTTTCAAAGGTTTATGAACTTCAATGCAAATAGTTGTGCTAATCAGTTGTTTTTCTTTTTAGATGGTCCTGTCCACTGGTCCTTGCCGGATGAGCTGCTTTTTGAGGTATTTCTTTGTAACTTTTAAATGTTCAAAGTTCTGTTATCGTTTTACCAATGCTTTCGGATATGGAATCTACGACAATTTAGTCATTTGATCACTTTGAACGCGATCATGATCTGCAATTGAAGCTTCGTCTCTAAGATATGCACTAGATACATTTTGGTGTCAAACGTGTCGTGGGGTTTGGTGATCTGTTTATCTTTGTGAATAATGTTTATATTTGCTTATTAATCCAAGCAATAACAATTAAGCATATGGATTTCATGTTTATCCTGCTAATCTGCTATATAAATCATGTGTTTGAGAAGCGTAACACAGAATTTGAATTATCATGTTTCATATCAATCTCTGAGCTTTTGTCCATTAGTTCAAAATTTTCAGTGTCAGTGAGATGGCATTGGGTCTACAAGTTAATTTCTATTTGTTTATGTCGTTGTACAAAAATAGGAATTTCAAGTTGATCCGCATATTTAATTTTTTTATCTTGGCTTACTGAATTCATTTAGTTGAACCACAACCACGAGAAGTTGGGATTGGAATTAAGTTGAATTGGTTGATCTTTCTCCTCCGGAGCTGCAGCTACGTAGCTAACTAACAACAAAGTGAGATATCAATCACTTTTGACCGAAAAAAAAAAAAAAGAGATATCAATCATGTAAACTTTCCTAATTTCGTGCTATACACCACATTAAGACGGGTTCTGTCTTGAGATTTGAAGCCAAGAAAGACAATATTGTACTTTGTATTAAAACGTCAAAGAATGTCCATCTATAGAAACAGCCCCTTCATTTACAAATTAAACTTCTACTATAAGTGATGGAACAACATTATATATAAGTTAGGTCTGGAATTGTATTATTCTTTCATACGTCTTCCTCACTGCAGTTCATGATCTTTCATGCTAAATTTCACCGAAGCAAAGAGGAAATTCAACTCTTTCTTATGTGCTATAAATTGCAATTCATAGATTTGTTGGTGGATATTGATGGTGACATCCAAGTTTGCAAGTTCAGTGTTCCTGCTGTTTCACTTTATCACCTTCTCAATGGAAATACTGACCGACATTACGAAACCATTTCTGCCTAACTAGTCATCTGTTAATTAGTCCTCTTTTCCCTTCTCATCAAAAAGTTTCTTTTGTGGAAGATGATTATTTAACATTTTAATTTTAATGCTCTTCTTGGTAAGAAATATGTGTGCAAGTTGATTGAGCTTTCTGGTTAAAGCCTTTCCTGTGGGCATGTATCATAGGTGAGGAAGCTGTTGAGGAAGTTGAGTGATTTGTGTGGGTTGGAAAAATACGTTAATAGCTAGTTGAGCTTTCTGCTTATTGCCCTTCCTTTGTCATGTATTCATTGGTGAGAAAACTAATGAGGAAGCTCATTGATTTCCGCTGGTTCATATTTGATGCAGATATTTTCAAGAATGAGTCCATATAGCTTAGGCAGAGCAGCTTGTGTTTGTCGCAATTGGAGATATACAATTCATAATTCTGTTTTTTGGCGTAATGCATGCTTAAGGGCTTTGCAGGTAGGATTGGAACTGGCTAGCAAGGACGGATCTAGGATTTTTGTTCAGTGGCTACTATAAATACACAATGTTTTTCAGTGAGAATCAAAATTAATTTTTTAACCTAAAAATACCTTAAAAGTACACATACTTTTACAAGAAATTTGAGGTGAGTGGGGGCTGCAAAAGACATGGCTCTGCCCATGCTGGCTGGAATCACTGTTACTAGATATGGACATTGTTTCTTCATCTAACTGGCTTTTCTGTGCTTTTTGAAGATATCTGGGACTGCTGAAAATTACAGGATTCTTCAGTCAAAATATGATGGATCATGGAGGAAAATGTGGCTCTTGAGACCGAGGGTCCGTACTGATGGTAAAGCACTTATACGTATTGTAATTTTTTTTTCAGTACAATGTTTGCAACTTGGATATCTAATCAATGCTAATATGATGACATAACATTCTTATGGTGAAAGTTTGGTGTCCTCACTTGTTTCAGTGACTGTTCATTTACAGTTGATTACTGCTAGGTGTTTCACAATTATTTTTCTTCTTTTACACATCTTGACATCATTGATCGAGTTCATGGAGACACCTTGAATTGGGCGTGATGGAGGCATATGTTGGTGACGGGTTTGGTTGGTTGCCCGAAGGGCTATCTTATCCAACAAACTAGCTAAGCTGTAGAGTGCGTACTCTTCCTCTATGAGTGAGACTCTATCCAAATCCGTCATTGGAATTAGAAGAAAGTAATGTGAAACAATGTAATTCATTGATGATACAATTTGTGTTTCTACATTGTGGTTTATATAGGCCTAAAAGGAGTAGACAACATTCCCTAATTTATGGAGCAAATTGCTCCTTACAACAAGCCTAAAATTGTGGAATTAAAGTAATATAATATTTCAACACTCCCCCTCAAGTTAGGGCGAAGATATCAATGAGTCTGAGCTTGACAAGAGCTGATTGGAGAATTGACGGTCCAATTGACTTAGTGAACATATCAGCAGCCTGCTCGGATGATGTAACAAAACAAGGTGTGATCACCCCTGAACGAACTTTCTCTCGAATGAAATGAATATCAATCTCGATGTGTTTTGTCCTCTCATGAAGGATTGAGTCAGAGGACAACATAATCGCAGATTTATTATCACAGAATAAAGTAGACGAGTCTGTTACCGAAAACCCCAACTCAGTCAGAAGATAACGTAACCAAAGAAGTTCACATGTTCCTTGGGCCATAGCACGGTACTCAGCTTCAGTAGAAGATCGCGAGACAACTGCTTGCTTTTTACTTTTCCATGAGATAAGGTGATTGCCACGAAAAGTACACATCCCCGAGGTAGAACGCCTATCAGTCTTTGACCCTGCATAATCAGTATCAGTGTAACAAGACAATCCCTCTTGTACACCCGTTACATAGAAGAGACCAAGACCAGGAGAAGATTTAAGATACCGGAGGATATGATAAACAGCATCCAGATAAGAAGTACGAGGTGCATGCATGAATTGACTTACCATACTCACTGCATAGGTAAGGTCAGGCCTTGTGTTAGTCAAGTAGATAAGCCGACCCACAAGTCTTTGATATATTGATGGCTCAACTAACAATTCCCCTGATTCTGCTGTCAATTTAAGATTAGGATCCATAGGAGTGGAGGCAGGTCGACAACCTAGCATACCCGTATCTTGAAGAAGATCCAATGCATACTTTCTTTGTGATAAAGATATACCCTGGCAATTTCGAGCTACCTCAATACCAAGAAAGTATCGGAGCATACCCAAATCTTTAATGTCAAAGATTGTCCTAAGGTCTTGCTTCACTTGGACAATTCCCTGAGTGTCATCTCCAGTAATGATAATATCGTCCACATAAACTGAGATAATGATGCATTTACCCTGAGGATGACGTCGAACAAAGCATGTATGATCTGAATGACACCGAATAAACCCCATAGTAAGGACCACCTCATTAAAACGATTGAACCAAGCTCGAGGGGATTGTTTAAGCCCATAGAGAGATTTACGAAGGCGACAAACTTTCCCAGAATACTCCCCCTGAGCCCGAAAACCTGGTGGAAGATCTATGTAAATAGTCTCAGAAAGATCACCATTAAGAAAGACATTCTTCACATCCAATTGGTGAAGAGGCCAAGAATGAGAAGCGGCCAAGGAGACCAGGAGTCGAACAGTAATTAATTTGGCAACAGGAGCAAATGTGGCACCAAAGTCCTTGCCTGGTACTTGAGTAAACCCTTTAGCGACAAGACGTGCACACTGAATACCTACTTGCACCCAACTGTCCGTTCACCAACTGGAAGATCAACCAACTCCCACGTCTGATTCTGTTGCAGGGCATCCATATCTGTTTTCATAGCAGTCACCCATAAAGGATGCTGGAGAGCCTCATGGACGGAGCGAGGAATAGAGACTAAATCAACTTGACTAAGGAAAGATTTATACTGATCGGAGAGACCCTGAAATGACACAAACTTGGCAATAGGATGATTAGTACTACATGAAGGTAAATAACTGGAAGGGGGACGCCGTTCACGAGTGGGGTAACGAGAAGGTGCAGGTTCAGGGACCAAGGGAGAATAAGGGTTACCTGAATCCGGAGAAGAATCTGGCAGTGGAGCTGGAGCACGAGGACGCCGAGAGTAAACTTGTAATGGAACTGGAGAGGAACCGGATGAGAGAGTATTATTGGAGCTAGATGGTAGTTCAGTAGTAGGCTGAGATGTGTCAAGAATAGGAACTGGACGAGGTAAAGGAGGGTCCTCTGCATAAAGTACCTTAGGAAGTTGCTCTAAGAAAAAAGCAGAGAAGAAAGGGATAGTCTCAAGGAATGTGACATCCATCGAGTAGTAAAAGTGGCGAGTCATAGGATCATAGCACCTATATTCTTTAGACATGGAAGAATATCCAAGAAAGACACAACGTATAGCTTTATCATCTAGCTTAGTACGGGTCGGGCTGCGATTTTGAACAAAGCATGTACAACCAAAGACTCGTGGGAGAAGAGGAAATAGGACAGTATTTGGTCGGAGAATATGCAAGGGTGTTTGACCTTGGAGGACACGACTAGGGGTACGATTGATGATGTATGTAGCGGTGAGTACAGTTAGGTGCCAGAAATATTTCGGGACATTCATACCAGATAGAAGACATCGGACCATAGACATAATATGGCGGTTCTTTCGTTCTGCCACACCATTCTGTTCAGGTGTGTAAGGACAGGTAAGTTGTTGAAGAATCCCTTTTTTATTGAGTTCGGCCCGAAAGTCATTGGTTAGGTTTTCTCTGCCATTATCAGACCTAATATTCCGGACAACAGTGTGGAATTGGGTTTTCACCATTTGAAGGAAGTGAGTGAAATGAGTGAAGACTTCAGATTTTTTCTTCATTAGGTAGACCCAAGTACATCGATTATAATCATCTATGAATGTCACATAGTAACGATGGTCAGAGAGGGCCGTGACAGGAGAGGGACCCCAAATATCAGAGTGAACAAGATCAAAAGCACATAGAGCTCGATGCATGCGAGGAATATGTGTAGTACAAGTGTGTTTTGACAATTCGCAAGTCACACAATTAAACTTAAAATCCTTGCATGCTTTTTTAAAAAGTGGAAATAACAAACATAAATATTGAAAGTTTGCATGTCCTAGACGAGCATGCCACAAATCTAAATTTTGGACAGAACCAATAGGAGTGTCAAAAACTGGAGACACAGAAGCATGCAGACTTGACGAGGGTACTGTAGAGGTTGGAAGTTCTCCAAAATAGTAAAGTCCATCGTGCTTATATCCCCTGCCAAAAATCTTCTTCGAAGTCAGGTCCTGCAAGAAGCAACGGTCAGGCAAGAAGACAACTGCACAGTGGAAACTCTTGGCAAGACGACTGACAGACAATAGATTATAAGCAAAGTTGGGGACATAGTAAACAGAGCGAAGAGTAATATCTGAGGATAAACAGGCATCTCCTTGACAACGGATAGGAATAGACGTTCCATCGGCAATTTGAACCGATTGATTTATGGAAGTGACAGGAGAAGAAAAGACAGAAAGCTCACCAGTCATATGATTATTGGCCCTGGAATCCAGAATCCAAGATGGTTGGCCTAACTTACCATGAAGTGCGGTAGGAGTACCTGTAGCAAGGGTAGCCGTGGGGCCAGATGGTGAAGTGAGGCCCAGGTGGAGTTGAAGTTGAGCAATCTGAGCTTGAAGCTGACTATAATCCGGTTGGGCCAAGACTAATTCTGTTGAGGCTGAAGGGGGTGCTGATTCGGCTACAACCCCAATACAAGGAGCTCCTTTCTTTTGTCCACCACCACGGTTGTTAGAGTATTGTTGCTTCAATTCAGGATGTAGAATAAAACATCGGTCAATGAGATGACCAATCTTCCGACAATGTTGGCAATAAGGACGGGTACTGGTTTGCCGAAAACTGGAAGGAACAGCAAATGCCATCTGGTCCGGAATAGAAGGAGTGGGCTTGGGTGCAAGAAGTAGACGTCTTCGTTCATCACCATCCACAGTTGCAAATGCCTCATATAGAGATGGAAAATGAGATGTATTTAAAATCTGAGTCCGAAGATTCTCGAATTCAGGTTTTAAACCCATCAAGAACTGATAAGTCCGACGATGATCAAGACGTTTAGACTCAACCTCAGCATCATTCGGGAAGTCACTCAAAGGTTCATATTGGGCTAGCTCTTCCCATCTAGTTTAGAGGTACCCAAAATAATCCGCAACAGATAGTCCTAAAGTAGCCTGAGAAGCATGAGAAATTTCCCGGTAAAGTTCGAAGATTTGAGAATCATGACGTGCATGGGCATACATCTTTGTCAGGGCAGTCCATAGATCATGAACCGTCTCATGATACATAAACATATTATAAATCTGAGTCTCCATGGAATTGAACATACCCAAAATAATACAATTGGTTGCATCCCAGTGAGCATAATCAGGATCAGTTTCTTTCGGCTTTTTCTCCTTGCCTGTAATCTATCCAATTTTCCGTTTTCTACCAAGATAAAGACGGAACGAACGGGACCAAGCATGAAAATTTTTCCCATTCAGTAATACACTAGTGACCCGTTGTGTAGGGGTATTAGGTTCCCGAGAGAGATCTACACGAGTCACAGTGGTAGACTGATTTTCTATCTTATCAGTAGGTGCCATTAATAAACGACGACGATAGAAGTAGCCGGACACTTGGCAACCTTTACAATAGGCAACTAAGGAGTAAAGTGGCTATTTCTCACCACATCAGAGAAGAAAAGGGCTTAAACCGACAAAAAATCATGAAAGAATCAGACAAAAAAGATAATATAAAGTGGATTTTGGTCATTGTGGTAAGAAATCTGAGTTTGGATGGCTGTGGAGGAGAAAAAGAAAAAAAAAATGATGAATAGTAAGTAGATTTTTTTTTTTTTTGGGTATGTGTATATTGTTGGCTCTAGATATCAAGAAGAAAGTAATGTGAAACAATGTAATTCATTGATGATACAATTTGTGTTTTTACATTGTGGTTTATATAGGTCTAAAAGGAGTAGACAACATTCCCTAATTTATTGAGCAAATTGCTCCTTACAACAAGCCTAAATTTATAGAGCAAATTTGCTCCTTACAACAAGCCTAAATTTATGGAGCAAATTGCTCTTTACAACAAGATTTGCTCCTTACAACAAGCCTAAATTCATGGAGCAAATTGCTCCTTACAACAAGCCTAAAATTATGGAATTAAAGTAATATAATATTTCAACAGAATTAGTATGGGTGGAGGCCATCTTAGACCTTTACTCACTCCACTCTCAACCCCATCAATTCCCCTCCCATAAATGAATGACTAAATACTAAGAAGTGGAAAACGATATGAAATTCTTGTTTTAGATCCAATAAATTAGTTGACTGTGGTATGGCTGACTAAATGACTTGAAATACTTGAGTCAAATCTAATCAGATTTCCCATTTCTGGTTTTTTTGACCAGAAGGCAACATTTTTCTCCAAAATAGTTCGATGTAGTCGAGTTAACAACGTAATCAGGCAAACCACAGGATTTTTCCATCCTCATGATATTTTTCTAAGCAATTAATTCTATATTGTATGAAAAGTGTAGTAGTCTGAGTCTCCCTTACATGAGCTTTAGTTTCAGATTTCTACTAAGGACATTCACTGGATGGACAATGACTAGCATTGTTTACACGTACAATGTAATATATGAAGAACATTATAATAGGTGGTCGTATAATATCTAGCTAGCTTCTATAGCTTTGTCCCTTTGCCTTTGAATGAACTTCAAGGCCTCTCTCTGTTTGAACTGCCAACCAACTCTTTCAATTGCAAATAACATTGACCTTTAGTTGTTATGGTGCTTCTGAGAGTTCTTCTATACCTTGACAATGTGACTGGTCACTTCAAATTAATGCTTTGGCCCATTTGTAATGTTAGAGTATGTGCACAGATCATTTAGTCTCTTCTATGATCTTTCCATGTTGCTCTATATGCGCTGTGGCAACATAATTATATTCTTCTGCACTTATTTTCTAATTGCTCTGACCACCTATCAATTATCGGAGTCACATTCTCATTATTCAGGGCTTTATGTTAGTCAGAACACGTACACCCGTGCAGGAGTTGCAGAGCGGAAGACTACCAATCCAATTCATGTTGTAAGTAGATGGTTTATATTCAAGTATAATATCATATTACCTTCTACCGAGATGCAAATTCCATGAATAGATATGATACCACCTTGAGTTTCTGGATGAAATAATTGTTTTTGGCCTGAAAATAGAGAAGCATAAAACATTTGGAAGTCTGAAGACCTTAAAAAGATATAACATCCATCTTATAAAGACGAGTTATTACTTAATACATTTTTGTTTAGAAACATATTTGTGACTCATTTATGCAAGCTGTCGTCAATAATGTCTAACCTGGCTAGATTCCTCATCAATGACTTATCATTTTTTGCTTCCGAAGATTTGATCATGAGATCTTTTCTCTCCAAGTCTTTTTCTTAATGCCTCTCTTTATTATTATTTGAATATGACATGAAAATGGATGCATACTGTTAGAGTGGTATATTTACTTTGTTGCAGATATCAGTTTTTGCCATGATTCATGCGAACAGCTTTGTTAACAATATTGTCAAGATTTTTGGCATTGATGACAGAGGGTTGACAATATACATGGACACCTACTTTTAATTTCAGATTCATTAGCAATGACTGCATCCTGTTTCGGGTTGTTTCTTTGATTGCGCTTGTCATCAGACCAAAACAAAAACAAAATTTGCGCTTGTCATAAGCCTCAGTGAACTAGCCTTTCCTTTTATCAAAAGGACAAAATGCCGCCTTATCTAGCGACCAATGCTGGCTGTGACAAAAAAAACAAGCAAATTCAACTTTGAGAAACGCAATTAAATTCTTCTTTTCTAATCAATAAGTTTTTCTTTTTTTTTTTGGTTTGTTTCAGTTTTCCATTTCTTCATTTATATATACACACAACATATATGTATTTTCTTCTTTTAAGTTTCTGTGAATTGATCTTCTGTTAGATCTTCTTACTTGTTGCTTGTATTGCAGGTGTGCTATTACCGGTATATACGATTCTATCATTCTGGCAGTTTTCTTTACAAGGTTATAATTTTAATGTAGCATGGTATGTATATGCACTATAAGAATCTTTTTGTCTATTTTATTATCCTCGTTATTATATCTGACAACAACTATTCGCACGGTGAATAGAACTCATTGCAAAAAGTAAAAGATGTCGCAAAGTGCATGAATTTCCATGCTTCAAAAGAGGATCGTGTTTTTCATGGGCATTACACATTGTTAGAGGACCTGGTCAGCTTCTAATATTTTTTTTTACCTGTTGCAATCTTATTCATTAGTGGACATAATGTTAGAATACATTGTAATTTCCAGAATTGGCAGAATGTATTGTTTGTTGTCTAGCAATAGTTGACTGGCCGACTTGTTGATTGTTCTTACCCCTGTAGGTTGAAGGTGCTATTATGTATCCTGGAAGGCATCCTACTCTGCGGAGAATTCGCTTGAGGTATTTGATCAACTACATTTTGTCTCTATCATTTGATATTCTGTAGTTGTGTTATGTCACAGAAATATTGCTCTAGCTGTTCTCTCTTTCTCCTCTGCTTCCCGACCCCTCGATCATTAAGCTTATGTAACCAATGTATCAAACAGATTACTGGCTTCTGGAAAGTGAAGCATATGCATAATTATTAGTTTTTATATGGGTTCATAAGCAGAAGAACTTGTAGTAATATCTCATCATGAAATAGGTTAAATCTTTCTACATACCTATGATCTAGAAGTTATGTGATTCTTTGCAATCAACAAATTGCGTGTATTTAATTTGAATCTTCAGATTCTTGAACAATTAATTCATTATTTTGTAAATGCTATCAACTTTAAATAGAACAAATGTCTTTTGTTTCATCTTCTGACATTTGTGTAATTACGCAGACGACAAACGCTTTTCCTCCCACATTGTTGATAAATTTTGTATAATGAAGTTAAATGTCTTCAGATGGCCTCGTATGTTTTAGATCTTGTTTGCTAGATGAAAAATGAGGCACTGCAAACTTAGATAATGACACATGGAAATATTGAAAAAGATAAAAGAGGGTGGCACCAGTGAACTTTCTCTCGTATAGAGGTCATCGTTTTCTTGAAAACTACTGTGCAGTTATCTGAGATTATGTAGTTTTGTGTGTGCTTTGTACGTGAAATAGTACTGATAATACAAGGCTATTGGTGTTCCTTTGGACGACTGTCTTCTTCATTTTTCAGATTGTCGTTACTAGTGGATAAGTGTATCCAAGGAATCTTCTGTATTAACAGAACATGAAGTGACAATTTCTGATCAATGTATCATAATGCATTGCTTGCCTCTTATTTACCCTTTCCCTGATTTCGACAATTTTTCACTGTACTCTACTTTGGCTGGAGGAAATTTTTTTGTTGGCAAATATCATCAAGCAGGATAAAACTGATCATTTTTGTTGGTTAATCGATTAAAACATTCTTATAGTTCTAGTGTTTTATATACTTCTGCCATCTTTTCGTACCAATTCTATTTGTTCTCATGGTACCTACAGTTTAAACGGAACAACAGTGGGTGCTAACAACCGGATGGATCTACTTGCCTTTGTTACAAGTGGTGCGAACACTAATGAGGTTAGCGGCCCTGACGAGGACGTTCTTGGAGTGGTTCAAGGATGGCATGAAGATGCGGCACACAACGCAGATGCCCCAGTAATATTGCATAAAAGCGGTCAATCACCATTCGTCTTTGTTCCATTTGAGGAGGTAGGCTTTTATTTCCATCATCTAAGTTTAGTTTCTGCTAATGATATAAAGCATGTTGTGCTTGTGCCATTGAGTGCAATGAACTTTGTATTCAAAAGTTAGACCTTGCAATTCGTTCTTATAAATCTAGTTCATTGAAATTCCATCCACTAAAATGTAAAGCAACACCAAAGATTTGGGACCAAAAGTGGTTAGCGGTCACCATTGAATAAGTTTCTTTAGCTTGAGACCTTTTATCATGAATTCTGCTCGTTGGATCAGAGTAAACAACAATGTCAAATCAGGCCACTCCTTGTCTTGAAATAATTCACATGCGGCCACCAGCTTTCCATTTCAAAGCACCCTATATCATAATAAAGTTGCATGTTAATTATATTTATGATAGTATAGTATATCATTCGTGCGCTATCTACATTCAGTTGAATGCCACAGATCATGTTCTAACTCAAGATATACTTTGTTGTTGTTTGATCGTGAAGGTTGTTCACTTTAATATTACTGCTCTGCAAACCTCATTGGGTTTCATGGCAGGCTGTGCACGATCTTGAGGTTTTACCTTAACCTGTTTGGCCAACTTGCAGAGTCCCACACCCTACTTGGTTGATGTTCTCTTTCCCTCTTGATGATTAATAAAGTCGCAATACAATCATAATCATTGTGGACCCTCAGAATCCACAACTAAAATCACAGAGAATTGAAACTTCTCCGAGATCCCTTTCGTGATGGGTTCCGAGACTGGTGGTTGTAGGTTGTGCCAAGCAGATCTAGTACGGGGATAGGGGTAGGTTTTAGATTGATGATGCGTGTCTTGACCTAGTGATGGGTCTACCTTTTATGGGCTTGAGGGTCAAGCCATACACGGAGTGACATCCCCCATTGATACAGGTGAAGGAGAGATTCTAGTTTTCAAATCGTCTACCCCCATCAGTTCCGGGCATCTTTGAGCAATCTCTTAGCTTTGGAATTTTTGTCAGGTTCTGCTCATGGGGTAGAGTTACCATCCCCTGTCCCCATGGTTGAGTCCATCTGCAGTAGGGGTTTTTGCTGCTCTTGTCCTGTTTTGCGCGACCCTCCTACGTGTGTCTCGGCCCAACCTTCTCCCTGGCTCCAGCCTGTTGCTTACTTAGGCTCCTAGCATAGCCCGAGTCATTCCCATTACAATCATGAAATAAAAATTTGTTGAGATAGTCAAGATATCCTCTTGATTTTTTAATTCTATCATCCAGTGCATAATTATCTCAATCTCTTCACCTTCAGATACTAGACTCGTTAAACCAAATTTTCAGGCCATTGATCTACAACAGATATCAAGAACTTTGAATTCAAAATTTCATTTCTTTTCTCTTTATAAGTGTTCATTGTCATATGCTGGTGTTATTATATGGCTGACATTTTAAGTATACATTATGTTTATGAACAGGTGGAAACATCATTCGTCAATCTGTCCATAGAAAAAACGGATTATTTTCTACTTGGTTGATGGCTGGATTTAGCGGAGTACCAGCACAGTATATATAGATGTTATTTCTCTAGTCTTGTGAAATGTGTTTCACTTTGTTGTTTGCGTCATATTTTAGTGCTAAACGTCATGTTCAGTCAGGGGCGGATTTAGGATTGCGGGGTCGTGGGGCTTGGTGCTTTTGATCACTAGAACTAGTGGTGTTATGTTTCAGACAAAAAATATTAAAATTTTTAAAGGTATTTTAAAACTATGTGTGGGGTCAATGCGATCAAGGGTTGTCACAGCCCTACATTTAAATCTGCCCCTGTGTTTGGTCTGAGTCTCTCGATTCTTGATATGTTCTTGCTTAATAGTATACCAACTTCATGAACAAACAATGGTGTTTACTGGTGTTGTCATATAACAAAGAAGTGTCATGTAATTTGTAAATTTTGTTATATAAACAAAATAATCAAGATGCATTGTGCATTGTTAAACATAGATTCTATAATGTGAAAAAGTGTAATAACAATCCAAGTAATAGGGAGATATGTAGAGCATGGTGCATTGAAGAAAATATCCTTGTTTAGCTCCTGATTTTGAGGGTTTTTTGGTCCTACCATCTCTTTTTGTATCTATCGCACGTGTACATATTTTTGTGAACATACACATACTTGCTTGTCTAGCAAAAAGAAAGAAATAAAAATAATCAAGATGCTCTATTGGGTGATGAGATTTGATGGATCTGCTCCATTTGCTTTGTAGTTGTGTGTTAAATTTTGTTATCCGTATGACAGTCTCAATCCGTATAGGTCATTTTGTTATAGCTGTATTATCAATTCAGGATTACTGGAATTCACTCGTAATGTTTTAACATTAAAAGTGGACATTAGTTTTTGAACAGGAATCAATTGAGATTCCTTACATGAATAGGAAAGAGGAAGGCATTGCATGATCTTGTCATGAAAATAAGCCGGAGTATGCCATCTCTTTCTACTATTCTTCTTTTCCTCCTGTTCAATGGGGGCAGGATTGCGAAATTCTCATAACCTTATAATATAATATTATTAAGATACGAGAAAAATTAATGGTGGTGATGAAGTATTAACAACAACCAAACGTTATTATGCCAAGGTGGTGTCCGAATTATAATTTTTTGCAGCAGGACAACGAAGGAAATGGAAAGGGTAAATTACTTATTTAGTTCGTCTCTTTATCATTTGTCTTAACTTAATTTTTATTTTTTAAAATGTAATTTTTTAGTCACGAATATTTATCAATTGTCCTAACTTAGTTTTTATCTTTTAAAATGTATTCTTTTAGTCTAATATTTTTGTCATTATTATCCATATCATTTTTTCGTCCGAAAATCTAACGAAATAAGCAGGTGATTAAAAGGGTACATTTTGAAAGATAAGAATTAAGTTGAGACAAATAGTAAAGATACGGAATTCAAATGGTACATTTTGAAATATAAAGATTAAGTTGGAACAAATGGTAAAGATACGAGACTGAAATAGTATATTTTAAAAAATAATGACTAAATTAAAATAAATGGTAAAGATATGGGACTAAATAGACAATTTACCCAAATGACAATGAATAGATAATATATTGAAACGGAAATGAACAATGTCGAAAAGAAATAAAAAACTACATTAACTTGTTCAACTAAGTAAATGACAAGCTTTTGAGCTATTGACAAAAATTCTGCCTAATTGGGAGTATAGTTGTCAAATTGTGAATTATATCGTAAATTGAAATATTATTTTTTTGAATCATAAATTTTATATATATATATATATATATATATAAGCATTCTTTTTCATCACTTTCATCTTCACTTATTTGTTCACCTTAACCTTTTATTTTATTATTGTTCATTGAGCTTTACTATGGTTTGAAAAAAAAAATTAAACAAAAAAGAAAAAGGGAAAAAAGAAAACAAAAGACAATGTGACCTGACTTAGATGTAATATAGAAGTGAATTGTACTAAATCGCTAAATTGTACATCGAATCATAAGATTCACTTCAATTCGGTGCGATTTAGTTACGTTTCATGTATTTTTTGATTCACATGCTGACTCGTATCGTTTTGTTGAATGTAAAATATGAAGTGTGAATAAATAAGAATCGTACTATAATATGAAGCGTGAATAAATATGAATTGTGAATAGTACGATTCTGAAAACTATGATTGAGAGTATGAAAGAAGTTGAGGGGTGGTACTCTCCCTATCAATGATGCCTTCCCATTTGTTGAAATGCAATAAAGCGTGGATAATACTTGATGGACGTAGGTAAGTTGGAGTTGAATCACGCTAAAATTTAAGTCTTGCATATTCACGTGCACAATTTTTGTTGGAAATTTAAATTTAAGTCTTGCATATTCACGTGCACAATTTTTGTTGGAAATTTGCTGAAATTTTTAACAAGTGGTATCGGAATCTAGGTGTTGCACTAAGATACGCATGTTAAAGTAGGGAGGACAAATTTGAGCCAAAATTGAGCCGATGTATCTATCATTTTTTTTTTTTGAATATCTATCAATTGTTGCTGATACAACTCTTGCCGATATAATGTTATAAAACTATGAGAAAATTAATGATGATAGAGTATTAAGAACAGCCAAACGTTATAGAGCTCCAAACATTATCTTGTGTCATATTTCGGTTACTTATTACTAATAGAATCCAAATGATCCTTACAATGAATAGAATCGAAATGATCCCTAAATTGATTAAAAGATTCTTTCATTTAACTAGAATCCGTTGAACAAAACTAATGTGTAAAGAAAAAATAATGAGACTGTTAATCATATCAAACCCATGATTGCGGAATCGAAAGTAATTCAAACCCATGGTCGCTGCATTGGAAGGGATTGCATTTTTATCCAACTAATTCTAACGGCTCTCTCTCTTTTTTTTTTTCCTCAGTTCCTTCTTTCACATAAAGTTTTTACGGTGTAAAGCTTTCAATAGTAAAATTTTGATTAAAAGTATTATTAAATAAAAGTTATTAATTATTTAATTTGTGTTGGATAATATCAAATTTTTAAAAAAATTTAAGATAATATTAAACTTCTAAAAATATTAAAAGAGTATATTCAAAAAAGAAAAAGAAAAATAAGTTCTCGCTATGTAAAAAATAATTTCATAAAAATCTTTTTTTAAAAACTCCAATTTAAAACTTTTTAATTTTTTAGCTTTTTTTTGGCTCTAATTTTTACCTAAAATTCTTTTAAACATGAGCCAAACACATTAGCTTTAAAAAAAAAAAACTCACAAGCATTTTTAAATGATTAAAAATTAAGCCAAATAGACCCTTAATCTAGTGGCGAGTGCTCTCAAATCAGTCAAAAAACTAATTTTCCTGAAACTGGTCTCAGTAGGTCTTGTAACCAGTTAACTCACAGATTGATTGGACTATGAAAAAATTAAAGTTGAAGGAGTTGAAACTTGCAATTTGCAAACATCAAGATATTGGTCCATAACATATATGGATCTGGAGAACTTCTTTAGTCAGCGCACTCACATACAAGTAAATCTCATATACTGTGAGACCCACCTCATGTGTCTAGAGCTGATGGTTAGCCCGAAATGTTCTAAAAATTTTCAATGCATTTGCAATGTATTTGTTTCTGCATGACAGAGACAGATATGCACATACACACACAAAGAGAGACGCAGACAGAGACAGAAAGAGAGGAAGCTTGTATGAAAATCTGATTTATAACGAAAATTAGTCATAACTATTACATTCTAAAATTGTGCTCTCACTAAAACTGAAAAAACATTGCTGCTACATTCCCTTCCAGAAACTAGTCACTTTATTAAAGAGAAATTGTCTATTTCATATTTAAGTCAAAAAGCAGCAGAGCTGCAAAAGATGAGAGGCGAGGACAGGAAGCGTACGCAGCAGGATAATCTGAAGATGATCATGCCTCGTTTCCTTAGGATCAAATGTCGCCAAACACTACCCAGTGCTCGCCATCAACTCCTCTATTCCGTCAAGTTGAAGATGCCCCTCCTGCAAAACGGGACAAACACCAACTCTTGAACATCAACAGAAATCTGTTCCTGAAGCCCTACTCTTTCCTCGTGCACACGGGAGGGGGTGAGGCGGAGTGGAAAACAGTTCCCTATATGTTACAGTTACAGATCACACTCGCTGGACACTATATTGACATAGCAGTTGTTGGTTTACTCAACCAAGTGCAAAAAGGTATACCATGCAAAATAAGCAGTAAGGTTATTATACTCTTCCTTTTCATAATTACAACGGCATCCAATGGAAAATTGAAAAGATCAAAGCTTCATCCATGTTTCATAGCCCACAAATCCTCCAAAAATTCGTAGACAAAATTAGTTTCGAGGCAGATTTACATTAGAGAACGATGGCTGCATCTATTTGCTGGTTTAATGTTAAAACTATGAAACTGCAAAAAAGCAGCATGAACAGATTTCTACAATTACGAAATAAATAAACTACATGAAATCAACATCACCCTATCAAATATCAAAGCTAGTTATGTGAAACGTTACCCAACTCACTTTAGTGTGATCATCCAAACAAAGTCTAAACAAATTTGAGGTTTTAGCATATATACTCAAGGTATTGCTTCTCTTTAACCCATTCCTTCTACCCCTTTACATCTATTCCATGAGTTCTGCACTAGACACAAATATACAGAAAGAGCAAGCGAAGGGGTTGGGAGGACAGAGATTGACTTCTTGTGATTGTTTACTAAAATCCCCAAGTACGAGCAAGTAGTTTCGAAGAGTAAGGAAACCAGAGCAGATTTTCAGATGAAGTAAATGTACTTTATACTCAGTATCAGAACATTGCACAGATCTTCTTAGCTCCAATTAGTTAAAAAAATCTTCTATCAAAGACATTCAACAGATTAGAGACGGTCATGACCAGTACCCGGAGAGGAGTGGAGAAGAAGCAATAAAGGAAAATAAAGGACACAGCTATCGCCAACTAGTAGTGAGTTCCACTTGAATATGAATTCTGTATTGCTCATGGTGAAATTAGATATGTCAGAAAAAGCAAACTCTCTGAGAATCCTTTTGAGACAGAAAATCAAATCATAAGGTGGAAAGGTGATTAAGGTCAGTTGTAAAATGTCAAGTAATGAATCTCCCTTTGAGACAGAAAATCAAATCATAAGGCGGAAAGGTGGTTACGGTGAGTTGTTAAATGTATTTCGTTCAGATCAATCCTTTTCACCGATCACACTACTGCATGACTAAGGAATTAAGTAGAATGATAATGGCAACCATCCAGTCAACCAACTGGGTTCATCTACTTCCCTATACAAGGGCATCTCATTCTCTGATTAACTTTTGCTAAGTTTTGCAATAAGGTAACTTAATCATCTGAATATCTTCAAAAGAAAGAATAAAGACAACAAGTATCATAATTGAGTAATACAGTCACCTCCATTAAAGCTCTTCTTTTCGAGAATCTTGCTGAGCAACTGTCTCCCGGTTCTTGTGAATAAATTCAATCATGGCTTCCTTGGTCCTATCACCTTCGTACTGCGACAATTTTCCACTTGCTGACCTAAAGAACAATGTAGGATAACCCTTCACGTCAAAAGCTTCATGTGGATAATCATTTGCAGTAGCATCCTGCAGCAAAAGGAAGACTTATTCAGGAATGAACTTGCAATAATCAAAATTAAAAATATAGATCTGTAGGACTCTATCCATAAATTTAGACATTCTGACTAATAATAGCAACGGATCAAAAGTGCACTGATGAAGTGAACAGGGAACGCAAAGATGTACTTCGATAAGTGGAGCATATCGCATGTAGTAATTAACTTTATCAGAAAACAATAGCAATTAAGAACACAATGAGAAACAGTCATATAGGCCTGCCGTGTATGGGGAAAAATACTTCAGTATGCCGAGAGAAAGAGAAATGCTGTAGGCCAAATATGTCACTTGCTGTAAATTCAGGGGCATTTAGACATAACTTTACAACTTACAAAAAAGTTTGTCAGGAAATTGACTTAATTAGACAATGTAAATAACACCATTAATGAGGCAATAACTTCAACTTAACTCCACATTCAAGTGCACATGTTTTGTTGACATAACTCCATATTCAAGTTTGAATGTCTCTCTTTATAATAATTCTATGAAAGCATATAATTGGGCCAACAGTTCTATAGGCTATTTAAACAATTGAGATGCAGGTTACCCCTGATCAGTAGTCCTTTTGCACAGGATCCTTTTCTATCACAAGCAACAAGCCACAGGATGCGATAAGTCAGAAGATGCATCATTTGTACTATATGGTCATATAATTACGCACACGAGAACAGTCACTATGGGACAAACACGAAGCTCTATATCATCAGATGGTATAGAATGTCCAGTCACACACTCCATCCATGTAAATTCATCCTAATAATAGAAGCATATCAGAGATATGTTGGGAAAAATTGGGGCTGAATCTTACAATTTTAGCAATCACGACATCAGCATCATCTTGGAATGAAGTAGCAACTTCATCCAATATTGGAGCCAACTTTTTGCAGTGTCCACACCATGGTGCATAGAACTCCAACAAAACTGCACAAAATGTAAAGGTCAGATGTCATGCATGATCCATAATAAATCCATAAAATGAATTTGATTATTGAATACTAAAGTTCTGAAAAACAAGATCATTTAATTCTTTCTTCCTTTCTTTGCTTTTGATATATAGTTTAATTGTTTATTTCTTTGTTTTCTTCTGATATAGCTAAAACCAGCTTACGTGCCTTTTTAGAATTTTTCTTTCATTGTTTAGGGGAAGGAAAGTGAAAACTGAAAATTACTAAACTAGTAGGTGTAGACTGATCTTATAAGTTCATAAGCAGGTGTGTCCATGTGTACACCTCAACATTAGTACAGATTAACAGAGATACACACACAAAGAGAAAGGGGCGAAGGGGGAGAGAGAGTGAGGAAGAGAGGGGAGAAAATGCTTCTAAAGGAAGAGAGCATGTGCACAGAAAGACAATGGGAAAAATCACAAAAGTACTGAAGGATTGATAACAGTCCTTGTTGCCTTTAACAAAATTGCAAAAAGGGGGAGACAGAAACAAAAGATATGATGTGGCAAAAGAAAAGGCTTGGCTATACCATGCAAAGAAACTCATAAACTTTACTGGCCATTTGGTCTAGCGTTATCAAACTCACTTCACGTGCGAGAGGCCTCAAGACTCGAGATCAATTCTCACGTATAGCAGACTAAGTGATGTAAAATGGCTTAGCCCCTTGAATAATTAAAATAAAAATAAATATAAAATATAAAAAAATCACAAACTTCTATACTGGCAACTTTTGACCTTTTCTATATATCATGAAATTTAATTTTTCATATTCCAGATTCTGATCTTTTCATTTCCCCCTGATAAGGGTACCAAATTTGGAAATCACTAGAACAAACAACCACGCACAATTTGGAACGTACATCCAATTGACACAGAAAGCGAACACAAATATTGGCAATAAGTGTAAGGCCAAAATATTAAAGGAGAGGTAGAAGCCTAGATGTAAAACCAAAAGACACTACCATTCTTCCCAGAGTTGAAAACCACGTTGTCAAGGCTGTCAGCAACCACCACCTTAACAGGTTCATTGTTAGCTTCAGGTATAGGTTCTGACTTCTTGTATGACTGCAATTTACCTTCCTGCAAGAATCCATAAATATAGATGACATTTGTCACTTAGTAAGAGTACCAATAAAATAAGATTCCTTGTAACAGAGTAAACTGAAAAGTAAATTCATAGCAACAAGGATGCTAAACGTAAGCAAGTTATAACATTGCACGTGCAAGGCATCGGGGGTTCTTCTATAGCAACAAAGATGTTTACTTTAAACTGAAGAGAACAATCAAGGGCTGGGGAATTGATCCGTGATTACCTTATAATCTTTCACCCATGACAAAATCTGGTCAGGCTCCACATTTGGTTTGAGATACTTTTGTCCGTCATTGGTTTGGATGATAATAAGAGGTACCTGATCTTCTTTAAGTCCAAAAAACTGTTTGCAGTAGGCACCAAATTATTAACATGTAGATCCAATGACCAGCATAAACATTAAGATATGATGCTAAAGATGCTCACCTGGAAGGCACCTTGACTAGCCTCAACATCCCCAATTAGGAAACTTAGACCTTGCCCTTTAAATTGTTCGGCAGCATCACGATATTTGGATTTAAAAGCATCAATAGATTCATTGCCGAAGTTTACAAACAACATGGCCTGCCCATAATGAAGTCTCCGGTAAACAAACATTAGATTGAGAACAAAGTAAAGAGAAATGAATGCTTGAAACAGTTCATGTTAACAAGAAAATGGCCAGTGGTAGATCAACAGCTTTGAGATAGTCAGGCTATTAGCTAAAGTTGAACGCCAAAATGGTGGTCCAAAAATCATTCTTGTGCTATCAATTTCTCACATTGGAAAGTTCTAGAAAAGCTGGAGGCATATTCTTTTAGACATGTCATAATTTTACTGTTGGAATAACAAAATATAATACATATTTCACCTTGGCGTTGGGACTGTTGAAAAACTTGATGACAAAAGGATGGTTGGCGGGGTCCTTGTTGAAGAGAGTAAGAAGGGGGATACTTGATTCTTCAATAAGCTTCTCCAGAACACTTGCATCAAATTCCTGCAAGCACAACACTTTGTGATTAGCACCGGTAACACCAGGCAATTTCCTGCCTTGGAAAAGAACCTTGTTATTCTTTTGCTGTTTGATAACTATGTAAATACCTGGAAATCTACGAAAAGTTCATCAAAAGGTTTGAACAATCTAAGTAAAGGCCCAGTAACTGAGGAGTCCCCACGAGGCAAGAGTTTGGCGTCTTTGGTGTGACCAAACTCATAGTCAGAACGCAGCCTCTCAGCCAGAGTGGTGAAATTCTCATATTTCTCTCCAGAAAACTCTGGAAACACCCCAACCTGCAAAAATTTGGAGACATATTGTTAGTTAGAATTTCCAGATTGATGTTGATGTAAATATACTTGTGTGCGGAAAGGCATAGAAGGCACTTACAATAACTATCTTCTTGTCATCAATAAGAGCAGTAGCATCCTCTGCAGATTTTATTTCAGCAGATGCAGGACCACTTTGCTTCTTCAAATAGGCAACAATACCATCAGCATCACGGGGTCCTTTATAATCTTGGGTGACACTACCTCCAAATCTCAAGATCTTAATTGTGGGAAAACCCTTAATCTCATGTTCAGTTGCAAGAATCTTGTTTTTCTCCTCATTTGCATCCACTTTGGCTAGGACAATCGGAGGGTCACTTTGACTCAATATTGATGCAGCTTTCTCATACTGCAATGTAACAGAACCGTCAGTATCCAATCACAAATATTATACTTGAAAAGAATTATAAACAAAAGTTCAATGAGAGCAGCAATTACTTCTGGAGCAAGTTTCTTGCAGTGGCCGCACCTGGTACGAAGAATCAGACATTAATCAGCTCACCAAAAGTTAACCTTCCGTATGGAACAAGTCAAAAATGAAAACTGATTGTTCACAACTCCAAACATGGATCTTTTAGGTGAGTGTTAGATTGACAGGTAATTGACTACAATTGAACGCATTTACTTTTGGTTTTTCTTTCGACAACAAAAGAACAAACAAAGGATATCTAGGAGATCAGGATACAAGTAACACGCGCTATCTCCCATACTCAAGAGTTTAAAGTCTCTAGTATAAGCAAAAACAAGATGAACATTCACAAAGTAAAAGATCATATTAATAATCCCAGAATAAATTCGACAAATCTACACCCCAGCATCCTGTGTACACCATGTGATCAGTGTGTGTGTGTGTGTGATTTCGTGTGTTTACACATAGATCAACGCATCTAAATAGAAATATGGCAATGAAAACCCAAGTTTTATCCATAAGCATCAAGGTATAACTCTCATAGGACATGGTACAACACATCGATGCAGAAATTACATTGAACTAAAGAACACAACGTGATTAGCAACATGTTTGATTGTGTGTCATCGTGTGTGTACACATTTAAATTAAAACATCTGAATAGAAAATCTGGAAATGAAAGAAAATTTCACCCCTGCACACAACATAGAACACGTAATGCACAGATTACAACACAGAAATACAACTCTTGATGAACAGCGTACAACACATCAATGCAATAATAATTTAAACCAAAGAACAGAACGTGATTAGCGACATATATGTGTGTGTGTGTGTGTGTGATTTCGTGCATGTGATGCACAGAGCTCAACGCATCTGAAAATTTATGACGACGACAAAAGCAAGTTTCATCCCCAAACCCCAAGGTACAACTTTCACTGCACAGGTTACAACACATCAGTGCACAACACTTACAACATCGGGTACAACACATCAATGACGTAATTAATTTGCAAAAAAAGAAAAGAAAGGAGAATATATACACATACAGATCAAAACATCTAAACATAAATATGGCAATCAAAAAGCATGTCTCATCCCCAAACATCATGGTACAATATCCAATTCACAGGGTACAACATATCAGGTACAAATCCTTACAGCACAGTGTACAACACATCGATGCAGTAATTAATTTGCCAAGAGAAAAAGGAGAATATATGTGCATGTGTGTGAAACACATAAGAGATAAAAAAAATCTGACCATAAATCTGAAAATGACAAAGCAACAAGTTTCATCTACAGACATCAAGGTACAATTTTCAATGCAAATAGCACAACACATCAAGGTACAACTCGTACAGCACAAGGTACAACACATCGATGCAGCAATTAATTTGGAAAAAAAAAAAAACGAAGGATGAGAAATTATACCAAGGAGCGTAGAATTCGACGACGATGAACTTGTGTTTGGATACGAAATCAGTGAAGTTAGACGAGTCCAGCGTCACAACGTACTCCCCCTTCGATTCTTCATTTTCAGAAGAAGAAGAAGAAGCATACGTTATTGATCCAGTTAAGGATAAAGCGATCAGGAATAAGGATATCCCAAACCTGGATAACAACAACGCCATTTTCTGTAAACAAAGAGGGTTAGTTTCCGTGAAGAAAAAAAAATATATATCTTTTTGATAGAAGGGAGTGTGAAGAGAGAGAGGGTTTTTATAAGGTTTTCTGTAAATGCAAAATGGGTTTGATACCAGATTTACTTCCTGATATTTTTATAGAAGTTAATTTACGAAAATAGCCTCACCGATTCACGCAATCAGATTTACTAATCTTGCTTTTTTCTTTTTCTTTATCTTTTTTTCTTTTCTTTTTTTTTACCACAATGTTTAATACGCAAAAGATCTCGTTCTTAATAAAGGGATTTAAAAAATTAATTTAAAAGAAAAAAATTGGGTGCAGTGAACAAGAAATTTTAAAGCTTGAATGGTACAACGAATTAATTGATTTATAGCGGGTACATAAATTAATTAACTCAAATAAAGTATTTGGCAATTTTAATGAGTACTCAATCGAACTAATATCTTATATTGTGACATAAGAGTTGAAGTACTAAAGGTTAACGATGTAGCATGCCTATATATATTGTCTGAGTATAGTTTTATTACTGCAAATATATTAAAGTTGATCTTTTCTCTATTTCTAATTATTTTTTAAAAAAATGATATAACAATTATCATTCAGAATGATTTTTACATAAATCCAATTTATGCATTTACAGAATAGAAAGAAAATTGAAATATTTTTCTGATGCAAAACTATGTTTTTCTTAATAGATACATTATATTAATATTACATGCGATTGTGCAAAATAATTTAAACATTTTTTTTTTACATGGGTTCATAATCAAATGAATATGCACCATGAAAATCTCATCAAAGCTATTGATTACTATTGGATCAAATCTTTGACCTTGAAAAAGGGAGTTCACTCAATAAGGAAGGAAATTAATTGAAATTAAGGTAATCTAATGAAAACCTGGCCTAAATTAAGGTAATTTAATGAAACTATGACCATGTTTAATCAAAAGTCAACAAAAGGATAACATGGTCATTTCAAGGAGTGGAAGTAGTAATAATAGCAAGTGTGTTCCCATAGCTTTTTTTTTGTAATCCGTGAGAGAGAGAATGGAATAGAGTAGAAAAAGAACGAGACAAACATGGAAATGCCGCGTCACGTGTTGAGAAATTCGATCCGCGTTACGTCCACTCTCGCGACTATGCAAAAGAGTCTACTCGCTAAGTGCACGTAATTTCTCCGCGTGGAAAGATCTCATTTGCTTAATCGCTCACGTGGCCGTAGGTTTATTTGCATAATTTTTTTTTTTAACGAATTATTTGCATAATTTAGTAACAGCTGCTAAATGAGAAACGTGTTTTGGCCAGTATTTATCCTCCACGTGTTGAATAGTGACGTCGATTGTAGGAGAGTCACCAAGGCTCCGTTTGTTAACCAGAAAAATCTTATGTTTGGTTATAAAGTATATCTGAACTGATAAATGGAAAATAACTAGAGTTTTGGTCTAGTAATAATGTTACTTATTGTTATACTAGAGGTTATGAGTTTAAATATAGCTAATTATATTGTACCGTTTTTAGCCGCCTTTAAATTAAAAAGAAAACCGGTAAATGGAGAAAAAGTAAAAGTGAAGGATTTATCTCTTTTTCACTCTTTTTTTTTTTTGGTAATATGATGTTAGCAAGATGAAAGTAAAAGTTGTGGGGTGACTAACCAATCACATCATTTTTTTCATATTGATGATGTTAGTTTTAGAGTTGACCTCTAGTGTATACAGTAAGAGATTATTGTACAAATAGTATCTATTATTTTTTTATAATTTTAAATTTGTTTATATTATTTAAAATTAATTAATTTAATCTTTTTTATTTTTTAAAATTTTGAAATTCATTCCTATTTTTTTAAAATTAGCTAATTTAGTCTATATTATTTTAAAAAAAAATTAATTTAGTCACAATTTTTTTTTAAATATTGAGGACTAATTTGAATTTTATATAAAAATAATACAGGCTAAATTGAAATTTTTTTGAAAATCAATAGCAACTAAATTGATTAATTTTGAATAATAAAGGTAAATTTGAATTTTTTTTTGAAAAAATAAAGACTAAATTTACTAATTTTAAATAATAAAATGAATTTAAAATTTTAAAAAAATAATAGACACCATTTGTTGCGCAATTTCCTCAATAGATTAATATTCATAATGGTTCGGGCTAAAAAGTGGATGAATAAGAGATATCTAATTGGAGTGGGTTGGAAATCAAATAACACTAAGGTAGCGATTGGTACATTGGATGAATTTGGGTATGAAAGGAATAAACTTGGGCATGAGAATAACATGTTTGGTATACTCTAAGAATTAATAGTAGTAATGTGAATAACTTGTATAATATGACAAGATTGCCCTTTTATTATTATAATATTAAAAATAAGAATAAATATAAATATAACCATAAATAATATAAACATAAATAATAATAATAATAACAACAACAACAACAACAATAAATAATAATAATAATAATAATAATAATAATAATATATTATTATTATTATTATTATTATCATTATTTATTGGTATTATTTTTATTTTTTTATTTTTGTCATTATTATTTTACTTTTTTTATTATTATTAATATTTTAATCAATATGATTATTATTTATTTACTTATTTATTATTATTATTATCATTTTTATTATTATTATTATTATTCTTGTTGTTATTTTTTTTATTATTATTTTAATAATATTATTATTATACTTTTTTATTTTTTTTATTTTTTTATTATTATTATTATTTAATCACTATTTTTTATTTTTATTATTTTATTATTATTATTGTTTTTATTTTTATTTTCATAATAATAATAATTATTTTTTTATAATAATAATTATTATATTTTTTCATTATTGTTATTATTATTATTTAATCACTATTATTTTATTATTTTATTATAATTTTTGTTTTTATTTTTATTTTCATAATAATAATTATTATTATTTTTACAATAATTATTATTATATTTTTTCATTATTATTATTATTATTATTATTATTAGAAAATAAATTATTTATAAAAGTTATGTTATATAATAGGGGTATAGTAGTTAAGTTTATTCCCAAACAAATAGGAATTAGTCATTCTCGTATATTTGGTCTGGAATGACTATTTTCATATATGTGGGAATGAGATTCCCTTGGGAATGAGATTCCCAAGTTCATTCCTTCATACCAAATATGGGAATTAAAATAGAATTGGGAATCTAATTCTATTCTCAACTCATTCCCACATATCAATCACTGTCTAATATTTTTTGTTTGAATTCTAGTTTATGTTAGCTTGGCCTTTCTAGAGAAGCGATGGGGCACATCTCGAATTCATTAATGATTTTACGTGTTTAGATGAAGTGGTGACTATTTGTCGAATGGGATGACACAGGATACGAGATTGATTTAAGATTTAGGTTATGTTTGAGTTGTGTAGACGTCAAAATCTACAATTACGAGTTGTGGGCCACCAGCAACCTACAAGGACAGAAAGTGATAGAACGACGTGAGTCTTAGGACATCGGTGTAGTGCCGGCCGAAGACACTCTGACGCTCAAATCAGTAATGTATCGGAAGGGGGAAGTAAACGAGGATTATAAGGAGGGATAATCGGAGACTACCGTGGTTGCAGCGTTTATATGGGGAGAGTAGGTTGTGATTTCGTAGGGGAAAAAGGTAAAGTATTGCTAGGTGTGGCTAATACTCGATACTCTCTCCTTGTGTAGGCGTAGCCTACTTATAGGTGTGGGTCGACCAAGAGTCACGGACCCTTGGGACTTGTATTCCTAGTAAACTACCTGATCAGTTATCGCGTAGGATAGAGGTAGTTCCTAGCCCAAGTCCTTCAATGGTAGTTCCCTTCTCGTAGGCTCGGTGATTGTGATAGGTCGAGAGTCACTTTTCCTCTTAAGACTTGTAAATCCAGCAAACTATTTCGAGGAAGTAACCACTTATCCCGTAGGATAGGCCTCAATCCGAACTTGTCGATCGTCATCCGCTACGGTAGGCTAGTCACTTAAGGTCTCTTTCTTGGTCATTTATCCGTTAGCACCCGGTAAGGCCTCTGGTCGTGCCAGAGTACGTCGCCGGTTACCTATATGAGATAGTTCGATATTTGGGCCTAGCGCCTCCGAGTGGGCTTCTTCGGGAGTAGGCCGCGACTTATAGTATTGCATATAGGCCCTGGCCCAATAACCGCGCGAATTGGGGCTAAAAGACGGGCCATGGTTGGACTATGAGCCTAAGCCCAATTTTGGTGTTAACAGTTTGTCCCTCACTCCCTAAGTCAAAGAATCTTCGAGTTAGGGAGTAATTGTTCGTAAAATAACTCCGGTTCACACTTCTCGAGACGAGGCGCCTGGGAGTGCGCGGTTGTGAGTGGACCTCGAGCCGAAGTTGAAGAATCTTCGGGTACAATTTCGCTCCAATCGTAATCGTCGTTGCCGATTGTGAGGGGATCATATTCATGAGGTGGAGGGGCTTACTTGGCCAAAACATGCTCAAGAATGACGTACGTATTCAATGTGTAGGGGCGTAGCCCACTTTCGGTTCGGGCATGACTTCGCAACTTATCGTGTGGAAAGTTCAGAACCTACTATATGTGGGCGAACAATTCCGCATCCTACCACCCTTTGTATTGTGGTTCCGTAACCTACTACATGCTATCACTTGCTCGCCAACTCACTGCTTACAAGTTGCCTCCATAATTCGCAAATTGTTCACCTAGTGCGCAGCCTACCATTGCTTGTCGCAAGGTGGCAGACTACCACTTTCCTTCATTACTTCACAGCCTACCATTATTTTTTGCTCAATCACAGCGTACCATTCTTGTATCATCCACTTGCCTTGTTATTCTTCTGTGTTAAAAGTCTGCGGTACATTTAATCACCTAGAGTCCGAGGCTCACCAAAAGGAACTCTGCGTACAAGTAGTAGGGCTGACACATTAGTCAACGTCGGGTGTCCTATTCTCCATTTTTGCTTTTGAAAAATTGCGCCTTTGTTCCTTCTTTTTTTTTTTTGAATCCGCGCAATAGGTGTATTGGGCTGACTCCAACTGTGGGCGAGTGGGGCCCAACTAGAGTCAGCCCCTGAAGCTGTCAGCGAGGGGACAATGTCCTGTCCCCTCGCGTTAGCTTCAGCACCAACGCGTCCCTCGGTACTACCAGGGGACAGTAGCACTGTCCTCTGCGGCGCTGGGGCTGCCCCCTTGGCGACAAGCGTCACGCGGGGCCCGGAGTAAGTCCTTTGGATCTTAGCTCCGCTTGTGCACCTTTCCTTTTTATTGTTATTTTTGTTTCGTTCTTTCTCTAACTTCTGCTGTTAGTTTAAGTAGCAGCCACCTTTGCAAATTCCTTGTAGATGCTCAATTGAAGGCTGCTACTCATACTTTGCCAGCTTGCCTTCTTCTCAACGTGTTTTGGTGGTAAGAAGATACTCAAAGCCCTTATTCTTTTTCCTTGCCTTTTTGTTTTTTTCCCTGCTTTGCTCACTCTATTTTCTTGGACCTCCAATGGTGAAGGCTGGAGAAGGAATTTGCCAAGCCAGTTTCTTTCTCAAGGGTCGCCCCTGTCGTAGTAAGTTCTTCTTCTTCTTTACTTTCAGTTTACAAACTCTGATGAATGCCTCATGCCTTCATGCTATCCCCAATATGTCCCTTTCATTCTTCAGTAAAATACTGGCAATATGTTAATGCTTTCAATGGTGGTCTTTGACGCATATGTGTGGGAGAGAAAGCTTATAAGCATAGTTATTTTCTTTTTTCCATTTCCATGGCACTTTGTACGTAGGTGTATGTTCATATGCACACATGGACGCACACCTTTTTTGTCTGCCACTTCGTAGGTTATGACTTTCGAACTTCTTTCATAGGCAATACCCTTGTAATTTACGGTAGGTTGCAACCTTGGTCGTTAATGGTAGGCAGCGACCTTAGACCTTGAGGTAGGCAACACCTTAGTGTCGCACGGTAGGCTGCGACCTTGGACCTCTACGTAGGCAGCACCTTAGTGACCCATAGTAGGTTGCGACCTCAGTTTCGCATGGTAGGCTATGACTTTAGTGACGTACGGTAGGCTGCGACCTTGGACCTTAAAATAGGTGGCGACTTGGTGAACCCCAGTAGGCTGCGGCCTAGGACCTGGGTGGTAGTCGGAACCTTAGTTTCGCACGGTAGGCTGCGACCTTAATGATAGGCGACACCATCGACAAGACAAAGTAGACTGCCTATTAGGGTCCATTTTCTACTACTGAGTCAAGGTTAACCTCCCCGAAGTACAGTGACCGTAGGCTAATCGCCGGTCATAAGCGTAGCATCGTCTCTGGTCGTCTGCCACTATCGCCGTACTAAAGCATAATTTGTTGTTCATAGGTAGGCATGTTGTCACAAGATGATGTGAGGTCTGTTGTAGAAGATTCCTTATTTAGGAGTGAGGGAGAGTCAGCCGAACTTCAGGGAGAAGAGTCATCCTGCAACACCTATGAAGTGACTGCTGCGGATAGCTGGTCATATGAGGGTCAAACTAACTTAGAAGAGCTAGCGAGTATAGTGCATGTGGTAGGATCCGTCCCTCCTCACATATCGTCAGTCAACCTTGGAGAATTAGTTGGTCACCCGAGGAACATATTGTCGGTGAGCCCCCGTTCGCGCCTTAAGCCGATTGACATTTCTCTAATCAGAGTCTCCTATAGCATTCCCGATGAGTGTAACGTTCAATTACCAGGACGCTACGAGAGGGCAGACTGGGACTCTCCCAGTTGGGTGTGTATGTACGAACATGCCTTTCAAATTGGCCTTCGTCTTTCTTTACCCTCACTAGCTAGTCAACTGCTGCAGCGTTACAAAATTACCCAGGTCAGCTAATGCCGAGCGCTTGGCGTGTGCTTCTCGGGTGTGAGGTCTTGGGAGAACATGTAGGTGTACCGTTTGGGTTAACCAAGCTGTTATACTGGTATAATTTAAAAGAAGACGAACTCGGTCGATACCACTTCGCGCCTAAGCCAGGGAAGATCCCCTTGGTAATCTTTCCTCCAAACAACCGTTACTGGCAGGACATATATTTTTTCCTTTCCAGCAAAGTGGTGCTTAAAGGAGAAACATATATCCCTCGCATCTGGGATCGTACCCGTGAGTTTTTAACTTGTTGTTTTCTCCAACTACACTCTTTGTATTGAGGACTAACACTTTTCTTTCTACTTGCACAGGTAAGATTGGCATCAATTACTCCACCGAGGGTCCGTACACAAGGGTTCGAATTAAGGCGATCCTGGCATTGCCTGAGGAAGACCGTTTACATTCTGTTATTCTCTCTGAATCGAAGCTGCGATCGTCGGTGATTTGGAAGCAAGTCCCTTACTCTCTCGAAGGTAGGCCTTTCCCTTCTTTGGCTAAGCTTCTCACAATACTAGCTAACCGGTGAGCACTTGAATGTTTAGGTTACAACTCGTCCGACCTTCCAACCTTACGTGATCCGCTTGTTTGAGAATACGTAGACAATATCATGACGGGTAAGTACCAAGCTGCAAACAGTGAGCAAGCGATGCAACAACGCCTTCAGAAGCGCAAAAAGGTGCCAGTTGGGGACTCCGATCCGGTTGTGCCCCCCACTATTCTGGCTATTCCAGTGGTTCAATCTAGCAAGGTCGAGTCTAGTCAGGTGTCACAGAAGGGCCCTGCTGTTAAGCCGACCCTCTTGACAGACCATCTCACTGTTAAGTTTCCCCTTGAGACGTCATCTATCTCTAATGTGAGTTTAGCGTTAGCTCTGGTGTCAAAGTCATTCCTCACTGATGATACGGCCCTTCTAAGGAGGATGATGACGTCTGCTTCCGCTGAGTGGGGTGTGATCCATGTCTTCCAAGTATTGTGGATTGTATATTCTGTAATTTTCTTTGCCCTTCCTGGTTCTAACTTTTGCATGGTTTTTTCTTTTGTTGTAGGCGCTTGAGGCTATCCTTTACAAAAATAAGGAAGTAGCGGAACTTCACAAGAAGCTTGAAAAAGCCAGTGCCTCAAATGCATCTCATGCAAAATCCCTAGCCACGGCAAATGAAGCAGCCAAGAAGGCGAAGGAGCGCGTGTACGGTCTTTCTTGAGCAAAAGGTGATCAAGAAAGACCGCACATTAGCGAAAGTGGCTCTGGAGTTGAAGTTCAAGGAGGACGCATGGAGGGTTGAGAAAAAGGGACTAGAGTCTCAACTAGAGGACATCGCTGATGTCGCGTCCCTTGCAACGGAGGCTAGATTGATATAAGAGTTCAGGGATGGGAAGGCTAGATTGATATAAGAGTTCAGGGATGGGAAGGCTAGCGACTGGGATTACAACAGCATCATCAAGCGTTATGAAGATTTTTGTTATGCTCTGGAGGCCGGCCCAACCGAGGCGGAGGCGATTACTGGTGATGTGCCCCCGGGGGACCTGCCTAATTAGTCTTGTGAACCGTCGTCAGGGTGATTTTTTTTTTTGTCAAAATCTACAATCACGAGTTGCGGGCCACCAGCAACCTACAAGGATAGAAAGTAATAGAACGACGTGAGTCTTGGGACACCGGTGTGGTGCTGACCGAAGACACTCCGACGCTCAAGTAAGTAATGTATCGGAAAGGGGAAGCAAACGAGGATTATAAGGAGGGATAATCGGAGACTACCGTGGTTGCGGCGTTGATATAGGGAGAGTAGGTTGTGATTTCGTAGGGGAGAGAGGTAAAGTATTGCTGAGTATGGCTAATACTCGATACCCTCTCCTTGTGTAGGCGTGGCCTACTTATAGGTGTAGGTCGGCCAAGAGTCACGGACCCTTGGGACTTGTATTCCTAGTAGATTACCTGATCACTTATCGTGTAGGATAGAGGTAGTTCCTAGCCTAGGTCCTTCAATGGTAGTCCCTTTCTCGTAGGCTCAGCGATTATGATAAGTCGAGAGTCAATTTTCCTCCTAAGACTTGTAAATCCAGCAGACTACTTCGAGGAAGTAATCACTTATCTCGTAGGATAGGCCTTCATCCGAACTTGTCGATCGTTATCCGCTACGGTAGGCTAGTCACTTATGGTCTCTTTCTTGGTCACTTATCCGTTAGCACCCGGCAAGGCCTCGGGTCGTGCCCGAGTACGTTGACAGTCGCCTATATGAGATAGTTCAATATTTGGGCCTTGCGTAGAGCTCGAGGCCTTCGAGTGGGCTTCTTCAGGAGTAGGCCGCGACTTATAGTATTGAATATGGGCCCTGGCCCAATAACTGCGCGAATTGGGGCTAAAAGACGTGCCGTGGTTGACCATGGGCCTAAGCCCAATTTTGGTGTTAACAAGCTGTAAAAGTTTTAGTAGTAAAATTTTGGTTAGAAATAATGCTAAATAAAATTTATTGATTATTTAACATATGTTAGACAATATTGAATTTTTAAAATTTTTTAGGACAATGTTGGATTTTGAAAAATATGATTGAGAAAGATAGAGTGGGGAATCTACTCCTAGAATTATTAGTGTCTAGTCCCCGACTTTAGTCTCCATTGAAGGAAAATATATATATATATATATATATATATATATATATATATATATATATATATATATATATATATATATAATAGGGGTATATTTGAAAAAAGAAAAGAAAATAAATTTTTGCATTATGTAAAAATATTTTTGCAAAAATCTATCAGTGTCTAGTCCCCGACTTTAGCCTCCATTGAAGAAAATATATATATATAATGGGTGTATATTTGAGAAAGAAAAAGAAAACAAATTTTTGCATTATGTAAAAATATTTTCGCAAAAATCTATTTTAAAAAGTTTCAATTTAGAGTTTCTTGTTTCTCGACTTTTTTTAACTTCAACTTTTACTTAAAAGCAGTTTGAGAAATGGGCCAAACAAGTTTGCCTTAACTTTTAAACTCACAAAAAATATTTTTAAGTGTCAAAAAATTAAACCAAATAGAGACTTAATATTTTATAAATGGTGTACATAAGCTTGAATACATGACGAAGATTAATATTTTTTTGCTCAATATGACGAAGATTAATATTGTATAGGGGGTGCAACATATGCTTGGACACATGACGAATTCTCGTGGTATGGCTTATTTGGCACTTATTACTTATATTTTACTTTCCTTTATTAAGAGTATATCCCTAAAAGAATATTTTAGCTTTCTTTTCCTCTCATTTCTTTTTTAGTTCAACCATATAAATGAAACAATTATCAATCTCTTTCCATTTTTCTCATACCAAACAACATAAGAGGATGAAGCTACACATTTCTTTTCGTATGAGAAAGTTATATGTCTCTCCTTCCCTTTCCCGTTCTATTATTAAACCAAATATAGCCTAAGATTGGGCTTGAATGTAAAACCAAAACTTTTTTTGATTCAAAGGGAAGCATAAGACCATACATAAATATATATGTAGTTATCAAGACTCGAACTCGCAACTTTTCGCAAACAATGGGAGTGTCATGTCACTAGACCAAAGGGTCTTTGGCGAAAGCAAAACTTTTAAGGGATGGACACTCCAATTTTAGAAAGCCTAGTACGTTATAGGACTCACCAATTTTACTAGAACATTCACAAATCAAATGCCCTTTGTCCCATTTGGGATGGTCTAAAATGAATGTCTATTTCCCAATATAAAAATTCACCATCTTTTTATTTTACAAAACACATAAGATACCATTATTCTTATATCCAGTTTTTCATTATCTATATTAAAACTCAAAATGTAATACATAATCTCATCAAAATCCTTATTTTTCTCAAACACATATATGTTGAAACTCTCACTAAAAAGTGCACCAAGTGAAAAGTAGATATTCAATTTAAAATAAACGGAATAGAATATTAGATATAAGCATTTTTATGATGTTGAATATTATGAAAAACTTAAAATAGCATGCCAAGTTAAATTCGAACATGATCGAGGGCTCTTTAGGCATGTCAATGAAAAACCAAATAAATAAAATTCAACGTCCAAGCAATTTGGGTTATAAAATTGACATGGTATAAACTATTGAGCCAAAGAAACGAGCCAAAACAATAAATAAATTGGGCCAGAGTAATAGGCCAAGCCTAACACAAATTAGAGGCCCAAGATATTCAGCCCAATGCGGTCCAAGCCTTGCCTAATGGGCATTAACCCATTCAACCAAATGTCAACCAACTCTCCAAAGATCATAGGTCACGGTTTACTCCACAATTCGGGGGCCAATTTTCCCACTAAGGTGCAACCATATTCCACAAAATCAGAGCTCCCTCGAACGGGTATAAGCCTCTTATACATCTATAAAAACTTGAGTCCACAAGCTCAAAATGATAAGTGATTCTTACTCACTATTGGCTATTTGCACATTTACTTTACATAAACACTCTTTGGTCCTCATAACTGATCACTTAAGCATGGGAAGAGGACCTCAAACCCAACACTTAGATCCTTTATTTTGCAGGTCCGGAGATTAGCAGAATTGCGAAATCCAAGCCCGACTCATCCAATCATGTTAACTATCCACAACAAAAATCATCTAAAATCATATTTTGGTTTCAAAAGTATTTCTTTAGTCTTAAAAACATAAGGCTATCAAAACAGAACATTAAAAATATTACTTTTTTCATGAGCCGGGAGAGTGTTTCATATAGTCTTATTGTGACAACACAAAGAATAACTTTTTCCGGCTTAATAATACTCCTTTTAAGTTATTGAATTCACGTAATCTTATCTATATTTGTTCTTTCTTGTTATTAATATAAAGAATTATAAGCTTCATTTGGTTCGACCCAAAATGTCAATATCATCGATAACGCAAAATCCTCTTCTAGGTGAGTGAAGTTTTTACGTGAATGTCTTTTGATCACTAACACCACTGTTAAATATGATGTAAACCTAAAATAGGATGTCTTCCACAATCTCTCTTGCGTTTTAAGTATAACATTTGCAACTTTAGAACTTTAATTTTTTGGTCTTTTCTTGGAAGTACACTCCTTGTTAAAGAATAATGAATAGTTCAAAAGCTATAATACATTCGTATATAGACATAGAGCTGTCCAAAGGAACAAGTATAGACATATACAGTTAATTCATTCATGTTATGATGTCGATATTCAGTGTATTTCATTTATGCCAATGTCGATAATCACCCATAACCCTAACGGCAAGGGAATACGTATCAATACTTTTTTTATGAGCGGGGTAGAATCATGATTTATTTTCAGTGGGATTAAAATTATACAATTAAACATTCATATATAAATAATTTTTTTCAGTGGAGATTAAACTAATTTTTTAACCTAAAAATACTTTAAAAATATAAATATTTTAGAATAAAATTTGAGTTCCGGGAACTATAATTCCCACACATTCAAAAGTGGCTCTGCTGCGGATTATAAGGATACAAACGACATGAGGCCTATATCCAATAAGTAATGTCTTATACATAAATTCCACCAGGCCAACCAAATTCAACATGGACAATTCACAAAATGCAAAAGGACAACGAGCCATTGTTGAGGACATATTACATTTTTTCATAATTGGAGAAAAGTTCTATTCTTAAATAGTAGACTAGATTTAGACTTTGAAAATTAATTAAAATTAATTAAATAATTAATCAAAGCTTATGGGCTAAATCAGGACCCCTGGCACGTGACCCAAGGTAGGACACAAGGGGTGGGGCGACTCAGGCTTGGGTGGAATGGCCAAATGGAAGAAATTTGAGAAGTTGGATTTCCGTTGTATTATGGAATTAATGATAATTCTAAGTCCTAATCCTTTACTCTTTAGGATTTTGATTTCAGACAAAATTATCTCACGGATTTTTCCTATATAAAGGCATTTACCCCAAGTTCTACAATTGCATTATCTTCTTTGAGATCTCTCTCCCTCTCTCTCTCTCTCTCTTTTACGAGTAAGTTTCAACTTTTTGAAGAAATTGAAAATAGTTTTTCTTTTAGTTTAGTTTACCACGATCAAGTCCTACAACTTGATCAATACTTAACCTAGGATTTTGGAATAGAGAGGAAGATCAGAGTTGAGAAGCAGAATCTTTGTTCGAGGCATGTAGAGCTTGTTGTGAAGTTTTCTTCTTTCGTTCTTCGTGATAAAGGTATTCATGAAAACTTTATTTACTTTTAGAATTAAACTATGAACTGTTTAGATGTTTAAATAGTTGTTTCATGCTTTATTCGTTTTAAAGATTCATGCATGAATGTTTCCATCTTATTCTTGCAATTATAGAATTTGATTCATGTGTTATAACATTTTCCTTCAATAGTATTAGAGCCACTGCGAATTAAATCATGAAATAGTTAAACTAGTTTAATTGTTTAGTACTAGAAACTAAGAAATAATTAGAAACACTGAGAAAAATTCAGATTTGTTTAATGTTTTTGATACATGGAATTTTGGTAATTAATTCATATGTGGTTTTGGATTCGAAGTTGAACTTTGATTAAATTATTTATTTTATAGTAGTTTAAAAGGTTATAACATATAGTTTTTAAAACCACTTTAAACTCCCTAGCATTATTATAGGAATTTATGAAAATTAGCTTTCTTGAAGTTTTGAGATAAAAATTCATGTAGAAATTTAATAAAATATTATTAATGCGAATATTGGTTATACAATTGGATTAGATAGCTTATAATAATTAATCCAAATTAACCAAGAATCAAGACAACCAAAAAAAATTAATTACAGAATGCGCGTGCGGGCGTGAAGAAGCGCACGTGGCTCCTTTTTTATTTATTTATTTTGTTTATTTTACTTTGTTGTATTGTTGTTTATTCACATGGATTAATATAAATGAAATAATAATAGCAATTTTACAAATACTTTGTTTTAGCAAAGTGTAAAATATTATTTATGGTATTTATTTATGATTAATTGTTTATTAAATGATAGAAAATTAATTTTGCCAAATTGTGTAGTTTTACATAATTATTTTATCTTTATTTTATTATGCAAAATTGTTTAGCTTTAAATTTATCTTGTAGGATCAAACTATAGGCAATCCTATAAATATAAAAAATTAAGTTTTTGATAGTCAAATCAAATAATTAATTTAGATATTAGACTAGAAATATTAAAGTCTAAAGATTAATTAAATTATAAATTGAAATTGGTTAAGAAAAATATTAAGATGACTATTACCTTAGAAACCTAGACTTGAATGGAGATTTATAGAAAGCTTTACTTAGCGATTAGAATCATAACCCGGAATAGGTTAATGTGATTTAAGATAATACTTCAAGGTTTTAGACAAAATGATTATAGGCTTTAATCTAATTTTTTGGAAAAAACCATAATTAAGTATTAAAGAAAATTACATAAGGAGAAACCCTTACTACAAATAATCGAGTGGAAAAGGAAACTAGAAAATCTCATGGCTTTCTATATCCGGATCATATTAAAGGGTGGTGTCATCTCGCCTTACCATGCGGTATGCTCCCTATGGAGGGTGATATTATTCCTGGACTTAGCAGCATGACCTAAAATGGGGAATTCACATAAAAGATGTTAGTGGAGTGACCACCCTACAGTGGAGTTCTAGCCTATAGATCACCTTATAAATATTGATAAGAGTTACCTACCTACGGAGGCTCAAGTCTAAATTATCTAGGAAATTCAATAAGGAATGGTATTTACACTCGACTCAAAATAGGTAGTAACCTCCCTATAGAGTAAGTGTTATCGGATCTTGGGAAGCCAAACTAAGTAGTGTTATTGCGTTCATGAGTTTCTATTCTTATATTCTTATGCATGCCATACATATATGTCTTACATATTTTGCTCATGTTTAATTATGTTGCATGAATATTCAGAGTAAAGATGACATACAAGTATTCTATTCTCATGTCTATATACGATTCAAAAGGAAAATTAAGTGGATATAACTATAGAAACTGGAAAGAAAACTTGGACATAATACTCAAAAATCGTGGGTATGAATATGTCCTTACTCAACCATGTCCTAAGGTTGAGGTCATTTCTGACCAATATAGAAGGGAGTTAGAAAGAAGGTGGAAGCAGGCCGGCAAACAAGTCGGTACCATTATTCTTGCCTCCATCTTTGATACTCTATGGTCTCAGCATTTGGACATAGAGCTTTCATCAGACATGATAATGTCCTTGGCCACTTTAAGTAAGTTGAAGACTACTACGATGAGAAAGGGTGATTCCATTGAGACACATGTGTTGAAGATGATGGACAGTATTACCTTGTCTAAATCCTTAGGAGGCAGGATTAGTTTTCTAGAGCAAACAAATTTGATTCTTCAGACCTTGCTCAAATCTTTTAATCAGTTCAGGAGGCAGTCCTAGTTAAGTGGGAGGAACTGGACAATTGAACAGTTGATTAAAGAGCTAGAAAAGGGTTTACAATAAGATAGAAGGTTGAGGATTGTAGTCAAGGTCGATGATGATGAAGAAAGCAGGTAAAAGACCCATTGGGAGATGCTTCGTTTGTGGTCAAATAGGTCACTAGAAAGACGATTTCTCCAAGTACCTTGCCAAAGGCAAGATAGGTACATATTTTACTTTTCTCGTTGAAACTTATTTGGTGGTTGATTCTACTGATTCTTTGATAGTTGATTCTGGATCCATTGATCATATCTACAATTCATTGCAAGGCTTTCAACAAATGAGAATGCTAGGTAAATGAGAGTTCAGTCTGAAGGTTGGCAATGGAACGAAAGTATGAGCCACTGTAGTTGGTAGAGTAGTTTTACATTTTAATGATAAAGTGTTAGAATTAGACAATATTTATTATGTTCCAGACATGCGAAAGAATCTTATTTTAGTTTTGCAATTAATTAATAGAGGTAATTCTATTACTTTCCATTCTAATTTAACGATTAGTAGAAATGGAAATATAATATGTTATGGTAGAAAACATGATAATTTATTCTATATCTATCCAACTATTTCCAACATGTATAATATAGAAACTGAATGCTCTACTTCCCTTAAAAGAAAGATTTCATTGACCAATGACACATACTTGTGGCACCTACGTTTGGGTCATATAAACTTAAACAGGATATAAAGATTGGTCAAAGATGGGTCCTTAGGCTCATTTGATCTTGAACCATGGACTCACTGTGAATAATTCTTAAAGGAAAAAATGGCCAAAAGGCCGTTTACCTCTAAGGGGCATAGGGCAAATGAAGTGTTAGAATAATGCACACTGATGTGTGTGGACCCTTGAGCACACTGGTTCGAGGAGGTTTTGATTACTTTATCACCTTCACCGATGATTACTCCATATATGGATCCGTTTTCCTAATGCGACGCAAGTTTGAATCCTTTGGCAAGTTTAGAGAGTTTAAGGCAGAAACGGAGCTGCAATTAGGAAAACTCATAAAAGTACTTCGGTCTGATCAAGGTGAGGAATATTTCTGGGGTGAGTTCAAGGACTATTTCACACAACAATGAATTATGACTCAGTTGACTGCACTTGGCACTCCTTAGCAGAATGGTGTGTTTGAGAGATAAAATTGAACTCTACTAGATATGGTAAGATCTATGATGAGTCATGGGACTCTACCTATATCATTTTGGGGTTATGCCTTAGAAGCAGTAACATACATCTTGAACCTAGTGCCTTTTAAATTAGTACCTAAGACACCTTATGAGTTGTGGCTGAGGCACAAGTCCAGTTTAAGGCATATCCACATTTGCGGGTGTTCAGCTTATGTACTAAACAGCTTTGCTTCGAAGCTTGAACCAAAGGCTGAGATGTGCTACTTCATAGGATATCTTAAGGGAACAAGAGGTAGAATATTCTATCATCCTAAGGAGTAGAATGTGTTATTAAGTATACATGCTAGATACCAAGAACACACACAAAAACACTAAGAATACACGCGAACACCTAAAACACCACCACTTCCACCATCCATACCAACACCACCATTAACCCATAAGACCAACACCAACACCACCAATACCACACCAACATCACCACCAACACCCACAACAGAGAGAGAAAAGAAGAAGAGAGTTGAGAGAAATATTATAAAACTCTGTGTAGTTTTGATCATGTGAATGATTGGAGGGCGATTGTGGTCCGATCGAGCTGAAATTTTGTGAGCATGTTCACAACTCGTGGGTCTTCAATCAGTATAATGAGAATTTAGATCGGAGCTCTCCACGTATGGTTTTTATGACGTGAACAGTAGCTATGAGATTTTGATGATTTATCTCATACTTCTTGGTTTAATTCTCTTGTTAATGCAATATTTGGAAGAATATGTCATTCCCGGTGGATTGCATTGTTGGGTGGATGGTGCCGAGAATGGGTAGGATTTGGTGTGTGTATTCATATGTGTGTGTGTGTTTGAGTGCGTTCTTGGTCTGTTTGTGTATTTGTTCTTGGTGTGTTTGTGTGTGTGTTCCACCAATACCCATAACACTACTACCACCACCAACACACACAATACCAAAACCCACACTCATAATACCACCACCTCCATCATCCAACACCAACACCAACATCTCCACCAACAACCATAACAGAGAGAGAAAAGAAGAAGAGAGTTGAGAGAAATATTGTAAAATCAAGTGCAGCCTTGATCAAGTGGACGATCAAAGGATGATTTGTGGTCCGATTGAGCTAAAATTTTGTGAGCATGTTCACAACTCATAGATCTTCAATCTGTACGGTGAGAATTTAGATCAGAGCTCTCTAAGTCCAGTTTTCTGATATGAATAGTAGCTATGAGATTTTTATAATTTCTCTCATAATTCTTGGTTTAATTCCCTAGTTAATGGAATATTTGTAAGAATATGTTATTCTTGGTAGATTGAATTGTTGGGTAGGATAGTGCTGAGACTTGGTGGGTTGTAGCATTTGTATTCATGTGTGTGTGTTTGTGTGTATTCTTGGTATATTTGTGTATTTGTATTGGCGTGTTTGTGTGTGTGCTTGGTGTGTGTTCTTGGTGTGTTTGTGTGTGTGCTTGGTATGTATTCTTGGTGTGTTTGTGTGCATTTTTGGTGTGATTGTGTGTTTATATTGAGTTACTAATTTTACCCGTTACCTATTTTTTAGATCTTAGGTATCTGTTTGATTTTTTCTTTAAACCTCAGGGACTAAAATATTTTTCTCTCATGGTGTTAAATATTTATAAAAAGAAAAAGACTAAAATACCTTTAAAAATCCAATAAAATTACTAAATTACCCACAAACCCCATCTACCTCTGCCCTAACCCCCTAATCCCCTAATGTGAGGCCTGACCTCGATTTGCGTGCGATACCTCGTTTCGTGTGCCCTAACCTAGATTTGCCTGCCTTGACCTAGGTTTAAGAATCGTGTTTCGTTTTGTGTGCCTTGCATTGAATTACGTGCATTCATTTAGGGTTGTGTGCATTTACTTAGGAAATATACATTCGTCTCGTAGTTCGTGCCTTATCTCGTAGTACGTGCCCTAAACCTAGAAAAGCGTGCCCTCACGTTAATGAAGAAAGCATCTTACACGAAGCACTAGATCATTAATTAATCCTACAAATTCTACTAACTAATATTAAATTGCTAATTCAACCCACTAGAAGACAAAATCTCACAAAAAGCTAGACATTCTTTATTCTTTATTCCTTATTCTTTTGCATATCCCAAACACACAATTAAATATTGCTCAACCAAGACAAAAATTCAGATTCTTGCAATGCCTTGGCCAACCACTTTTTGTGCATTTGTGCTTGCTTGCTTAATTCAAATTATATTCCTAGACATCCTATGACAATCTATGACACAAGGCATAAAAAAATAACCCAAAACCCTACCCAATGCACCCATATTCTCGACCCATTCTCTTGCCATGCTAGGTGATTCAAAATTATGCTTCTTGAAGACACAAATCTGAAATTTACAAGGCCCTAGGCCGACACAACATCACATTCTTCAAGCTTTCATTGTTCTTTCATTCTTTTTCTCTTTCTCTCATTTCTTATCTCACTCTCTCAATTCTCTTCTCTCTCTCTCGGCCTTAGCTGAATTTCTACACTCCATAGCTTAAGCTCATCACTCAATGGTTCATCAAGACATGCAAAAAGCTAGGGAGCTCGACTAAGCAAGCTAGATTGCAAGAAACTCACATGCAAGGTCATAGCACATTCACTTCGGCTTAGGTAAGTTTGTTAGCTTCCATTTCATTTTCTTCTTGTTCTAACCACATGCACCTACTAAGAACATGGTAAATTAGCTAGGAAATTAGAGAAAATCAAGTGGTCTCTCGGCTAAGCAAGGAAAATAGTCAATCTTGTGCATCCATAAGAGTTTGTGCATATTCTTTGTTGTCTTGCTAAGGTGAGGGCTAAAACTTCTTGAAAAGCTTTCAAAATCCACATGCATGCCCTTAAATGTCTATTTTTACTTCTATACTTGTGATATATGTGTGTTCATGAGCTTTTATAAACATGCATGGCAAGATATTTGGGTAGAATGTGAAGATAGATGAAATCGCGTATGGGATAGTCTTTTGTCTTATTGGTGCGAGATGATTTTTACTAGGTGAATTATGTTGAAAATGTGTGAAAATTGGTAGGTGACTAGTTTTGCCAGTTCTGAGAATTTTTTATAGAAATACGCAAAAGCTAATTTTGAATCTAAGGTCCTCAAAATGGCAACATATGAAAATGTGTTCAAATCTGGAAAATCTGGGAAAATGAAGCAAGTATTGGCAGATTGACTGTTCTTTTAGAACGAACCTATTTTAAATTAGTAAATAATATCCAAAATGAATGACATTCTGTGTGCTAATAGATTTTTCAGTTCTGGACATTTTGGTCAGAAATGGACTAAGGCTAAATATGACCCTAACGTCCTAAAAAATGATAAGTATTGAAATGTGTACAAATTTGGACAATTTTGTGTAGTCTCACGGTTTTGGCTATAACTCTTGAACCCGAACTCCAAATGATGCAAGGTTTGTTTCTGAATTTAGTTCACTCTTTAAGATTTAATTTGACATCTTGTTCACTGGAATTGAAGATTGTTTGCTTGTCTCAATGATTGTGAGAAAACAGTCCATTGCAGTGAGGGTTTCACCTAGTGATATGCTTAGAAAAATTATTGTAGCTTCTCTTGTTATATTAAATGCTTGAGATCATGGCATTTGGATATTGTGTGGGCTGTTTTGAATGCTTGAGGGTGTTTGAATTAATCAATGCATGACTTGAGTTTAATCACGTGACAATTTAGGGCTTAATCACACGGATAAGCACGAATTGAAACCCTAGTGACTAGGTAAATTCGCTAAGTGTTGATCTTGTGAATATCGTGTTTAATTATGTGATTAGTAGGCTGCCCGTAGTTGCCCTCGTAGCCCTAAATGTGATTTCGATGATTAAATGTTGACAAGTAGGCCTTTCTTGCACCCGGTCCCACGTAGATGTCGTTGCATGTTGAATAATCTTATTATTTGATTACGTGAACTTCGAAATGAGTTATATGATTTGATTTACATGCGTTACATGGCTGCCCGCTTAATATTCATATAACTCCATGTGCTTTTAAGTGAAATTACTTGTCATATCGTGCCCCGCGTGTTTCCTTGTCAATGTCCAGTCTTATAACTGCTTCGAGGCAACCTACTTTGTTGTCCTCCTAATGTGATATATTAAATGTCATAAATGTGCATTGCATACAAGGTTGCAACCTTTCATTCTGGCGTGGTAGCGTTCATGCACACCGGGCGGCATTGGGCTTGCCGATGTAACCGTGACTACCATTGTCCAATTTCATCTCTCGCTTGGGGACTAGACTTCCTCGAAGAGTTGGGTCATAGGTGTTCGGGGTACATCCGGAGTACACCCATTTGGCGTGATAAGGGGATGATTTGAAGTCGGCCGCAACAACTGATACTGGAAATGAACTGAGAGCAAAACCTCACTGTATCCTTTTCACTATGTGTATAAGTACTCTCGCTTGGTTCTTAGAGAACCTCGGGGAGGAAAGACGGGTAATTGTGTTCTTTTAATTTTACATTACATTATGTACTTACTTGTGATATAATGTCATGCTTGCAAAAGGGTTTTTCATAAGTTGAACCGAAAAATGAGTTTCAAAACTTATTTCTCGTTCTCCCTCGCTGAGTTCATAAGGACTCACCCTCTTTTATCATCTCAGGTGAAGAAGACCAGGAACAGGTACCCGATAATAATGTGCCTAATGATGATTCCTTAGAATGATTGCTTGCCCTACGTGTCTTGCTTGACTATGGCCATTTTGTGAATGATATGTTGCTTGAAGACTATTTCATCTCTTATGTTACTTGTTATTGTATTGTAAATGACCCCCGTTGTAATTTGGGGTCACGTTTTGGCTTGTACTGATCATAACTAGATAGACACTACTTTGGTCATTTTGCTATCGCTATTGACTAGTATCTATCATAGGATTATGAAGTATTAGGTAAGGATTAAGTAAAATGAATCTATCCAATCTTAAGCAGGTACTCATGGATAAGCTAAGATCAACATGTACTTTTGTAATAAGGATTAACAAACAAACGAGACATAGTATTATGCTAGGTTATTAATCAAACGAGATTTCGAGATAACTGGTAGGCGTTTCGATTGGTTATAAATAGTAATCTTAGTTAGAAATGAAATTGAGATTGAAAATTTTGAGGCATTTAGAGAATTAGGTCAAACTAAAGAGCTCAATTACAGCCGTTATACTGCCGATTTTCTGAAAAATTGTGGAGCTTAGGCTAAAACATTAAGTGTTAAACCCTCTTGAATGATTAATTACGTGATATGACTTGAATGTTTAGATCACACCCTAGTCTAACCTTCATAGGTCGGGTTGGGGCGTGACATCTTTAGAAGAATGGTATCAGAGCTTAGATTGCTTAAGCCGGGTTTAACTCTCGAACCGTGGGTAGAAGCCCTAAGGTTATTAGGATGATAAGTTTATATGTGTTAATGTGTGATAATGTTAAGTGTGCCTTTTCTGTTTCTATGTGTTTATGTGATTAACATGTCTTAACTGTTTCTAGAACTATGTGTTTATGTAAAATTGTATGTTGCATACCTTATACATTAAATTCTTGTCTTGTCGTATTTTAATAAATTGTGCATCGTAATCTGTCCCTATAGATGGCTGGCCCTAGTACCCGCACTACCAATAGGAGCGGTGAGCACTAAGAGACCGGAGATGCTTATCAAACTAAACCCAGCATAGCTATGTTTAATATGATGGCAAATGCCATGGATCGCATGTCGCGAGTGATGGAACGTCAAGATGCACGTGAAGCAAACAACAACAACAACAGGATTGATGGTAACCATGGGAGACATAGCAGAATGAGGGAGTTCCTTGACTTTCACCCGTCCAAATTCTATAGGGAGACTGATGATGAAAAGGCAGAGGCTTGGCTGCCTGAAATTGAGAGGATTTTTAGGCCACTTGATTATACTGATGAAGAAAAAGGTGGAGTTTGCTGTGTTTCTGTTGCACGGGGATGCTGAGCATTGGTGGCACACTGTGGAGGCACTTTGGAAAACAGATCATACACCTCACTTGTGGGGTAATTTCGTTAAGGCATTCAAGGAGAAATATGTACCTGCAGTTTCCAGGCAGAGGCGGATTGAGGAATTCATGCACCTAAACCAGGGTAACATGACCGTGGCCCGACTAAAGCACTATCAGCCTCTTCCACCCGCGGATCCACAGGTACTTCACCTGCTACTCAGTCTATCAACTGTTTTTACTGTGACAAGAAGGGTCATACCGAGGCCCAGTGCTGGAAGAAGGCGGGACGACGTGTGTGGTGTGGCAGTGATCAGCATCAGATCAAGGATTGCCCTAAATGGCAAGGAGGACAAAATCAAGTTAAACCAGCTGGTAGAGGCAAGGCTCCAGTTCCTAGAGTTTAGGCTCGAGCTTATGCTATTGAGTGTGAGGAGCTTCCAGAGGAGACAGTTGTTGTTGTAGGTACATTCTTAATACTGAATCAACCTGTTAGGGTGCTAATTGATCCAGGTGCTACTCATTCATTTATTACTCTCTTATGTGTGCAACGTGTGAAACTGAAAGTTGTATGTTTGCCTTACAAAGTAGAAGTTGGTACTCCGATGGGTTCTAAACTTGTTACTAGCTCAGCTTGTAAAACATGTAAAATCCAAATTAAGGATAGGGAATTCTCAGCCAATCTTATTGTATTACCTTTTCGAGACTATGAAGTCATCTTAGGGATGGACTGGTTGGCAAAGCATCATGCCCAACTAGATTGCCGGACGAAGATTGTAACATTCCGGATACCTGGTCAACCAATATTGGAGGTCATGGGTCGAAGAGATTTCACCGGGAGTTCCATCATTTCATCTACGAAAGTATTAAAGTCCTTGAGAAAAGGGTGTAGTGGATACTTAGCTTACCTCATCAACAAGCCATCGGAAAAAGCTAAGTTGGAGGAGATGCCAGTGATAAGGATTATGCGGATGTGTTTCCAGAAGAATTGCCCGGTTTACCCCCAAATCGGGAGATCGAGTTCATTATAGAGTTACTGCCTGGCACCCAGCCGATATCTAAAACTCCCTATCGTATGGCACCAGCCGAGCTACAAGAATTAAAGGACCAATTGCAAGGATTATTGAAAAAGGGGTTTGTTCAACCAAGTTCTTCTCCGTAGAGTGCACCAGTCCTATTTGTAAAGAAGAAAGACGGAACGTTAAGGCTATGCATCGATTACCGAGGATTGAACCAAGTGACTGTCAAGAATAAATACCCACTTCCACTGATCAACGAGTTATTTGATCAACTTCAAAGAGCTAAAGTGTATTCGAAGCTCGACTTGAGGCAAAAATACTATCAGTTGTGAATCAAAAAGGAGGATGTGCCTAAAACGGCTTTCAGGACAAGATATGGGCATTATGAATATGTGGTGATGCCATTTGGGCTGATTAATGCCCCTGCAGCTTTTATGGACTTGATGCACAGGGTGTTTCAACTTTATTTGGACCAATTTGTGGTGATCTTCATTAATGATATTTTGGTATACTCGAAATCCGAGGCTGAGCATGAACAACATCTGCGATTGGTACTGCAAAAACTTCGAGAGCATCAATTGTATGTTAAGTTTAGCAAGTGCGAATTTTGGTTGCAGCAGATTGCATTTTTGGGGCATATCATATCTCAAGAGGGAATAACAGTGGATCCAGCAAAGATAGAAGCGGTGATGTGTTAGAAGAAGCCGAAAAATGTTACGGAGGTTCAGAGTTTTCTTGGTCTAGCCGGCTATTATCGGAGGTTCGTGAAAGATTTCTTAAAGATTGCAGGACCGCTTACAAAGCTCACTCAAAAGAAAACAAAGTTCGTGTGGGATGACAAGTGTTAGAACAGCTTCCAAGAATTGAAGAAAAGATTGACTACTACACCTGTTCTTGCATTGCCTGAAGGGAGTCAAGGTTTTGTAATCTATAGCGATGCTTCGAAGGAAGGACTGGGTTATGTGTTGATGAAAAATGGTATAGTGATTGCATATGCTTCTAGGAAATCGAAGCCGTATGAATTGAACTACCCGACGCATGATTTGGAGTTAGCGGCTATCGTGTTTGCACTCAAGAAATGGAAGTACTATCTGTGGGGTAACAAGTTCGAGGTGTTTACTAATCACAAGAGCTTGAAATATTTGTTCTCACAAAAAGAGTTGAACATGAGGAAAAGACGGTGGATGGAGCTTTTAGATGATTATAACTGCACAATCAATTATGTGCCCGATAAAGCAAATGTAGTTGCAGATGCCTTAAGTTGGAAAATGAGCATGGCAAAACTGGAAGGTAAGATGCAGGAGTTGTTGGAGGAAGCATTTTTATGGAAACCACAATTGACCCCAAAAGGGTTACTATTTACCACTACACAAGTTCAATCGACCTTGTTGTCTGAATTACGAGAGGCTCAACAGAAGGACCAACAGTTTCAGAAGATTAAAGAAAGCAACGCAGATTTCAAGTTTTAGGATGATAGTATTGGGAGATTTAGGAATCGGATTTATGTTCCTAATGAGCCAAAGTTGAAAAAGAAGATTCTTAAAGAAGCCCATAATTTAAGATACATTATTCACCCCGGCGGAACAAAGATGTACCGGGATTTGAAGCAATACTATTGGTGGAATAACATGAAGAGAGAGATTGCGGAGTTTGTGGCACGATGTTTGACTTGCCAGAGAGTCAAAGCAGAACATCAATGACCAACAGGTTTACTTAAGCCATTGGAGATTCCTCAATGGAAATGGGAACATATAACTATGGACTTTGTCATGGACCTGCCCAGGTCACAAAAGGGTCATGACGTCGTTTGGGTCATAGTGGATAGATTGACTAAGTCAGCGCACTTCTTACCGATGAACAAGGAGGATAGTCTTGAGAAACTGGGAGATATGTATGTGGCGGAGATTGTAAGATTGCACGGGATGCCTGTAAGTATTGTATCGGATAGGGATCCTCGTTTTACTTCCCGATTTAGAAGAGATTGCAAAAAGCTTTGGGAACGAAGTTGAGTTTCAGCACGGCTTATCACCCTCAGACTGATGGACAATCTGAGAGAACTATTCAGATTTTGGAGGATATGCTGAGGGCGTGTGTTTTAGACTTCGGGAAAGTTTGGGAGAAATATCTGTCTCTAGCGGAGTTCGCTTATAATAATAGTTATCAGGCCACTATCGGGATGACCCCATTTGAGGTATTATATGGACGTAAGTATCGATCCCCAATTTACTGGGATGAAGTAGGTGAAACGAAGACTTTTGACTCGACCCTCTTACCTGAACTTATGAAGACTGTTGATAATATCCACCTCATCCGGAAACGGATGCTTACCGCCCAGAGCAAGCAGAAAAATTACGCAGACCGACGGAGACAGAGTCTAGAGTTTGAGGTCGGCGACAAGGTGTTCTTGAAGATATCACCGTGGAAGGGACTGATTAAACACAGCAAGGGTGAAAAGTTGAGCCCAATGTTTGTAGGACCTTTTGAGATAATTGAGAAGGTTGGCAAATTGACGTATCGCCTGGAGCTACCCCAAAACCTCTCCAATATTCACGACATCTTTCATGTTTCAATGCTACAGAAGTATCATCCTGATCCATCGCATATCTTGGAGCCAGAGCCGTTGCAGCTTCGGGAGAACTTGTCTTATGAAGAGAAGCCCATTCGGATCCTAAACCAGCAAGATCAGGAGTTGCGCAACAAGTCGATACCGATGGTGAAAGTGTTGTGGGATCACCATGGAGTTGAAGAAGCAACATGTGAAAGGCGAGACCAGATGGAGCAACGGTATCCGACATTATTCCAAAGATATTGAATTTCGGGATGAAATTCTTTTAACGAAGGCAGGTCGTGTGAGGCCCGACCTCGATTTACGTGTGATATCTTGATTCATGTGCCCTAACCTTGAACTGCGTGCCTTAACCTAGGTTTAAGAGTCGTGTTTCGTTTTGTGTGCCTTGCATTGAATTACGTGCATTCGTTTAGGGGTACGTGCATTTACTTAGAAAATATGTATTCATCTCGTAGTTCGTGCCTTACCTCGTAGTACGTGTCTTAAACTTAGGAAAGCGTGCCCTCACGCTAATCAAGAAAGAATCTTACACGAAGCACTAGATCATTAATTAATCCTACAAATTCCACTAACTAATATTAAATTGCTAATTCAACCCACTAGAAGACAAAAAAAATCTCACAAAAGTTAGACATTCTTTATTCTTTTGCATATTCCAAACACACAATTAAATATTGCTCAACCAAGACAAAAATTCAGATTCTTGCAATGCCTTGGCTGACCACTTTTTGTGCAATTGTGCTTACTTGCTTAATTCAAATTCTATTCCTAGACATCGTATGACAATCTATGACACAAGGCATAAAAAAATAACCCAAAACCCTACCCAATGCACCCATATTCTCGACCCATTCTCTTGCCATGCTAGGTGATTCAAAATTATGCTTCTTGAAGACACAAATCTGAAATTTACAAGGCCCTAGGCCGACACAACATCACATTCTTCAAGCTTTCATTGTTCTTTCATTCTTTTTCTCTTTCTCTCATTTCTTATCTCACTCTCTCAATTCTCTTCTCTCTCTCTCGGCCTTAGCTGAATTTCTACACTCCGTAGCTTAAGCTCATCACTCAATGGTTCATCAAGACATGCAAAAAGCTAGGGAGCTCGACTAAGCAAGCTAGATTGCAAGAAACTCACATGCAAGGTCATAGCACATTCACTTCGGCTTAGGTAAGTTTGTTAGCTTCCATTTCATTTTCTTCTTGTTCTAACCACATGCACCTACTAAGAACATGGTAAATTAGCTAGGAAATTAGAGAAAATCAAGTGGTCTCTCGGCTAAGCAAGGAAAATAGTCAATCTTGTGCATCCATAAGAGTTTGTGCATATTCTTTGTTGTCTTGCTAAGGTGAGGGCTAAAACTTCTTGAAAAGCTTTCAAAATCCACATGCATGCCCTTAAATGTCTATTTTTACTTCTATACTTGTGATATATGTGTGTTCATGAGCTTTTATAAACATGCATGGCAAGATATTTGGCTAGAATGTGAAGATAGATGAAATCGCGTATGGGATAGTCTTTTGTCTTATTGGTGCGAAGTGATTTTGACCAGGTAAATTATGTTAAAAATGTGTAAAAATTGGTAGGTGACTATTTTTGCCAGTTCTGAGCATTTTCATAGAAATAGGCCAAAGCTAATTTTGACTCTAAGCTCCACAAAATGGCAAATCATTAAAATGTGTCCAAATCTGGAAAGTCTGGAAAAATGAAGCAGGTTTTGGTAGATTCACTTACCTTGTAGAACGAACCTGTTTTGACTTCGTAAATGATATCTAAATGCATGAAATTCGGTGTGCTGCTAGATTTTTCAGTTATAGACATTTTTGTCAGAAATGGACTAAGGCTAAATCTGACCCTAAGGCCCTCAAAAACGACAAGAATTGAATTGTGTGCAAATCTGGACAGTTTTGCGTAGTCTCACGGTTTTGGCTATAACTCTTGAACCCGAACTCCAAATGATGCGAGGTTTGTTTTTAAATTTAGTTCACTCCTTAAGATTTAATTTGACATCTTGTTCACTAGAATTGGAGATTGTTTACTTGTCTCAATGATTGTTAGAAAACATTCCATTGCAGTGAGGGTTTCACCTAGTGATATGCTTAGAAAAATTATTGTAGCTTCTCTTATTGTATTAAATGCTAGGGATTGTGGCATTTGGATGTTGTGTGGACTGTTTTGAATGCTTGAGGGTGTTTGAATTAATCAATGCATGGCTTGAGTTTAATTACGTGACAATTTAGGGCTTAATCACACGGATAAGCACGAATTGAAATCCTAGTGATTAGGTAAATTCGCTAAGTGTTGATCTTGTGAATATCGTCTTTAATTATGTGATTAGTAGGCTGCCCGTAGTTGCCCTCGTAGCCCTAAATGTGATTTCGATGATTAAATGTTGACAAGTAGGCCTTTCTTGCACCCGGTCGCACGTAGATGTCGTTGCATGTTGAATAATCTTATTATTTGATTACGTGAACTTCGAAATGAGTTATATGAGTTGATTTACATGTGTTACATGGCCACCTGTTTAATATTCATATAACTCCATGTGCTTTCAAGTGAAATTACTTGTCATATCGTGTCTTGCGTGTTTACTTGTCAATGTGCAATCTTATGACTGCTCGGAGACTACCTACTTTGTTATCCTTCTAATGTGATATATTAAATGTCATAAATGTGCATTGCATAGAAGGTTGCAACCTTTCATTCTGGCGTGGTAGCGTTCACGTACACTGGGCGGCATCGGGCTTGCCGATGCAACCGTGACTACCATTGTCCAATTCCCTCTCTCGCTTAGGGGCTAGACTTCCTCGGAGAGTTGGGTCATAGGATTTCGGGGTACATCCGGAGTACACCCATTTGGCGTGATAAGGGGATGATTTGAAGTCAGCCGTAACAACTGATACTGGAAATAAACTGAGAGCAAAAGCTCACCGTATCATTTTTACTATGTACATAAGTACTATCGCTTGGTTCCTAGAGGACCTCGGGGAGGAAAGACGGGTAATTGTGTTCTTTTACTTTTACATTACATTATGTACTTACTTGTGATATAATGTCATGCTTGCAAAAGGATTTTCATAAGTTGAACTGGAAAATGAGTTTCAAAACTTATTTCTCGTTCCCCCCTCGCTGAGTTCATAAGGACTCACCCTCTTTTATCATCTCAGGTGAAGAAGACCAGAAACAAGTACCCGAGGATAACGTGCCTAATGATGATTCCTTGGAATGATTGCTTGCCCTGCGTGCCTTGCTTGACTATGGCCATTTTGTGAAAGATATATTGCTTGAAGACTATTTCATCTCTTATGTTGCTTGTTATTGTATTGTAAATGACCCCCGTTGTAATTTGGGGTCAAGTTTTGGCTTTTACTGATCATAACTAGATAGACACTACTTTGGCCGTTTTGCTATCGCTATTGACTAGTATCTATCATAGGATTATGAAGTATCAGGTAAAGATTAAGTAAAATGAACCTATCCAATCTTAAGCAGGTACTCATTGATAAGCTAAGATCAACCGGTACGTTTGCAACAAGGATTAACAAACAAACGAGACATAGTATCATGCTAGGTTATTAATCAAACGAGACTTCGAGATAATTAGTAGGCATTTCGATTGGTCATAAATAGTAATCTTAGTTAGAAATGAAATTGAGATTGAAAATTTTGAGTCGTTTAGAGAATTAGGTCAAACTAAGGAGCCCAATTACAGCCGTTATGCTGCCGGTTTTCTGAAAAATTGTGGAGTTTAGGCTAAAAAGTTAACTGTTAAACTTTCATGAATGATTAAGTACGAGATATGACTTGAATGTTTAGATCACACCCTAGTCTAACCTTTATAGGTCAGGTTGGGGCGTGATACCTAACCCCCAAACCTTTACCATACACCACCCCCATTGAATGGGGACAAAACTAAATTTTTTGCAAATTTGGGACTAACTTGAATTTGTTTTATAAATTTAGAGACTATATTGATATTATTTGTAAACATCGGGGATTAAATTAAATTTATTGGTAAACTTTGAAGACTAAAATGAAATTTTATGAACATGTTATATTATTTTTTCCATTTTACCCCTATATTCCTGTTTATTCCCATTAAATTTAACACCACTTTGAACTTCATGGACGAGATTGATCACTTTTAAGAATAATAGAGACTAATTTGAACTATTAGAAATAATCAGACTAACTTGAAAAAATAATTGGGAACTAATATGAAATTCTCCCCATTTAAATGCCGTAAGTTTATGCTTTTTGGAATCATGTGATTAGGCCATGAGAATTCTCTTAACTATACCACAGTGTCGGACCATGTCCATGTTTTTTCGGGTGTCTTTTGTTGGGAATATGATATACTCAAAAGACAACTAGAACTTTGCCATCAATATATTTGAATATTTGCAATGATTAATTAAATGTTATCGTACCTTATGAACATGTTTCTCTCTTATGTGATTGATTTATATATATATATATATGTAAGGTTCTTACTTCAAATGTTGACTTAGGTACGTGGTGATTACGTACAGAAGGTCTAAGTTATGGTTACTTGTCTAGCAAAACTATTGAGTCCATAACTAAGTAGTAGAGTTGGACATTCTACTATGGTAGAAATTATTGTTAAAAAGTTTTCTTTATAGTAGGGTGATCTGCCTTGGTCATGGATAGGGTTTCAGACTTATTTCACTTATGCATGTATATGCATTGGACGGGTTACTGTAGGTGTGATACTCTAAACAAGTACTATCGAAAAAATAGGTCACATATACCTACTAGTTTCTAAGTAAGCCAATGCTCTTAATCTTGAGCATATGTGGATGAACTGACGAAGTCAAGTTCTTGCACTTTGAGTCACTATGGGTGAGATCTTATATATGGGTTAACAACTTTTTGATTTGAGTATCTAGACTTGGTTATAAGGGACATGCATATGCAATAAAGAATCTATACAATAATTACTCCCTTAGAATGATCCAGGTTGATCATCCTAAATCTATGCATAGTAGTAGAGTTTGTTGTACTAGTTATTACACTTATAGGTAGTTCCCATGCATAAGTGGATGACTTTCGGAGGATGGTTAGATTATGGGTTAAAGGTTCTAAGGAGAATAAGATGTAGTTAAACAGGTAATAGTACACTTGGTAAACCTGTCTTGGCTATGAGTGAGTATAGAGGGACGATTTGGTTATTATCACTTAATTGGTCTAAATATTAAGCGTCATATATTATTGACTAACTCCTATTCATACATTAATTATCTTGGAGTGCATCTATAGTCTTTTAGTGAAATAAACTAAGGTTAAAATGACAAAATATTGCTTGGAAACTAAGTGTATTTACTAAAATAAAAAATTACTAAATTGAGGTGAGGATTTAATCCAGTGACAATTAGAAATCATAAATAGACTTTTAGATTTTGAAAGGAGATTCTATTTTGATTATTGGCTGAATTTTGAATTAAATAATTGTCAAATGATAATTAAATAAATAATTAATTAAAGTCTAAAGGCTACTAAATATTTAAGATAATTTTTTTCATAATTGGAGAAAAGTTCTATTTTTAAATAGTATACTAGATTTAGACTTTGAAAATTAATTAGAATTAATTAAATAATTAATCAAAGCATATGGGCTGAACCAGGACCCTTGGCATGCGACCCAAGGTAGGAGGTAAGGGGTGGGGCGGCTAAGGCTTGGGCAGGACAACCAAATGGAGAAAATTTAAGGAGTTGGATTTATGTTGTATTATGGAATTAAGGATAATTCTAAGTCCTAATCCTTTACTCTTTATGATTCTGATTTCAAACAATTATCTCATGGATTTTTCCTATATAAAGGTCTCTACCCCAAACTCTACAATTGCACCATCTCCTTTGAGATCTCTCTCTCTTTTACAAGTAAGCTTTAACTTTTTGAAGAAACTCGAAATAGTTTTTCTTTTAGTTTAGTTTAGCAAGATCAAGTCCCACAACTCGATCAACACTTAAGCTAGGAATTTGAAATAGAGGGAAATATCAGAGTTGAGAAGCAGAATGTTTTTTCCAGGTGTGTGGAGCTTGTTCTTCAACAAAGATGAAGTTTTCTTCTTTCATTTTTTGCGATAAAGGTATTCATGAAAACTTTATTTAGTTTTAGAATTAAATTATGAACTGTTTAGATGTTCAAGTAGCTGTTTCATGCTTTATTCATTTTAAAGATCGATGCATGAATGTTTTAGTCTTATTCTTGTAATTATAGAATTTAATTCATGCGTTATAACGTTTTCCTTCAATGGTATTAGAGAGTTAAACTAGTTTAATTGTTTAGTAGTAGAAACTAAGAAATAATTAGAAACACTGAGATAAATTCAGATTTGTTTAATGCTTTTGATACATGGAATTTTGTGTTCTTTTTACTTTCTATATCTATTAGAATTAATTATTGGTAATTAATTAATATGTGGTTTTGGATTAGAAGTTGAACTTTGATTAAATTACTTGTTTAATAGTAGTTTAAAAGGTTATAACTGATAGTTTTTAAAACTACTTTAAACTCCCTAGCATTATTATAGGAATTTATGAAAATTATCTTTCCTGAAGTTTCGTGATAAAAATTCCTGTAGAAATTTAGTAAAATATTATTAATGTGAATATTGGTTATAGAATTGGATTAGATAGTTTATAATAGTTAATCCAAATTAACCAAGAATCAAGACAACCAAAAAAAAAATTTAATTATGGAATGCGCACGCATACGTGGAGAAGAGTGCGGCCACGCGCGCTGCTTTTATTTATTTATTTATTTTGTTTATTTTACTTTGTTGTATTGTTGTTTATTTGCATGGATTAATATAAATGAAATAATAATAGCAATTGTATAAATACTTTGTTTTAGCAAAGTGTAAAATATTATTTATGGTAGTTATTTATGATTAATTGTTTATTAAATGCTAGAAAATCAATTTTGCCAAATTATGTAGTTTTCCATAATTATTTTATCTTTATTTTATTATGCAAAATTGTTTAGCATTAAATTTATCTTTTAGGATCAAACTATAAACAATCCTATAAATATAAAAAATTAAGTTTACGTTAGTCAAGTCAAATAATTAATTTAGATATTAGAATAGAAATATTAAAGTCTAAAGATTAAATAAATTATGAATTGAAATTGGTTAAGGAAAATATTAAGATGACTATTACCTTAGAAACTTAGACTTGAATAGAGATTTATAGAAAGCTTTACTTAGGGATTAGAATTATAACCCGGAATAGGTTTATGTGATTTAAGATAATACTTTAAGGTTTTAGACAAAATGATTATAGGCTTTTATCTAATTTTTTGGGAAAAACCAGAATTAAGTATTAAAGAAAATTATATAAGGAGCACCCTTACTACAAATAATCGAGTGGGAAAGAGAACTAGAAAATCTCACGGCTTTCTATATTCAAATCATGTTAAAGGGTGATGCCACCTCGCCTTACCATGCGGTATGTTCCCTACGGAGGGTAACATTATTCCTAGATTAACGACTTGATCTAAAATTGGGAATTCATATAAAAGATGTTAGTGGAGCGACCACCCTATAGTAGAGTTCTAGCCTATAGATCACTTTATAGATATTGATAAGAGTTACCTACCTATGGAGGCTCGAGTCTGAATTTTCTAGGAAATTCCATAAGCAATGGTATTTACACTCGACTCAAAATAAGTAGTAACCTCCTTATGGAGTAAGTACTATCGGATCTTAGGAAGCCAAACTAAGTAGTGTTATTACAATCATTAGGGCACTCGTCATCATTAAAAAGGTTACCTATGTTTGTGCACTTGCGTTCATGAGTTTCTATTATTATATTCTCATGCATGCCATACATATATGTCTTACATATTTTGCTCATGTTTAATTATGTTGCATGAATATTCAGGTTAAAGATGGCATACAAGTATTCTATTCTCATGTCTATATACGATTCAAAAGGAAAATTAAGTGGATATAACTATAGAGACTGGAAAGAGAACTTGGACATAATACTCGAAAATCGTAGGTATACATATGTCCTTACTCAACCATGTCCTAAGGTTGAGGTCACTTCCAACAAATATATAAGGGAGTTAGACAGGATGCGGAGGCAGACCGACAAACGAGTCGGTAGTATTATTCTTGCATCCATCTTTGATACTCTACGATCTCAGTATATGAACATAGAGCTTTCATCAGACATGATAATGTCCTTGGCCACTTTAAGTAAGCTGAAGATTACTACGATGAGAAATGGTGATTCCATCGAGACACATGTGTTGAAGATGATGGATAGTATCACCTTGTCTAAATCCCTAGGAGCCATGATTAGTTTTCTAGAGCAAATAGATTTGATTCTTCAGACCTTGCCCAAATCCTTTAATCAGTTCAGGAGACAGTCTTAGTCAAGTGGGAAAAACTGGACAACTGAACAGTTGTTTAAATAGTTGGAAGCTGTAAGGGTTGCCAAGAAGATAAAAGGTCGAGGATTGCAGTCAAGGTCGATGATGATGAAGAAATCAGGTAAAAGGCCTACTGGGAGATGCTTCATTTTTGGCCAAATAGGTCACTGGAAAGACGATTGCCCTAAGTACTTTGCCAAAGGCAAAATAGGTACGTATTTTACTTTTCTCGTTGAAACTTATTTGGTGGTTGATTCTACTGATTCTTGGATAGTAGATTCTGGATCCACTGATCATATCTATAATTTATTGCAAGGCTTTTAGCAAACGAGGATGCTAGGTAAATGAGAGTTCGCTCTGAAGGTTGACAATGGAGCTAAAGTATGGGCCATTGCAGTTGGAAGAGTAGTTTTACATTTTAATGATAGAGTGTTAGAATTAGACAATGTTTATTATGTTCCAGACATGCGAAAGAATCTTATTTCAGTTTCGCAATTAATTAATAGAGGTAATTCTATTACTTTCCATTATGATTTAACGATTAGTAGAAATGGAAATATAATATGTTCTAGTAGAAAATATGATAATTTACTCTATATCTATCCAACTATTTCCAACATGCATAATGTAGAAACTGAATGCTCTACTTCCCTTAAAAGAAAGATTTCATCCACCAATGACACATACTTGTGGCATCTACGTTTGGGTCATATAAACTTAAACAGGATACAAAAAGGACCCATTAGATCTTGAACCATGGACTCACTGTGAATCTTGCCTAAAGGGAAAAATGGCCAAAAGGTCATTTACCTCTAAGGGGCATAGGGCAAGTGAAGTGTTAGAATGATGCACACTAATGTGTGTGGACCCTTGAGCACACTGGTTCGAGGAGGTTTTGATTACTTCATCACCTTCACCGATGATTACTCCAGATATGGATACGTTTTCTTAATGCGACGAAAATTTGAATCCTTTGGCAAGTTCAGAAAGTTTAAGGCAAAAACGGAGCTGCAATTAGGAAAACCTATAAAAGCACTTCCGTCTGATCGAGGTGGGGAATACCTCTCGGGTGAGTTCAAAGACTATCTTACACAACAGGGAATTATGACTTAGTTGTTGACTACACTTGGCACTCGTCAGCAGAATGGTGTGTATGAGCGATAAAATCAGACTTTACTAGATATGGTAAGATCAATGATAAGTCATGCGACTCTACCCATATCATTTTGGGGTTATGCTTTAGAAGCAGCAGCATACATCTTGAACATATTGCCTTCTAAATCAGTACCTAAGACACCTTATGAGTTGTGTCTAGGGCACAAGCCCAATTTAAGACATCTTCCCATTTGGGGATGTCCAGCTTATATACTGAACAACTTTGTTTCGAAGTTGGAACCAAGGCTGAGATGTGCTACTTCATAGGATATCTTAAGGAAACAAGAGGTAGAATATTCTATCATCTTAAGGAGAAGAAGGTATTGTTAAGTACACATGCTAGATACTTGAAGGATGATAGTATTATCCATCGAGAGTCAAATTTAGAAGCTACGCTAGAAGAAGTCACTACTGAGACTTCTACTACTATACTTGCACCTATAACTGAAGCAAAAAATGAACAACAAATTCCCTTAACTACGTCGAAGCCTCATCGTAGTGGGAGAACATTGAGACAACCAGAAAGATACTATGGAGAGCTTTTTGAAGTAGTATCCAATCAGGTTGACGATCCCATTAGTTACGATGAAACAGTAATGAACATAGATGCGGATCATTAGCATAAGACAATGGAATCTGAGTTGGAGTCAATGTATTCTAACAAGGGCTGTGATCTTGTAGTAGTACTTAAAGGGGTAAAACCTATAGGGTGCAAGAAGAGAGGAGCGGATGGGAAGGTCGAAACCTTCAAAGCTTGGTTGGTGGCAAAGGGATACACTCAGAAAGAGAATATCGACACTTTCTCACCAATAGCCATATTAAAGTCCATAAGGATTCTCTTGGCCATCGCTTGTCATTACGACTACGAGATATGGTAGATGGACATCAAGACTGCATTTCTTAACTGAAATCTTGATGACAACATCTATATGACATAGCCAGACAGATTTATTGTGAAAGGCCAAGAAAATATGGTCTGTAAGCTTAAGAGGTCCATCTATGGACTTAAACAAGCATCTTGGGCATGGAACATTCGATTCAATAAAGTAGTCAAAGCTTTTGGCTTTGAGTAGAACATTGATAAGCCATTTGTGTACAATAAATAGGATAGCCACGCAGTTGCATTTCTTGTATTTTATATGGATGACATCCTATTAATTAGAGATGATGTAGGGATGTTGACATCTATAAAGATTTGGCTTTCTTCTCAATTTCAAATGAAGGACTTGGGAGAAGCTAGTTATGTTCTAGGAATCAAACTCTTGGGAAATCGTAAGAACAAGATACTATCATTATCCCAAGCTGTATATGTTGAGAGGATGTTGGTCAAGTTTAACATGCTGAACTGCAAAAAGGGTTTGTTGCCCTTCAAGCATGGGGTTCCACTTTCTCGAGATCAGTGTCCCTAATCTCCTGATGAGAAATAGAGTATGAGGCAGATTCCATATGCGTCAGCAGTTGGCAGTCTTATGTACGCCATGTTATGTACTAGACTAGATATTTGTTTTGCCATTGGTATGGTTAGCCGATATCAGTTAAACCCAAGACAATCTCACTAGGTCAAACATATATTCAAGTATTTTTGAAGAATGAAGGATTATATATTGGTCTACCAAGCTAAGGATCTTACTCCGCTGGCATACACAAATTCAGATTTCCAGTCTAATAGGGATTCTAGGAGATCTACTTCTGGATACGTTTTCACCTTGTCAAGAGGTGCAATTTCATGGAGAAGCGTAAAACAACCATGCATCGCAGATTCTACCATAGAAGCTGAGTATGTGGCGGGGTCGGAAGCTACTAAAGAAGCCATATAGTTGAGGACATTCCTGTTAAAGTTGGAAGTAATGCTTGTTGTAGAGAAACCCAAAGTCATATATTGTGATAAAAATAGTGCGGTAGCACAAAGTAAAGAGCCATTGAACCATAGAAAAAGCAAACATATTGAGACAAAATATCACTTGATCCGAGAGTTTATCCATAAGGGAGATATAGTGGTAAAGAAAATAGCCTCCACAAATAACTTAGCAAATCCCTTTACTATGACTCTTACGTAGAAGGTCTTTTCCATACTTGTTGAGTCAATGGGAGTTAAGTTGTTAGGTTGCTTAGCCTAGTACTCTTTTGTTAAGTAGGAGTTTGTTGGGAATAGAATATGCCTGAAAGACCACTAGCACTTTGCCATCAATATATTTGAATATTTGCAATGATTAATTAAATGTTATCTTACCTTATGAGCATATTTCTCTCTTATGTGGTTGATTTATATATATGTATGTAAGGTCCTTGTTTCAAGTGTTGACTTAGGTATGTGGTAATTATGTACAGAAGGTCTAAGTCATGGTTACTTGTCTAACATAACTATTTAGTCTACAATTAAGTAGTAGAGTTGGGCACTCTACTATGGTAGAAGTTATTGTGAATAAGTTCTTTTTATAGTAGGGTGATCTGTCTTGGTTATGGATAGGGTTCCAGACTTATTTCACATATTAATGTGTATGCATTGGACGTGCCATTGTAGGTGTGATACTCTAAACAAGTACTATCGAAGAAAGAGGTCACCTATACCTACTAGCTTCCAAGTGGGCCAGTGCTTTTAATCTTGAGCATATGTGGACGAACTAACGAAGTCAAGTTCTTGCACTTTGAGTCATTATGGGTGAAATCTTTTATATGGGTCAACAACTCTTTGGTTTGAGTGTTTATACTTGGTTAGAAAGGACATGTGTATGCAATAAAGAATCTATACAATAATCATTCCCTTAGAATGATCCAGGTTGATCATCCTAAATCTATGCATAGTAGTACAATTTGTTGTACTGGTTGTTACACTTATGGGTAACTCCCATGTATAAATGGATAACTTCCGAAGGATGGTTAGATTATGGGTTAGAGGTTCTAAGGAGAAACAAAATGTAGTCAAATAGGTGATATTATACTTGGTAAACCTGTCTTGACTATGAGTGAATATAGATGGGCGATTTGGTCATTATCACTTAGTTGGTCTAAAGACTGAGCGTATTATGTTATTGACTAACTCCTATTCATACAGTAATTATCTTGGAGTGCAACCATAGTCTTTTAGTAGAATAGACTACGGTTAAAATGACAAAATATTGCTAGGAAATTAACGAGAATATTTTGATTATTTTCAGTGGAAGAATAATTATGTTTTTGGTCCTCCTTCTAACCATTTACCTTTTAAGTGTATTTACTAAAATAAAGAATTACTAAATTAAGGAGATGATTTAATCAGGTGACAATTTGAAATCATAAATAGACTTTTTGATTTTGAAAGGAGTTTCTATTTTGATTATTGGCTGAATTTTGGATTAAATAATTGTTAAATGAGTCTAAATGCTACTAAATATTTAAGATATGTTATTTCATAATTGGAGAAAAGTTCTATTCTTAAATAGTAGACAAGATTTAGACTTTGAAAATTAATTAGAATTAATTAAATAATTAATTAAAGCATATGGGCAGAATCAGGACCCCTAACATGCTACCCAAGGTGGGTCGCAGGGGGTGGGACGGTTAAGGGTTGGATGGGGCGGCCACATGGAGGAAATTTGAGGAAGAGTTGGATTTCTATTGTATTTTGGAATTAAGGATAATTCTAAGTGTTAATCTTTTACTCTTAAGGATTCTGATTTCAGACAGAATTACCTAATGAATTTTTCCTATATGAAGGCTTCTACCCCAAACTCTACAATTGTACTATCTCCTTTGAGATCTTTCTCTCTTTGTTTCTCTCTCTCTTACGAGTTAGTTTCAATTTTTTGAAGAAAATCAAAATAGTTTTTCTTTTAGTTTAGTTCAGCAAGATCAAGTCTCACAACTTGATCAACACTTAAGCTAGGAATTTGGAATAGAGGGGAAGATTAAAGTTGAGGAGCAGAATCTTTGTTCCAGGCATGTGGAGCTTGTTCTTTAGCAAAGGTGAATTTGGAATAGAGGGGAAGATTAAAGTTGTCTTTTGTTCTTTATTTGCTTTTAGAATTAAACTATAAATTGTTTAGATATTCAAGTAGCTATTTAATGCTTTATTTGTTTTAAAGATCAATGTGTGAATGTTTCTGGCTTATTCTTGTAATTATAGAATTTGATTCATATGTTATAACGTTTTCCTTCAGTGGTATTAGAGCCACTACGAATTAAATCATGAAATAGTTAAACTAGTTTAATTGTTTAGTAGTAGAAACTCAAAAATAATTAAGAACACTGAAAAAAATTTAGATTTGTTTAATGCTTTTGATACATGGAATTTTGTGTTCTTATTACTTTCTATGTTTATTATAATTAATTATTAGTAATTAATTCATATGTGGTTTTGGATTAAGAGTTGAACTTTGATTAAGTTACTTGTTTAATAGTAGTTTAAAATGTTATAACTAATGTTTTTGAAACCACTTTAAACTCCTTAACATTATTATAGGATTTTATGAAAATTAGCTTTCCTGAAGTTTCGCGATAAAAATTCATGTGAAAATGTAATAAAATCATATTAATGCGAATATTTGTTATAGAATTGGATTAGATAACTTATAAGAGCTAATCCAAATTAACCAAGGATCAAGACAACCAAAATAAATACATAAATAAATAATTATGGAGTGTATGCGCGTGTGTGTGGAGAAGCGCTCGACTCGTTTCTTTTTTTTGCAAACAATAAGAACTAAATGAGTGACTTTTGAAGCAATATTGGTGGGATTTTGCAAATAATAGGGACTATTTGTCCAATTTGCCCTTCATAATAATTGGCAAGAGAAATTTATACCATCAAGCCATGTGGCCATTCGGGATAGAGATGAAGTGTGGATCCCAATGACCATATATTGATAAGTAGCCTTATGGCACTACTGATTCATGATTTAATTATGAAAAACTGTTAAATATCATCTTATTTTTATTACTTATTTATCAGTTCATATATGGATGCATAGTTGATATAGTAAAATAACAAACATGAATATTACTTTTTGGGTAAATGTATAATTTAGTCCATTATCTTTGATGTAATTTCTACTTTCATCCATTATCTTTCAAAATAAACCTTTTAGTGCAATATGTTTCACATCAATGACGCCGTTAGTCCAATATATTTCCTCTAGTATGCTTTGAAGTTGGATTAACAGTGTCACTGATGTGAAACATATTAGACTAAAAGGTTCATTTCGAAATATAATGAATAAAAGTGTCATTTACACCAAAGATAGTAGACTAAAAAGTTCATTTTGAAATATAATAGATGAAAGTGAAAATTATATCAAAGATAATGGACTAAATTATACCTTTACCCTTACTTTTTTCTTTTGACATCTCACATACACGTGGGTTCCACTCTCTCTTTTTCACGAACTGATGTTAGTCTGGATTAATTGAAGAATTTTCCAACATCCAGAATTATCACTTGGTCCAACCTTTTCTATTTGCAGGAGTAAAATAAATAAACATGACTTTCTCAGAATTTAGCTGTACCTTTGTGTGAAGTCTCAAAATACATTTATAGTTGCATAAAATCTAATCTTGATTTTCACCCCCCTCCCCCGCTCACTTTGCCTTTCCTTTATTTCCTTTTTCATCAAATTTCTTTCCCTTCTTGGATTTGCTCTTTATGTAAGAAATCTTATCAGCCTTCTTTTGCCTTTCCTTTCAAACTTGTTCAACATCCTTAATTTCTGACCGTACATGAGCATTTTGTACTGAATGATGCTTCTTTCCACTTCTGAACCTTTTGTTATCTTCACGAAGTCTGCAGGCACCTATGAAAGAATAATTTGTGGAACAAGTACAAAGGAACACCTAATGCTTTTATATTCTCAACAGCTTAATAAATTGTAAAATACACAATGACTTAGGCCATAAGAAAATTGGGATTTCTTTACATTTCAGGTAAGCACAGAAGCTCTATTATGTGTTTGCATGTATGTGAGAGAGTGAGAGAGAGAGAGACCATAAAGCATTTGTAGCTGATTTTCATATTATGCAAAAAAAAAAAAAAAACACTAGGTTGCAAAGCTCAAATAGTTAAGTCATAAGAAACAACATTTGGGATTTTGAGAGAATGCTAATGAAATCCAAAATTTTGCTTTCATATTTACTAGCAATGGATGAGATAATACACTAAAATAGACAGACCCATTTTTTTTTCTATCAAAATGTATTAACAAGTACTACTACGTCAAACCTAAACAAGAATTAGCACAAAAACCCCAAGGTCCAAAATCAAATCAGAAAAACAAGAATATACACATCCTAGGGGCAAAACAAGGAAATAGTTAAACTAGTTTAATTGTTTTGTAGTAGAAACTAAGAAATAATTAAGAACACTGAAAAAAATTCAGATTTGTTTAATGCTTTTGATACATGGAATTTTGTGTTCTTATTACTTTCTATGTTTATTATAATTAATTATTGGAAATTAATTCATATGTGGTTTTGGATTAAATAACTGGTTTAATAGTAGTTTAAAAGGTTATAACTAATAGTTTTTGAAACCACTTTAAACTCCTTAACATTATTATAGGAATTTATGAAAATTAGCTTTCCTGAAGTTTCGCGAGAAAAATTCATGTGGAAATTTAATAAAATCATATTAATGTGAATATTAGTTATAGAATTGGATTAGATAACTTATAAGAGTTAATCCAAATTAACCAAGAATCAAGCAACCAAAATAAATAAATAATTATGGAGTGCACGCGCGCGTGTGGAGAAGCGCGTGACTCCTTTATGTTTTTTGCAAATAATAGGAACTAAATGAGTGACTTTTGAAACAATATGGACTATTGGTGGGATTTTGCAAATAATGGAGACTGACAGCGTGACTTCTGAAAAAATAAAGATTAATTGATTAAAACATGTAAACAATAGAGACTATTTATCCAATTTAACCTTTATAATAATTGGTAAGAAAAATTTCTACCATCAAGCCATCTGGCCATTTGGGACAGAGATGAAGTGTGGATCCCAATGACCACATATTGATAAGTAGCCTTATGGCACTACTAATTCATGATTTAATTATGAAAAACTGTTAAATATCATCTTATTTATTTTTATCACCTATTTATCAGTTCGTATATGGATGCATAGTTGATATAGTAAAATAACAAACATGACTATTACTCTTTTCTTTTTACATACTTTTCAATCAATCCGGACTAACATAGTATTTGGAAGCAATTTATGTGTGGAACCTCATAGAATTCATTTACAAATGAATTCTCTTGTTTGGAAATCTAAAACAATATTAAGTCAATTCTATTATTTGTAAATCCAAATTGTGTTTGGAACACATGTGAAATTAGAATTAACATTTTTATTTTACTTAAATAGCCTTCTTTTATTCAATTGAAATTAGGTTATCATATAAGGATTATCTTCTCAATCCATTATTAATTTCTAATACTATCATAAAAATCCAAAAAAAAAGAAAGTAAAAAATAACAAAACAAATAAATATTTTCAAAAAATTTAAACATTATAAAATAATGGGTGAAGTGCACAGGACCCCCCTGTGCTTTTAAAAAGGTGCATACTATCCCCATGTGCTTTTAAAACTAGCAAACACCTCTCTTGTAATTTTTGAAACATAGCACACTTGCCCCTTCAATCAATAAAAGCATTACTTTTAACAGCAAGTGTGGAACACACGCTTGGTTTTGCAACTTTGACTGATTTTTGTTCACTTTTGGCAATAAATATGTTAGTTCAATTACCAGAATACCTTCTACTTGATTTACAAAAACTTATTACAATACAAATACAAAACAAATCTTACTCACTATCGTTCGTCAAGGTGGTTCCGTCGAGGTGAGTTATAATTTTGCATGTATTAATTTCAAGTAGCCCAAAGTATATTTTCCTTCTTTCTTTCAATTTTTCTTTTTACTGTTCTATGATCTTATTTTTTGCCTTTTTTTCTCCTAACCCCTAGCGTTTAATGCTGCATTAATTGAAATCCATAATTTTTCAATTTCCTTATGTTTTGCCATGGATAATAAGCACTTTGGATCCTTGATTATGAATGGCTTTTGAGTCTTCATAGGCAAAATCATAATATATGATTGTTTTAAAGCTTCTTTGACCAAAAAAAAAATTGTTTTAAAGCCTTTTGTGAGTACTACTGATCTCTATTCTGGATCATGATAACTGCTATGTACTATATCAATTGTGTATCATTGCTTATTGTTAGATTTTGTTGTGCTTGATAATTGCATTTTGTGATTTCTGGTTGTCTATTTCCTTTCCTATATATATACTATCAGAGTTTGAGGTTCTTGGCATGTAAGGCCTTCATATCTTTCGGGAAAAACATACATATAATAGATAAAATGTTGTCTTAAGCAAGCATATGACTTTGAGACTATTTACAGTATGTGTGCTGGAAATGAAAAATGATTGTTGTTGGCTAAGTTTATTTAGGAAATTGCATTAACCAATTTTAAGCTCAGAACATGCCTTTCATTTTCGTTTCTAATTTGACAATTGTGTAATTTGTTCGGGCTTAGACAAATGCAAGAAGATCTTGCAAAAAATCCTATGTTTCATATAATATATGTCTACCATAGGGAGACTATTTGCTAATTATTTTATCTTCTTAAATTTATTTACTTACTGTGTTAATTTTGTTATAGTGTCGAAATGTCAACTGCAAGCAATAGAAGTCGAAGGATGCTGACTTGGATTTGCGATACGTGGATGTCAAGTGTCGTTGTTATCGAAAGGCTGATATCTAAGTAGTGACATTGTACAAGAAACCTAAAAAAGGACAGTTGTTCTATACATGTGACCACTGTGGTTTTTCAGTTGGTGCAAGCCTTAGAAGGTAAAATGGAAAAGGTAGAGAGTTGCCAGTAAATGGTTGCGCAACAGAACAGTGTGATAAGGATAGTGGTGATGAGGTTATATACCCTATGAAGAAGATGAAAATGAATAGTAGGGATGATGCACTAAAGTTAACTATTACTATTCTGGGTCTTGTTTGTGTTATTCTAGTGATGGTACATTCTTCTTGTACTAGTCTTAAAATAAGATGGATTAGAAAGTTTCTAGATAGTTATAGTTTTATTTGGTTTTTTTCTTGCTATTTTTTGTTAGAAGTTGTTGTAATTTAAGTGCTAATGCATGAATGAAATTGGGTTCCCTTGTAGTTGTATTTGGTTTCTTTTGTTTGTTTGATTGAAGTCACTTTGTAATTTAAGTGCAAATGTATGAATGAAATTGGGTTCCCCTTTTTTTTTTTTTTTTTTATGAGATGCACATAAACCCCTTTATTTTTTATGAGATGCACATGACCCCTTGTGGTTTTACGAGTTTCAAGAACCAAAGGCACCCTAACAGTATATTATTCCTGTTTTATTGTGCACCCTGTTGTACAGTATACCATTAACAATCAGCATATATTGTGATACCAAAAAAAATCCAACATAGTCATATGATTAGCAAGTAATAAAGTAATACATACCAAAATAGCATGCCATAGTCAATATACATTACCCAACTAATTTTAAACTTTGGCGGCTTGTGTTTGTAAATGTCAGAACTACCAAAGTACAGAAAGAGATAAAACAATTCACCAATAATTCTTTAATGCATTTCAACAGGCTCAAAACTATGACATGTCAAACAAAACTATTCAGTTTAGAAGTCCCAAAAAGCTTTAGATTCTCAACGCATCTTCATGGTTTCCATGTTCTTTTCCTATTTTTGATATTCTCTAAAACTTCACTAATGCTTGCCTTACTTCTTTTTGATGTGCCAGTTGAAGTTTCTCCATGTTGAGCAAAAGCCGATCCTTTGGTCAGGGCATCATTTCGGAAGCTTTTGTACACTGTACCTCTAACAGCAGTACCACCTTCATCAGTACCAATACCATGTCCACCTATTGTACCGTTATTTGCAGCTATAACCATGCCACTACTTGTTCCAGCCACTACACCTCTCCCACCAGCTCTACCTCTCCCAACCACTATACTAGATCTGCCACCACCTCTCCCAATAGCTCCACCCCTCCCAACTACACCACCTCTCTCAGACATTATACCAGATTTGATACTACCTCTCCTAACGACACTTGTACCAGACACTTCAGAAGTTCTCACTGATTCTTGGGTGTTAGGAATCTGTTACATTTCACCATTTGCACTCAATCATTTTTATTTGAATTTAAGTATTTATAGTAGTCTACTTACATTGTTTGAAGGTTGGGGTTGAGACTGCTCCATATTTGACTGCACATGCTTCATATTTGCACCTCCAATGTTCATTTCCTACAAACAATCAACAATGTCATATTTGTACTTATAATTCATAAACATACCATAAATTTGATTATATATCACCTTCAATAGTGGTGAATTAGGGTGGAACTTGTTTTTACAAGTTGCTTTATTATGGCCTTTTTGTAAACATTTCTTACAAATGGTGGTCATTCCTTTCCTTGTGGAGACAATGTTTTCAGGCATGGCTTTCTTTTTTCTTAGGTCATCGGTAGTCTTTTTCTTTGCCTTTCGAGGCCTCCCAGTCCTTTTGTGAATTATTGGTGGCTTCACTGCATCTCCGCCGTTCTCCACATAATCAAGTGGTCCTGGTACTGGATGAATCATATATCGGTAAGCACTTAAGTACATTTCTTTGGAGTAGCAATGGTCTATGTAGTCCTCCAAATTCTTCCCATATTTGTTTATACAAGATAAAGCATGGCAACACGGATACATAGTTAATTGGAACATACCACAGGTGCATGTTTTAGTGGATAAATTGACAACATTCTTGTTCCAAATTTGTACAACTTCATATTCTTCAGCTCCAGAAAAAGTGGCACACCAACCATTGGAAGCTTTCTTCAATTTTGAGATCTTCTTCAAAATATTAGGACATATGTTGCCTTCATAGCTTTCCATTCCTCGCCTCTTCACTTGCATTCGAGTCATCAGTCTTTCCCTAATCATCTCCAACATTGTTATGATCGGCTTATCTCTTGCATCTAAAATATAGTTATTGAAAGACTCACATAGATTGTTTACCAATATATCACATTTGGAAGTGGTTGGGAAATGAGATCTAGCCCAATGCTCAAGAGGGATTTTTCTTAACCATTCAATTGCAGTCTCTTTATCACTCACTTTCGGATCTTCTTTGTCAATGTTCTTCATATATCTATCAAACTCATTCATGTTTGTTGTTGATGCAGCCTTCCAGAATAAATCTTTAAGTGCCAACCCTTGGAATTTGGTTTTAAAATTCTGGTACATATGGCGTAGGCAAAACCTATGGTGTATACCAGGGTATTCATCCTGGAAAACCTCACACAACCCCTTTTGCCTGTCCGAAATATATGACCATCCTTTCTTATACGGATCACCAATTACAACATGTAGCTCTTGCAAGAACCAAAACCATGTCTCCCTTTTCTCAATTGGAACCAAAGCAAAAGCAATCGGGAACATATTATCATTCCCATCACGACCTACAGCAGCTAACAATTGATCCCCATATGCTGTCTTCAAGAAACATCCGTCTAGTCCTATCAAAGGCCTACAACCTGCTAGAAAGCCATCTCGCATTGCAGCCATTGAGAAAAATAATCTATCAAACATCGGTTCACCAAGACTCCTATCCACCCTTAGTAGACAAGTACTACCTGGATTATGATGAATAACTGTAGCACAGTAATCCCGCAGTCTAGCATATTGTTCAACTGCATCCCTTTCAATTTCCTTTACTGCAACTCTTTTGGCTCTCATTGCTTTGAATTTGCTGCATTTCACTTTTACCTTACTATGAATCTTTGCTTGCATCTTGGCTGTGCTTTTATTCCTGACATCCTTACCTTTTTTTGCAATCCTTTTCCCAATGTATTTGTAATCGGCACACCTGTTATCAAGCCTATGACTACAGTTATGAATTCCTTCCAAAGTCTTGACTTTAAATGTTGTACTATCCATGATAGGAGATGCAAGTATCTTCCACGTACAACCATGAGTAATTTTATGCCTACATTCAGCCCGGACTCTATTTTTGTCATTTTTCACGAGAACATAATCAATCCCTTTCCTCACACACCAATCCTTGAGAACCCGTCTAAATTCATAAACTGACTTAAACTCCATTCCTTTCACCATCTCAAATTTACTCGTACGGACCCTATCATTAAACTCCAGGAAAGAGGATGTATGTCCCTTATCATCAGAACCCTTTTCTGTTAAATCTTCCTCGGGTACATCACTGTACCATCCTTTCTCACATGTGGCACTAGACTCATTGACTGTATTTCTTCTCTTTTTCTTGAAAAGCTTCTTTCTAAGTTTTTTCTTCAATTCAACGTATCTTTCTTTCCTAGACTGCTCCTGAGTACCCTCTTCAAAAATATTTTCATCATCTGACCCCTCCATCTCATCAAAAATCCAACTGGGTGTATCTGAGTTAGTATCAGATAGTGAACCCTCTGAAGGCAACATGTAATCTTCATCATCTGAATCTGAATCTAAATTTGTATCAACATCACCATTTCCTTTAGGAAATTGTTTTGGCACACTATCACCGTTGTCTTGCGTGATATATGGAACACCATTTATATCACCATCTTCAGGCCTCAAATCTACAGCAGAGTATTGATTTATGTTTACTTCATCACCATGAGACCACAAATCTATAGCAATAAACTCAGACCACACGTCTACAGCAATATCATCTTGAGTATTCACTCTAACAACGTCTTCTTCTTGACCCCATTCCACTGTAGATTCATATGCATTTCTCATTTCTACAACCTCATCTTCATGCCTTAGTTCTGCAGCCTCATGCGTAATGTCTGTAGCCCCTTTGCCACCTCCCTCATATACCACAATTGTATTAGATGACATTGGTTCTAAAGAAAGACAATAAAAGAACATTAACAATTATTTTACAACAAAGAAATGTAATATGAAACTGAATATAAGTTACAATTAAAATCCAACATATTTCCAACCTGAACTAAACCAATGCATTAGGACATGTTTATTTAGTAAACGGGAACTACAGTTTGGGATCTTTGACCAATATGCACAAAAGTTTTCTAGCTGAATTTTAAAATTGAATACATAACAATTTTAGACATAATCACTATGTTACTTGATTATTTCTTCACCAATAATTGTTTTCATTCCTTTGTTATGGTGTAGTTTTGATAGTAATGCTGCATTATCTATTTGAGATCCTATTACACAAAATAATGAACTTATCGTGCGGATCATGACCAACGTATCAACTAGTAATTTAGTGGACTGATACCTGGGTCGACAGTACAAACTCATGTAAGATTGTGAAAGCAAATAAATTAGAACCCACTGTGTACAAGTTACTGTCGAATTTGAACTACTCGTTAAATCACTTCACTAGTTTTTGCTGCTCCTATTTTTTTCATTTGTTTCGAAATGGATGTTGATAATTCATACAATATTTAAAAGATTAACTTACTTTGTCGAAAAACTCAGTAGTCAAATAGACAAATTTGGGTTAAGATAGAATACAAAGAATTAGAAGCCTATCCCAAAGTAGCTAACGTATACAGTTATTTCATAAATATATTTACTATAGATTAAGTAAAACGAGCAAATATTCACAAACTCATTAGATCAATTTCACATTAAGAATACAATTTGTCCCTTTCAGCCACAACATAGGGGACCACAAAAGCATTTGAGACCTAAAATATGAAAATCAAGAGACAAAGACCCACAAACATTTGTCGGGAACACTTTGGTGACAAAAACATCTCGCAAAGACATCTCCCAAAGAATAAAGAGAAGACAAATACATCTTGCAAAGCCTAAAATATGAAAATCAAGGTTACTGTTGAAGAAAATTACCTCAAACTTTATGGCTAAAATCACTACGACTTCAATCATTTGTGCGCGTCTCTGCTTCAGTGATACTCAATCCTTTGTGCAATTTCAATCCTTTAGGCTTGAAAGATTGGGTTTGAGTGAATTGAATGGTAGAGTAAAACCTTAGGTTTTTACTTTTTTCAATCGGGTAAAAAAGGGTAAAATGGTGTAAAATAATTTGGTAATATTTTTACTAAATAAAAGATAAAATACATAAAAGTTAACGTAAGGGTATTTAAGGCTTTTTACATAATCCGTTAACTAAGTTAACGGAAAGTTAGAGAGGGGGCAAGTGTGCTATGTTTCAAAAACTACAAGGGAGGTATTTGCTAGTTTTAAAAGTATAAGGGGATAGTATGCACCTTTTTAAAAGCACAGGGGGGTCCTGTGCACTTCACCCTAAAATAATCATAATTGTAGTCAACATGAACAGATGAATTCATGAGTCAATAACTCTATCTCAGTACGCAAGATAGGACAAATTTTGGCTAAGCATTTTTTACCGTGAATCAATGTAGAGGTCCTTCAAACTTTCTGATGTTTCATTACTTGAATTGTGAAAGTTTAATTGTAGAACAAGTTTTAAAGAGAAAAGTGACGCTATTATCAAATCCGGTCGAACAAAGGAGGCTGAAAATTCTTTTTGTTCTTCAACTATAACATGATGATCAAGGAAGTGAAACTTTGGCAGTAAAGCTTTGACTTTCATATTTATTATAGCCACATAAACTATTTGCCACACACAACATCTGACAATGCATCATCATCAACAAAATATGGTGAATTCTATCTTTTATGTATTTTATATTTTATGTGACGTTTAATGAAATATATACACGATAGGCCATCAGGTGGGATACATATTGCCCAAAAGAAAAATCACAAATAAATTTACAACAAAAATCATAAGAATACCTAAAAGATGAGTGAATAGAAGATGTTGGTTTTTTTTTTTTTTTTTTGCCATCAAAGAGAGAAGAGTGGGAAGACGTCTGTTTTTTTTATTTTTTGAGTTTTTGACTATTCTTAACAAAATCAAAAACCTGAGGATAGTTTTGTCCTCAAAATATTAGCAGCAGAATTAGAAAACGTGGATTTGTAAATTTTACCTATTGGGCTCGGATTTGAGTAAGACTTGTACAAATCCAAGAATTATAAATCTTGGATTTGTAATTCTTTAAAAAGATACAACCAAACAAAAAAACTAGGATTTGCATATGAATTCCATAAAATTTTGTAGAATTCATTTGTTTCAAACAATTTGTAACATCAATCTTCTTATATGGGGTGGGTCCTACATACACGTGAGTCTTGCTCTCTCTTTTTCATGAACTAATGTTAATATGGATTAATTGATGAATTTTCCAACATCCAGAATTATCACTTGATCCAACCTTTTCTATTTGCAGGAGTAAAATAAATAAGCATGACTTTCTCAGAATTTAGTTGTACCTTTGCGTGAAGTCTCAAAATACAATTATATTTCCTTCTTGGATTTGTTTTTCATGTAAGAAATCTTATCAGCCTTCTTTTGCCTTTCCTTTCAAACTTGTTCAACACCATTAATTTCTAACCGTACATGAGTATTTTGTATTGAATGATGCTTCTTTCCACTTTTGAACCTTTTGTTATCTTCACGAAGTCCATAGACACCTGTGAAAACAATAATTTAAGGAACAAGTACAAAGGAACCCCTGATGCTTTTATATTCTTAGCAGCTTAATAAATTGTAAAATACACAATGACTTAGTCAGGCCATAAGAAAATTGGGATTTCTTTACATTTTAGGTAAGCACTGAAGCTCTATTATGTGTTTGCATGTACGTGAGGGAGTGAGAGAGAGAGACCAGAAATCATTTGTAGCTGATTTTCATATTATGCAAAAAAAAAAAAAAAAAAAAAAACTAGGTTGCAAAGCTCAAATAGTTAAGTCATGAGAAACAACATTTGAGATTTTAGAGAATGCTAATGAAATCCAAAATTTTGCTTTCATATTTACTAGCAATGGATGAGATAATACACTAAAATAGACAGACCCATTTTTTTTTCTATCAAAATGTATTAACAAGTACTACTACGTTCAAATCTAAACAAGAACTAGTACAAAAACCCCAAGTCCAAAATCAAAACAGAAAAACAAGAATATACACATCCTAGGGGCAAAACAAGGAAACATCAATGAAGACACATTGATGCGAAAAAGTAATTTTCAAGCACAGTTAAAACGTCATAACTTTGTTACATTCAATAGTTGAGAACTCACGAGCTGCAGTAACCTCCAGACATGTTAAATATCATTAATTGATAGAAATAGAAGAGGTGAATCCCACCCTCAATGGATTGTGTAATTCTCGGTTTTGGCCTCCAAACGAAGGAAAAAAAATGTACAAAACACTTTCAAGTAATGTTTGAAGATTAATAGAACTTGACGAACAAAATAAGAAATGGCAACATATAATAACATACCATGAAACCAAAGATCAGTGGAATAATGTTGGTTAAAGAAAAATATAATGCATGAGCATCCATTCAAAATAGTTACCTTCCAAATTGGTAGATTCGTTAGTCCCATCATCATTTCCTCCTTTCATTTTTTGTATATCCTAGTCCTTTTAGCTTTTCCTTTTGCACCACCCTCCCTTTACCTACACTCCATTAAGAAAAGAGCATGGATGGCCAAGAAAAGTCTCTAGGTAGGTGAAAAGAAAATAAAGTTCCTTCTCGATGAAGTGATTTAAAAGTGACAAAAAAAATTGTTAGAATTACAAAGCAAACAGCTTAATAAGTAGTATGCTTTCTTTTCCCCACCCTTTTGACAGGAACTAGGAGGATTTCTTATAGTTCTAAAGCAGAGGGATAAACTCACATGGTCTGTTAGGTGATGGTTACATGCACATGCCAAGTCCTAAATTATTTTTTGATAACATTTGAAAACAATTATTAAGCAAAATGACCAGTAAAATTTAAGATAACGGACCTTCTTTTTTTTATGTCGTGAGAACTCAGTTGGCGGAGTTCGATCACCGCAGATCGGCGGAGTCCGACCACCCTTTGATAATCTCCGGGTGCAGCGATCCGTAGCAATTTATACACTGGTTTAATCAAAGTTACCTAGAGGAGGTTGCGTGAATCGAATATGAGAGTATATCGCATTCGAAACACACCCTTTACCGCTAGTCTATCCCTTGGCGACATGATAACTGACCCTTATTCTTCCAATTTTTTGGTTTCATAAGAATAAGCGCACCTAATTCCTTCAATTCTTAGGTTCTATTAGAATTTCAATATATCTTGCAAATTATGAACAGAACCCAACGGATAGGAAAAATATAAGTTTCCCATGAAAAGGGAAGCAGGCTTTCTTCTGGCAAATTAAAAAGATACAAGAAATCAACACATTGTTATCATTTAATATGAGATCAACGACTAGAATTTCACCTCTTAATAACTGACATACACTAGCGAATATGAGTGAATCTAAATTTGAACTTTTTTATAGTGATATCATAGACATCGGTAGACGGTAGCTATATATATATATTTTTTTTTTGTACAAGTGAGGGAAACTTGCTTCCATAATAGGCTGAATATGGCCCTTTGAAATACTTGTATTTTTTACATTTCAAGAATAAACAAAATCTTCTTCTTTTTTTTTTTTCATTTTTTCTTAAAAAAGTAAAGGGTCCAAAGCAATCCTCTGGCGTTTGTGATGGCAGTAAAACTATAAGAGCACTTACAAACATTTTAGAAATCACGCAAAAAATTGTTATCGATCATTAGAATGCATTAGAAATCCTTTTGATCTCATATGTCGTGTATATAATTTTAAAAAAATAAAATAAAAAAGGAAAATTAAAGTGATTTTATGATTCTTTATTTGTATTGCAAAAAAAAAAATGAAAGAAAAAAAAATGAAAAGTCATTTTAAGTACCTTTTTATTTCATTGTCATATTAAAGAGACAGGTATTTATGGAAGTTTAGAATTATGTCCATACAAAGCAAATTACTTGGATATAACTATTTTGCGATTTAGGCTCCGTTTGTTTGCCGTAAAATATTTTCTCCAAAAATATTTTTTGGATTTTACAGTGTTTGGTAACATAGGAAAATTAGTCAACCGTAAAATATTTTTCTGTCAAAAATTGCTGCTGTTTTTTCTTAATTTTACAGTGTTTGGTAACACCATAAAATTAGTCAACCGTACAATATTTTTCGGTCAACAATTACGGTTAGTACAAAATTTTGTAAAATATTTTTCAGTAATCTATTTTTTCGGAAAAATATTTTCCCCCAGCAAGTTATTTTACAATAAATAAACGGAGCCCTGTAAAATATTTTATTTTCCAGGAAAATATTTTTCACGGAAAACATTTTACACAAGTAAATTATTTTATGACAAACAAACGGAGCCTAACCAATTCAAATGTGCTACGGTAATTGCATCATAATTATTTCCATTGTATATGAATTCAAAATTTTAGAAAAATAATCTAAACCAATTGTACAATTTTTTTGTAATTAAATTATGCTCGTAATGTTATTATGATTTTATTAGGATTTAGATGGTGTCTGTTCATAAAAATAAAAAAAAAGGGATTTAGATTGTGTACTAGAATTCATAATTGTTACCGACCACTACTAATTTTTCAAACTAAAGCTAGATTACTTGAGTTATGGAAAGTAGAACTAATTTTTTTAACATTTAAATTAAGTTTTTACATTTTTTTCAGTGATTTTTCTACTTAAACTAATTTTTTAAAATAATCAATTTTGGGTATCCAAATTCTTTTTTAGTATTTATCGATCTCAATTTTAAATAATATTTTTTAAACCCATCACTTTCCAATTTCATATTATGTAAATACTAATCAATTTCAGTTTTAGATAATTTAATTTTCGCAATTATCCGAATGAGGAAAGATCATCAAGTTAATTATCATCATTCCCCAATTGTATTTTAAAAAGCAAAAATTTTTCCGAAAATTGTGCCAAGTTCTAAATCTGATAGGGAATATGACTCATAATGCTAATCAATCTCAGTTTTAAATAATTTAATTTTCACAATTACCTGACATGTTATCATACCTTCATATGCCAATCACATGTGGTCGTAGAAGCCTAAGCCATCTTTTCGAAACTCTCACCCGAACTTATATTTTTAATTAAAAAATTAATTAATTCTCACTAAAAATATAAACTTATATAATTAAAAATTTATTTATTTTAGACTCTATTAAAAAGAATTTGTGAATATTATCTAAGTATATACAACTAGTAAAATATCCAAAAAAATTTGTCAACCTTTGTGTCAATATTGTCAGATGATGATGGGCGACCAAAGCGATGGTATATTATCATTTCTATCCGTTACTTGAAGCACCAAAAAGGCGAAAAAGTAAATTATTCTTAAGGCAGGTTTAGACTTTAGAGGCGGAATTTGTGGGTCATTGTCTCATTTTAAAAGTGAAATAAAAGGCAGATTTAGAGGCGGAATTTGCGGTTCATGGTCTCATTTTAAAAGTGAAATAATAAAGATGCTAAACGATAGGCTACGTTTGTTTGCCGTAAAACAATTCGTTAGTGAAAAATATTTTTAAATTAATTAATTTTTCATGTTATCAAGCAGAAAAAAAATTATAAAAATATTTTGACTAAATAACTTAATACCTCATGTATGTTGTCAAAAGTATAAAATATTTTATATATTTTAAAATGTAGCTAATTATTTTTTTTATTTTATAAAAATAGTTTAATATTTTTTTTGTAATTTTAAAAAATATAAATGAATACTCTCTGTTAAAATAAATAATTTTTTTAACTGAAGAAGGGATATTGAATACATATGAGAGTATTCAGTTATTTTTATAAAATATAAAAGATAATTAATTATGTTTTAAAATATAAAAATATTCAATTAATTTTATAAAACATAATAGATAATTAATTATATTTTAAAATATAAAAAATATTATGTATTTTTAATAAAATACATAATAAGTTAAATCGTTTATTCAAATATTTTACGAGAGACAAACGACCCTAAGAAATGAATATGATTCGTTTCAAACGGTAGACATGTGAGGTCGTCTTTGTAAAATAATGCAATGATGCAATAGCTGGTACTTATTTGACTACCACACATATCAAAGTTAAGCTCGATCCATTTTCAGACTTCCACATTCATTCTTCTACGAGAATAATTGTTTTAGGTCCTTCACTTTATGCATAAATTACTTTTTAATCTTTTAATTAATTTTTTAAAAAATTCATTTATTAATTACTTTTGACAAAAAAAATAAAAAAAATTATATTTTATCTATTTTGCCTTTAGATCATAATTTTCTCTCTATTACATGACAATAATTTTAGTTGACTTCTCTCTTATTTTGACTGTTAATAACAACAATAAAAGCTTACATGCAGATTTAAGCAAATCTTATATTTTTTATTAAAAAATAAAAAAATTAAAAATTAAAATTATAACCGGGAGCTAAATTAACTATTATTTTCATTTTTAATCAAAGATGTAAAATCAAAAAAATAAAAATTATACTCGGGAGCTAAATTAACTAAAATTAGTATTTTTTTCGTAATCAACAAATAATTTTTATATAATCAACAAATAAAATTAAAAATAAGAAAATTATAATTGGGAGCTAAATAATTAGTTAATTTAGCTCCCAAGTTAATTTTTTTTTGGGGTTTGGACATGTATATTTTGGTAATTTTTTTACTTTTTTTTGTTGATTTTTTAAGATGTTGATTATTTTTTTGCTCATTGTTGCTGTCAAAATGGTGTTTAATATTGCATATAAGCTTTTATCATTACTATCAACTGTCAAAATAAAGGAAAAATTAACTAAAATTAATGTTATATAAGAGAAATAATTATAATTCAAAGATAAAATAGGCAAAACATATTTTTTTCTATTTTTTTCGTCAAAAATAATTGACATATTGACTTAAAAGGCAATTTTTTTTTTTAGTTGGAAGGAGCCAAAAGAATTATTCTCATTCTTCAAAATTCAAAAAAAAAAAAAAAAAAGTTACAGATCCAGGACTATGGACAGCGTGACAGTGATCAGTAACTTGAATCTCGCTCCTCTAGATGCTCTCTTAGAGCTTCTTCATGATCAAGAATCTCTTGTCATGCCTTTGAGGTCGATGGAAAATTTGAAGAATCAATATTTGGAAGTGCTTACATTTCTCAGAGTAATTTTCATTAATCCTCAAGACCAGTCGGTTCGTGATGATGTACTGAAAGAATTCACTAAGTTGGGCAGCAAGGTGGGATGTATCATCTCGGCGTTTGATCTCAAGAAAATGGATGAAGTGATGGCGCATAAATTGTATAAGCAACTCATCGGTCCTTTGCGGACCCTGAAATTCTGGACGTACACGATCCAATTAAAAATGAATGAGCAAAAGCCATCAAGAATGTATCACCCGAGAACTGATCCACTCGGTTTTGTTGACCATCTTGTGGAGAATCATCTAGAGCAGCTACTCATGAAAAGGAAGCCCGATTTAATCTGCCCTTTGAAGATTTATATTTTAGAACTCCAACGGATGCTACATCTCATAAGTTGTAGCCTTAAGCAGATCCCAGAGCCGCGCAAGGAGGAGATACATATAAAGGAACTCATCAGAAGCATTTCAGATATTGCATATGAGGTAGAATACATTATTGATTCATATCTGGTCAGAAAGATTTCCACATGCTGTTGTATGAGCTGGCTTCGTGATGTCTTAAGTGAGGCAACAGATAAGGCGTCACTAGTCAAGATGGAATTTGGTGACGTGAAGTCAATTGTAAGTTTCATCCTAAACACTGACGACCCAGATAAGGTTAATATCATCCCCATTGTCATTGATACTGAACTTGGTATGAACCTTAAGGAAATCTTAGATGACCCTGCTATAATTAGAAGGTTCCCTCAAGTTACTTGGAGTTTGGTCTCATCTTATAAAGAAAGGAAGAAGGAGGTGTTTGTTGATCTTGCGTCCCATTATTATTCGAAAAACATTCCATTATTCAGTTTGCTGCAAGATATCCTCTCCCGTAAAAAGTGTCTTATCTTATTAATAGATGTCGAAGATATTGATGCATTCAATGATATCAGAAGAGTTTTACCAAAACTTAAAAATGGAAGCACTATTTTGGTGACGACTCGTTCTCCAGAATTGGCTGCCCAGCTTCGTCCTGGTTCTCAAAACGTTTTTGTTGACAATGCTTCAACATCACAAATTCAAAAGCCAACAACTAATGACCAGGTAGTGGGTTTTCGGACAGAGATAGAAGGGATGTTTGAGTTGCTTACGAGAGGACCAATAAAACTGTCTTATCTCCATTGTTGGCATGGCAGGACAAGGTAAAACAACTCTTGCTAAAAAATTGTATAGTGATGCTTCTATCGTCAGCTACTTTGATACTCGTACATGGTGTTGTGTTTCTCAATCATACCAAAAAAGAGAGTTATTGCTGGAGCTTTTAGGTCATGTTGTTCAGCTTTCTGATACAATTCATCATAAGAATGATGAAGAACTAGCTGAAATGTTGTACAAAATTCTCAAGGGCCAAAGGTTCCTTATTTTCTTAGATGATATATGGGAAATCAGTGCCTGGAATGATCTTGCAAGATGTTTCCCAGATGACAAGAATGGAAGTAGAATTATGTTCACTTCTAGAATACAAGAGTTGGCATCCCAAGCTAAATCTGATAGCAAATTGCAAAATCTGTCTCTACTTTCTGATGATGAAAGTTGGGAGTTACTAACGAAGAAGCTTTTTGAAAATGAAGGTTGCCCTCCTCAACTTTCAGGAATTGGAAGAGAAATTGCAAAAAATTGTAAAGGTTTGCCTCTTTCAATCATTTTGACAGCTGGGATTCTTGCAAAGATGGAGAAAACAGTGGATCAATGGAAAGAAATTGCAGATTCTTTAAGTTCACGTATACTTGATGATGCAGAAGCAGACTGCAAGGGTGTAATAGAGCTCAGTTACAAAAATTTACCAGATCATTTAAAACCTTGCTTTTTGTATTTTGGAACATCTTTGGAGGATAAAGAAGTTTTAGTTTGCAAATTGATACGATTGTGGATTGCTGAAGGATTTATAAAACATTCTGACATGAAGAGTTTCGAGGATGTAGCAGATGATTACTTGATGGATCTGATTAGTAGAAGCCTAGTAACAGTTGGCCAAGAAAAATCCAAAGGCGGGGTGAAATCTTGTCGTGTTCATGATCTCTTACGTGAATTCTGCTTGACTAAAGCTAGAGAAGAGAACTTTTTAGAGAAGATACATGGGTATGATAAACACTTTCCTTCTTCTAATGATAATCTAGATTATGGTGTTGATCCTAATTATTCTTGTTCTTCCACACCCACAGAATATCACTTACGTCGCCTTTGCATTTTTTCCAAAAGGAATCGTTTCATAATGCTAAAGCCTTCTGGTCCACTTGTTAGATCACTACTTTTTTTTGCTAGTAGTGATATGTGCCCAAGTCATTCCTATGATGTGTCGTTCATTTCTCAGAACTTCAAGCTTCTTACAATATTGGACTTGGAAGACATCAACATAGGTGACTCTTTCAAACCGATTAACATGCTTGTTCTTTTAAGATACTTGGCAATTCAAGGGTGTTCCAATATTATTCCATCATCTATAGCCAATCTTTTTAACCTAGAAACTCTTCTTATTAAGGGGTTAAGAGCTGAAGTTGTAAAGATACCGGATTCTTTTTGGGATATGTCTAAGTTGAGACACGTGCATATAAATGGCAGTGCTTCTTTTGATTTGGACCCTCGCAGACTTGAGAACTCCTCTATACTAGATAATCTGCAAACTTTTTCTACACCATCTCTTGCTTATGGAAGCGGTACGGAAAAGATGATGAGAAGGCTACGAGGCATTCGAAAATTGAAATGCATATTTTTGGATTCAGGAGATGGTGCTACAAATTGCAAGAAGTTACCAGAGTTGGAGTCTTTCAGTCAACTTATATCACTAAATGTGTTTGACAATGGCGAGGGTAGATATCCATTTGAATTTAGTTTTCCCTCAAATCTTAAGAAGTTGACTTTGTCAAATTTTCGCATGCCGTGGAATCAAATGTCACAACTTGCAATGCTATGCAATTTGGAGGTTCTCAAACTGTTGAACAATGCTTTTGAGGGTGAAATATGGGAGATGGAGGAAGAGGTATTCACAAATCTCAAATTCTTGAAGTTAGACACTCTAGATGTTTTAGAATGGAGAGCAACAGGTGATCACTTTCCCCACCTCGAGCGCCTACTCTTACACAAATGTAAGCAACTCGAGGAGATCCCTCTTGGTATAGGGGACATTCCTACTTTACAGATGATTGAGGTGATGTGGTGCAGTACTTCTGTTGCAGTTTCAGCAAAACAAATTCAGGAAGAGCAATGGGAGTTTGGTAATGAGGAACTAAAAGTCAATCTTCTGTCCTGAAGTATGGGATTTGTAATCCTCATCATGAAATGATAGGTGATCATTGTGTGCTTGTACTCCTGAGTAAGTGAATTTGACCTCATTAGTTTTTCTCTATGTTTACTATTAATTGATGACTGAATTTGATTCTTATAATCTTTGTCCTTGAAGATTGATATCAGAAATAGTTCCCTGTCCCCAGATTTGCCAGGATTGTTTCTCATGCTTAGTATTAGCCTCTGGCAGCAGTCACTATACCTTACAATACCCTTTTAAACAACATCAGTAAGTCTTATGCTATGATTGTTTCTGCTATTGATTATCTGTAGGAATGTGAAATACGCTTCTATTGTTGATCAAAGGATTTTTTCTTGTGTCAGGTATTCAGTCGTTTGGCCAACACACATACACAAACGTGAGGCCCACTTTTTCTCTTAGGGGCCAAATGGTCAAATGCTGGGTAGTAGAATTTTTCTTGATCAGATTGAAAGTGGGCTTCTGGGAGGTAGGCTTGTCTCTGATCTCAGCACACTATGTTGTCGATACTCCAAGTCGTTGCTTTCTTAGCATCAGTGACAGTATCAAGAACTTATTTTGCATTTACCTCATAGATGATTTCGTTATGGTCCCAGGTGGAGGCCAACATGCAGGCTTCAACGAAGCCAATGCCTCAGCCTAAGTAGCGTCAGATGCTGTCAGCCTAACTTGCCTCTCACTGCCCTGCTGTTTCACATACTCAGCACCTGTTGTTCAGGTAACTCTCATAATGTAATTAACGTTACTTGGGAGATCCAGAGGTTAGAATCGTCAGCTCCCTTTTCTTCGATATCTCGAATGAAGTGGCTAAGCTTTCCTTATAAAATCTTCAATAAAGTATAATGCTTCCTATTGAATATCTCCGTAAGGCGAAACATTTAAACTCTTTTCAGCCATCATTTTGCTTAAAAGTTTTTCTTTTAAATCCTTTTTTAGCTCCAGGACTCTGAGTTTGAACTTATTACTATTGCATCATTAATTTACTATCCTTGGATTTTGATCATCATGTTATTCACTTATTATTCTTAATATCTTAAAAAGAGCAAACAATTTCATGCAACTGAATCTGCAGCTCTGCCTCACTCGTTGAGGCCATTGCATTAAGGAATGCATTCCATTTTGCTGCTGTAAGTAGAACAGATAACATCATTCTGGAATTGGATTCTAAAGTGGTGTTTAAAGCTGTCATAGACCTGGTGACCTTGTAGCTAAACTGATGTTGAATGGTAATTTGCCTGTTAATTTAGCTACTAAGTTAGCAGTTATAATTTTGAAGATAACTCCTAAAAGATAAGGCTAAAAATCAGTGATTTAATTCTAGTAGGACTCTTACCCATGTAAAGAGAACCCTGAATAAACTCATGTTCATTCCTTTTCGAAACTTCCTTATTTGCTTTCTATACAGAAAACCTTGAAGAGAACCAAGAGGCTACCCGCCCTGCAGCTTGAGTGTCCCTTGCACGTCCTTTTTCGGTAAGTAGTTAAAAGTAGTTTGGACTTTTACTAGAAGAATACAATGTTTAACATTAAGATTAGCTTAGCTACTATATTAATGTTGATTATGGGTGATTGAGGCTAATAGATATATAAACCTTGATGTTGGAATATTATAGGGTTGCAAAACTAGGAAATTTTTTGAGTATTTAAAAAGCTTGGTGTGTGAGGTAAGTGGGGTTTATCTCATTTTTCCTTCTTTTCCCATTAAAATATTCTTGCTCGTTATTGCATACTCTAGAATTATTATATTCTCTCTCCGTTCCTGCTATATGAGTTGGTATCCTCCAATGTCTTTTTGAACTTTTCCATCCAATACCTTGTGGATCCTGTGAACATAACCAGGTTTGCTACCTGGCTTTATGGACGAGCAAAATCTTCAAAGCATCAGGGTGTTTGAGAGGGGAAGCTGAACCAAAGTTGGCTTTCATCTGTTGGGCAATTTGGAAAGGAAGAAATGCTCGTGTTTTTTGAAGGAAAAGATACCAATACTTTCCAGACTGTGTGTGATGCAAACTCTTTGCATATGGAATACCAAGCAGATCACTCTGATCCTGATCAGTATCAAATTATCAATTGAGAAACAGAACAGGGAAACTTAGTTCGTTGGACTACCCACCCCCGGGGGTCATCAAACTCAATTGCGACACTGCCTTCCATAATGGTAAGGCTGCAGCAGCGACTATTGCAAGGGATAGTCGGGGAAAGATCATTGGAGGACACTCTACATCGTTTCACGGCCAATCAGCACTTCAAGCAGAGGCTATTGCACTTAGGAATGCCTGCGCTATGCAGCTCAAGATGGAAACACTTGCGTTATCCTTGAGAATGATGCTGAATCCATTTATAGGCACTTAGAGGAAGACATTAAATCCATCTCAGCAAGCATTCCTAGTGTCCAATTTCAGGTCACAAGAAGAGAAGGTAATAAAGCAGCTGATTGGACCGATAAAAGCCCAGGCAACTAGGAATATCTCAATGTACCTCATGAACTTATTAATATTACTATTACTACTAAAACTTATATAATCCCACAACTATTGATTAATTTCTTCTAATTATGACACTGACATGTGTGCTTGACAAACATCTGACTTATATTTTTTCATTTTTTCATATGCCTAGCTTGCATTTTGAGTCTGTCACCTTTCTTTCAGTATAATCTTACTTAGTCGATAAATTTGTCCAACTTTACAATGCTTGTTGCATAAATCAATCTTTCTACTTCAGTTGGACTTTCTTCTTTTTGTCCAGGTTGGACTTTCTTCTTTTTGTCCAGGGGCTTGAATTGTCTTCCGAACCTCATAAATTTATTTCAATCCTTTATAACGTTTCTTGAAAATTTTGTTTCTATTGTGGCGTGCATATATTGTTTCACTGCATTCAACTCAAGCGATCACTGTAATTCTAAAACGGATTTAACTGAATTTAATTCTTGGTAGTTCGTTCCTATTACCAGTATAATTGTGCCTGTGATAAGTTTCATGTACCAATATATATTAGTGTTGTCCTTTATTGTTTACTGAAAAATACATCTACTACTATTATTCGATGTGTTTATCACGTATTGGACATGTAAGCTTGTACAATTTGGTATGTGCTTGTATATGGAAAGAGATCTTTGGTCTGATAGGAGCATAGTACTCGTCATTGTAGGCTTGTTGAGGGCATTTACTTGACATTATAGACCCGATTATACCCGTCATTCTGGTATAGCTTAATGACTCATAGTTGTTACTTCTGCTTGTTTTGTTTACAGATTGCGAAGAGTAAGTGTGATGGTTCGAGGATACGAGAGGGGTATTCAACTTTGACATTAAGTATGATCATAGTTGCATTAAATGATATCAGAGAAGTCTTACCAGAACTTCGAAATGGATGAACTATTTTGGTGATGACTCGTTCTCCAGAGTTGGCTGTCCAGATTGGTTATGGTTCTCAAAACGTTTTTGTTGACAATGCTTCAACATTACAAATTCATAAGCCAACAACTAATGACCATGTAGTGGGTTTCCGGACAGAGATAGAAGGGATGTTTGAGTTGCTTACTAGAGGACCAACAAAACTGTGTCTTATCTCCATTGTTGGCATGGCAGGACAAGGCAAAACAACTCTTGCTAAAAAATTGTATAGTGATGCTTCTATCATCAGCTACTTTGATACTCGTACATGGTGTTGTGTTTCTCAATCATACCAAAAAAGAGAGTTATTGCTGGACCTTTTAGGTCATGTTGTTCAACTTTCTGATACAATTCATCATAAGAATGATGAAGAACTAGCTGAAATGTTGTACAAAAATCTCAAGGGCCGAAGGTTCCTCATTTTCTTAGATGATATATGGGAAATCAGTGCCTGGAATGATCTTGCAAGATGTTTCCTAGATGACAAGAATGGAAGTAGAATTATGTTCACTTCTAGAATACAAGAGTCGGCTTCCCAAGCTAAATCTGATAGCAAATTGCAATCTCTGTCTCTACTTTCTGATGATGAAAGTTTGGAGTTACTGACGAAGAAGCTTTTTGAAAATGAAAGTTGCCCTCCTCAACTTTCAGGAATCGGAAGAGAAATTGCAAAAAATTGTAAAGGTTTGCCTCTTTCAGTCATTTTGATAGCTGGGATTCTTGCAAAGATAGAGAAAACAGTGGATCAATGGAAAGAAATTGAAGATTCTTTAAGTTCACGTATACTTGATGATGCGGAAGCAGAGAGCAAGGGTGTAATAGAGCTCAGTTACAAGAATTTACCAAATTATTTAAAACCCTGCTTTTTGTATTTTGGAGCATCTTTGGAGGATAAAGAAGTTTTAGTTTGCAAATTGATTCGATTGTGGATTGCTGAAGGATTTATACAACATTCTGACATGAAGAGTTTAGAGGATGTAGCAGAGGATTACTTGATGGATCTGATTAGTAGAAGCCTAGTAACAGTTGGCCAAGAAAAATCCAAAGGTGGGGTGAAATCTTGTTGTGTTCATGATCTCTTATGTGAATTCTGCTTGACTAAAGCTAGAGAAGAGAACTTTTTGGAGGAGATACATGGGTATGATAAACACTTTCCTTCTTCTAATGATAATCTAGATTATGGTGTTGATCCTAATTATTCTTGTTCTTCCACACGCATAGTATATCACCTACGTCGCCTTTGCATTTTTTCCAAAAGGAATCATTTCATAATGCTGAAGCCTTTTGGTCCACTTGTTAGATCACTATTGTTTTTTGCTAGTAGTGATATGTGCCCAAGTTATTCCTATGATGTGTCGTTCATTTCTCAGAACTTCAAGCTTCTTACAATATTGGACTTGGAGGACATCAATATAGGCGACTATTTCGAATCGATTAACATGCTTGTTCTTTTAAGATACCTAGCAATTCAAGGGTATTTCAATATTGTTCCATCATCTATAGCCAATCTTTTTAACCTAGAAACTCTTCTTATTAGGGGGTTAAGATCTGAAGTTGTAAAGATACCGGATTCTATTTGGGATATCTCTAAGTTGAGGCACGTGCATATATATGGCAGTGCTTCTTTTGATTTGGACCCCCACAGACTTGAGAACTCCTCTATACTAGATAGTCTGCAAACTTTTTCCACACCATCTCTTGTTTATGGAAGCGGTACGGAGAAGATGATGAGAAGGTTACAAGGCATTCGAAAATTGAAATGCAAATTTTTGGATTCATGGGATGATGCTACAAATTGCAATAAGTTACCAGAGTTAGGGTCTTTCAGTCAACTTGTATCACTAAATGTGTTCTACAATGCCGAGGGTAGATATCCATTTGAATTTAGTTTTTCCTCAAATCTTAAGAAGTTGACTTTGTCAAATTTTCGTATGCCATGGAATCAAATGTCACAACTTGTAATGCTATGTAATCTGGAGGTTCTCAAACTACTGAACAATGCATTTGAGGGTGAAATATGGGAGATGGAGGACGAGGTATTCACAAATCTCAAATTCTTGAAGTTGGACACTCTAGATGTTTTAGAATGGAGTGCAACAGATGATCACTTTCCCCGCCTCGAGCGCCTAATCTTACACAAATGTAAGCAACTCAAGGAGATCCCTTTTGGTATAGGAGACATTCCTACATTACGAATGATTGAGGTGATGTGGTATAGTACTTCTGTTGCGATTTCAGCAAGAAAAATACAGGAAGAGCAACAAGAGTTTGGTAATGAGGAACTGAAAATCCATCTTCTGTCCTGGGATTTGGAATTGTCATCATGAAATGATTGGATGATCATTGTGCTTCTAATCCTGTGTAAGTAAATTTAAACTCATTAGTGTCTCTCTATGTTTACTATTAATTGATAACTGAATTTGATTCTTATAATCTTTGTCTTTGAAGATTGTTATCGGAAATAGTTACCTGACTCTAGATTTGCCTGGATTGTTTCTCATGCTTCAATATTAGCCTCTGGCAGCAGTGAATATACCTGCAATACCCTTTTAACCAACATCAGTAAGTCTTATTCTATGATTTTTTCTGCTATTGATTATCTGTTGAATTTAGTATTATAAAGAACATAGAGAACATTTGTGGAACATGACATCCTGAAAGCAGAACATTTCCATGCTCTCTATGTACTTTCATTTGTAGGAATTTGAAATACGCTTCTATTGATGATCAGAGGATTGTTCTTGTGCCAGGTATTCAGTCGTTTGGCCTACACACAGACACAAACGTGAGGCCCACTTTTTTCTCTTAAGGGCCAGGTGGTCGAATGCTGGGTAGTAGAATTTTTCTTGATCAGATTGAAAGTGGCCTTCTAGGAGGTAGGCTTGTGTCTCTGATCTCAGACTATGTTGTCAATACTCCGAGTCGTTGCTTTCTTAGCATCAGTGACAGCATCAAGAACTTCCTTTGCATCTACCTCGATAGATGATTTTGTTAGGTTCCAGGAGGAGGCCAACATGCAGGCTTCAACGAAGGCAATTGCCTCAGCCTAAGTAGCGTCAGATGCTGTCAGCCTAACCTGCCTCTCACTGCCCTGCTGTTTCACATGCTCAGCCCCTGGTGTTCAGGCAACTCTCATAACGTAATTAACGTTACTTGGAAGATCCAGAGGTTAGAATCGTCAGCTCCCTTTAAAATCTTTTGTTGGAAACTATGTTGCATAGAACTTACGGGTTTGATCTTATCTTCAATAAAGGATAATGCTTCCCATTGAATATCTACACAAGGTGAAACATTTAAAATCTTTTCAGCCATCATTGTGCTTAAAAGTTTTTAATTTAAATCCTTTTTTAGCTCCAGGACTCTGCGTTTGAACTTATTACTATTGTATCATTATTTACTATCCTTGGATTTTGATCATAACGTTATTCACTTATTGTTCTTAAAAAGAGCAAACAGTTTCATGCCACTGAATCCGCAGCTCTGCCTCACTCGTTGAGGCCACTGCATTAAGGAATGCATTCCATTTTGCTGCTGTAAGTAGAACAGATAACATCATTCTGGAATTGGATTCTAAAATGGTGTTTAAAGCTGTCGTAGATCGTGAGCGTGGCAAGGAGTGGAAGATGAAGAAGGTTGTTTCGGACATCCACAACATTTGCTCCACCTTTGACAATGTGCAGTTCAGGCTCATTAGGAGAACAACCAATCGACCTGGTGATCTTGTAGCTAAACTGGTGTTGAATGGTAATTTGCCTGTTAATTTAGCTACTAAGTTAGCAATTATAATTTTAAAGATAACTCCTAAAAGATAAGGCTAAAAATCAGTGATTTAATTCTAGTAGGACTGTTACCCATGTAAAGAGAACCCTGAATAAACTCATGTTCATTCCTTTTTGAAACTTCCTTATTTGCTCTCTATACAGAAAACCTTGAAGAGAACCAAGAGGCTACCCGCCCTGCAGCTTGAGTGTCCCTTGCACGTCCTTTTTCGGTAAGTAGTTAAAAGTAGTTTGGACTTTTACTAGAAGAATACAATGTTTAACATTAAGATTAGCTTAGCTACTATATTAATGTTGATTATGGGTGATTGAGGCTAATAGATATATAAACCTTGATGTTGGAATATTATAGGGTTGCAAAACTAGGAAAATTTTTGAGTATTTAAAAAGCTTGGTGTGTGAGGTAAGTGGGGTTTATCTCATTTTTCCTTCTTTTCCCATTAAAATATTCTTGCTCGTTATTGCATACTCTAGAATTATTATATTCTCTCTCCGTTCCTGCTATATGAGTTGGTATCCTCCAATGTCTTTTTGAACTTTTCCATCCAATACCTTGTGGATCCTGTGAACATAACCAGGTTTGCTACCTGGCTTTATGGACGAGCAAAATCTTCAAAGCATCAGGGTGTTTGAGAGGGGAAGCTGAACCAAAGTTGGCTTTCATCTGTTGGGCAATTTGGAAAGGAAGAAATGCTCGTGTTTTTGAAGGAAAAGATACCAATACTTTCCAGACTCTGTGTGATGCAAACTCTTTGCATATGGAATACCAAGCAGATCACTCTGATCCTGATCAGTATCAAATTATCAATTGAGAAACAGAAGAGAGAAACTTAGTTCGTTGGACTACCCACCCCCAGGGGTCATCAAACTCAATTGCGACACTGCCTTCCATAATGGTAAGGCTGCAGCAGCGACTATTGCAAGGGATAGTCGGGGAAAGATCATTGGAGGACACTCTGCATCGTATCACGGCCAATCAGCACTTCAAGCAGAGGCTATTGCACTTAGGAATGCCTTCGCCTATGCAGCTCAAGATGGAAACATTTGCATCATCCTTGAGAATGATGTTGAATCCATTTATAAGGCACTTGGAGGAAGACATTAAATCCATCTCAGCAAGCATTCCTAGTGTCCAATTTCAGGTCACATGAAGAGAAGGTAATAAAGCAGCTGATTGGACCGATAAAAGCCCAGGCAACTAGGAATATCTCAATGTACCTCATGAACTTATTAATATTACTATTACTACTAAAACTTATATAATCCCACAACTATTGATTAATTTCTTCTAATTATGACACTGACATGTGTGCTTGACAAACATCTGACTTATATTTTTTCATTTTTTCATATGCCTAGCTTGCATTTTGAGTCTGTCACCTTTCTTTCAGTATAATCTTACTTAGTCGATAAATTTGTCCAACTTTACAATGCTTGTTGCATAAATCAATCTTTCTACTTCAGTTGGACTTTCTTCTTTTTGTCCAGGGGCTTGAATTGTCTTCCGAACCTCATAAATTTATTTCAATCCTTTATAACGTTTCTTGAAAATTTTGTTTCTATTGTGGCGTGCATATATTGTTTCACTGCATTCAACTCAAGCGATCACTGTAATTCTAAAATAGATTTAACTGAATTTAATTCTTGGTAGTTCGTTCCTATTACCAGCATAATTGTGCCTGTGATATGTTTCATGTACCAATATATATTAATATTAGTTTTGTCCTTTATTGTTTACTGGAAAATACATCTACTACTATTATCCGATGTGTTTATCACGTATTGGACATGTAAGCTTGTACAATTTGGTATGTGCTTGTATATGGAAAGAGTAGGAGCATAGTACTCATCATTGTAGGCTTGTTGAGGACATTTACTTGACATTATAGACCCGAGTATACCCGTCATTCTGGTATAGCTTAATGACTCATAGTTGTTACTTCTGCTTGTTTTGTTTACAAATTGCGAAGAGCAAGTGTGATGGTTCGAGGATACGAGAGGGGTATTCAACTTTGACATTAAGTGTCATATATCTTGTTTTAAATCTTGCCACTTTGGCATAAATGATGTTAGAGTTCTTATTTGTTAACTGTGAAGGAGAAATGATATATTTTTATGGTAGAATGTAGCACTCTGTTTTTCTCTTGAGATGTAGTGGAGCTTTCACTTTTGTGATGTTTAATACATAATGGGCCAAAACTTTTTGCAATTCGTCTAACTGCCTAATTCAGTTATATATTGTTGGCACTATTATTCATTCAATTTACTGAAATCCTGGACTTCGTTTCCGGAAATATAGTTATCCATGCCTCCTCACGTTAATTGCAGGATAATGCCTCCACTAACCAATTTTTTAGAAAAATTCTACGTTCGGAAGAATGAAACTCAAAAGAATTGAAAGGACCTAGCTCAAGCATTATTTGGAATGACTAACCATGAAGCGTTTTTAGGTGACTTTTTAGTTTCTCATCAAATATCAAGGCTCAACTCTGGACAGACATTGGGTAGCCTTAATTAGCTTTTCACCTTTTCCTAATCCAAAAAAAAAAAAAAAACTTTCAACCTTTCTTGAATGAGTTTGATTAAAAAAATAAAAATAAATAAAAAACAGACATCCAGGAAAATATCCCCTTTTCTTCTTCAATTTTTATCAAATTAAACGGACCATTGAAGTTGAGTTGGAACAGACCCAAAGCTCACTAATTCAATCGATCAAAGCACCGTCTCGTCAAATTAAATGCAATTATGTTGCGAAAATTCATATTATTTGTATTGGAAACATGGTAACGTGGATTTATAAGAACCTACCCAAATCTTGTATTTTCCCTTTTCTTTTCATATAATTAATATTTCTCTGCGTTACAAAATAGACCTACTTTTATTTTCACACAGATTAAAAAAAATGTAATTAGTATAGTTAAAACAATAAAATTTTGCTTAATCTTTTCCTAATATACCCCTCCATTTATTACTGCAATTCAAATCAAATAATGGTATAATTGTTGTTAAAGACAAAATAAATTGAGGAGTATCCGGAAACTAATAAATTAATTATCCTTTCAAAAAGAAAAATAGACTATAATTTAGAACAAGTGAAAAAAAGAGAGTAAATCTATCTTGACTAAGTGGTGCAACCCCCACTGTGAACTGAATGGCAGGATTCGAGTCATGGGTGTGGGGAAAGGGGAATTTGGGGGGCGGGGGGCGGGGGAAAAAAAAAGAAAAAGCCTATCTTAATGGGATTGAGTAAAGTATGCACCGAGCCAAGATTTATCTCAAAAGAAAAAAAAAACCGGCAAATATAAGAATATCAGCAACAGTAGGTAGAACTTTTATGAATATCAGCAACTAGAATGGAGGTTAAACTGTATACGAATATCAGCAAACAAGACAGAGCATCCAAAAGGACATGGAAAAAATGCAGCAGGAAAAAAAAATTAATAATCTATTTTCACTACCAAAATTTTGGTTTCAGCTACCTAGCTAAAATGAATCCATCTCCACCACCCTCTCCCTACAACGATCGATACATCTAAATATAAACAGCCGACTGACTAATACCCAATGACCAACTTACTGAATTTATATGTACAACATCCTCCCTATCCACCGTAAGGGTGTTGCCAACCTGAAACTCTGAACCCAAAACGTCCGTTCTTGAAAAGATCCCTTCAAAGCTTCTCATCTTCATGCAGCAATAATCAACCAAAGAATGACATCTAAGAATGAAACACTCTAACTCGCCAAAAATTTCCCCGTGATCCTCCTCCAAGTTAATTCCTAGATTTTGTGAGTAATATATGTCTTCCAGTAAGTGCTTGTTGCAGCTCTTACATCTTTCCCCCGGAATAAACCAAATGGGGCTTCTGTTCATATGCGGTTATAACTTTCAGTACAAAGCCACAATCCTCATTCCCCTTTCCGTTTTTCCTTTTTCCGTATTTTTCCCCTTTCTCCTTTTTTCTCAATTTCTTCCCCAATAACAATTCTCTCTCACCCTTCATACATACCACAATCCTCTTCCTCTCTTCCATGGTGCAAGTGCATAGTCCATTTTCCTCAATTTTAATTTTTATATCATACACACACAAAGGTAATGTAGTAGACCATAAAAAATATTATATAATGTTTAATTTACTTTTTTTTTGGTAAGTTAATTTTATGCATAATTATTAATAGAAAGATTTTTTTTTTGTGTTTTCTACAAGTCAAAAAATACTACACAAAAGAATACGGTATAATAAAATAATAATAAAAAAATTTCAGCCCCCTAACATTAAGTTTTTGGATCCACCCCTACCAAGAGAGAAGCTCCCTCTGAAGTTCAAGAATAGCTCTCACATGTGACTCACTTTGAAATGCTGTGTTTGCTTTTAGAGAACCAATTTTACTCTGCATGACAGCTTGAAATTGTTTCTGGTGATACTTCAGCATGGCCTTCCACATTCATCTCAGCCTGAAAGTTACAATAACACTTGTTAGATCAAATGGACAGAGAGTTTGCAGCAAACTTTATTTGAAGCAAAAAATAAAGAAGGGCACAACCCAAGTATTGGATTAGAATTAATTATTGGTAATTAATTCATATGTGGTTTTGGATTAGAAATTGAACTTTGATTAAATTACTTATTTAATAGTAGTTTAAAATGTTATAACTAATAGTTTTTGAAACCACTTTAAACTCCCTAACATTATTATAGGAATTTATGGAAATTAGTTTTCCTCAAGTTTTGCAATAAAAATTCATGTGAAAATTTAATAAAATCATATTAATGCAAATATTGATTATGGAATTGGATTAAATAACTTATAAGAGTTAATCCAAATTAATCAAGGATCGAGACAACCAAAATAAATAAATAATTAAATAATTATGGAGTACGCGTGCATGTATGGAGAAGCGCGCGGCCACGCGCACGACATCTTTTTTTTTCAAACAATAGGAACTAAATGAGTGACTTTTAAAACAATAAAGACTATTGGTGGGATTTTGCAAACAATAAGGACTAATAGTGTGACTTCTGATTAATTGATTAAAACATAAAACAATAGAGACTATTTGTTTAATTTTTCTTTTATAATAATTGGCAAGAAAAATTTCTACCATCAAGCCATGTGGCCATTCGGGACAGAGATGAAGTGTGGATCCCAATGATCACATATTGATAAGTAGCCTTATGGCATTACTGATTCATGATTTAATTATGAAAAATTATTAAATATTATCTTATTTTTATCACATATTTATTAGTTTGTATATAAATGCATAGTTGACATAGTAAAATAATAAACATGACTATTACTCTTTTCTTCTGACATATTTTTCGATTAATTCGGACTAACATTAATCATTTTACATGAGGTGGGTCCTATATGCACGTGGGTCTCACTCTCTCTTTCACGAATTGATGGTAGTCTGGACTAACTGAAGAATTTTCCATCATCCAGAATTATCACTTGGTCCAACCTTTTCTATTTGCAGGAGTAAAATAAATAAACATGACTTTCTCAGAATTTAGCTGCACCTTCGTGTGAAGTCTCAAAATACATTTACAGTCGCATAAAATCTAATCCTGATTTTCACCCCCTCCCCTGGTCACTTTGCTTTTCCTTTCTTTCCTCTTTCACCCATTTCTTTCCCTTCTTGGATTTGCTCTTCATGTAAAATATCTTATCAGCCTTCTTTTGTCTTTCCTTTCAAACTTGTTCAACATCATTAATTTCTGACCGTACATGAGCATTTTGTATTGAATGATGTTTCTTTCCACTTCTGAACCTTTTGTTATCTTCACGAAGTCCGCAGGCACCTGTGAAAAGAATAATTTGAGGAACAAGTTTATATTTTAGCAACTAAATAAATTGTAAAATACACAATGACTTAGTCAGGCCATAAGAAAATTGGGATTTCTTTACATTTCAGGTAAGAACGGAAGCTCTATTATGTGTTTGCATGTATGTGAGGGAGTGAGAGAGAGAGAGAACATAAAGCATTTGTAGCTGATTTTCATATTATGCAAAAAAAAAAAACACTAGGTTGCAAAGCTCAAATAGTTAAGTCATGAGAAACAACATTTGGGATTTTAGAGAATGCTAATGAAATCCAAAATTTTGCTTTCATATTTTCCAGGAAAGGAGGAGATAATAAATACACTAAAATAAAAAGACCCACTTCTTTTTTTCTATCAAAATGTATTAACAAGTACTACTACGTCAAATCTAAACAAGAACTAGCACAAAAACCCTAGGTCCAAAATAAAAACAGAAAAACAAGAATATACACATCCTAGGGGCAAAACTAAGGAAACTTCAATGAAGACACATTGATGTGAAAAAGTAATTTTAAAGCACGGTTAAAATGTCATAACTTTGTTACATTCAATAGTTGGGAACTCATGAGCTACAGCAACCTCCAGACATGTTAATATCATTAATTGATAGAGATAGAAGATGTAAGTCTCACCCTCGATAGATTGTGTAATTCTCGACTTTGGCCTCCAAATGAAGGAAAAAAAAAGTACTAAGACACTTTCAAATAATGCTTGAAGGTTAATAGAACTTGACAAACATGATAAGAAATGACAACATATAATAGCAAACCATGAAAGAAAAGATCAGTGGAATAATGTTGGTTAAAGAAAAACATAATGCAGAAGCATCCATTCAAAATAATTACCTTCCAAATTGGTAGATTAGCCAGTCCCATCATCATTTCTTCCTTTCATTTTTTGTATATCCTAGTGTTTTTAGCTTTTCCTTTTGCACCACCCGGCCTTTACCTACGTACCATTAAGAAAAGAGCATGAATGGCCAAGAAAAGTCGCAAGGTAGGTGAAAAGAAAATAGAGTTCCTTCTCAATGAAGTGATTTAAGGCTCCGTTTGTTTGCCGTAAAACATTCTCCTAGAAAATATTTTTCTAATTTTACAGTTTTGATAACACCGAAAAATTGGTCAGTTGTAAAATATTTTTCAGTCAAAATGGTGGGCTACTTTTTGGAGATGGAGTTTGGTAATACTGAAAAATTGATTAACTGAAAAATATTTTCTGGTAAAAAATGTTGGGCTACTTTTTAGAGATTTTTCGGTGTTTGGTAACACTGAAAAATTGATCAACTGAAAAATATTTTTCGGTCAAATATTACAATTAGTACAAAGTTTGAGAAAATATTTTCATGTTTTTTGGGAGAGGAAAACATTTTTTGGAACTTAACCACCCCTATTTATGTGTATATATATATTTTTTTTATAAATTTCATGTTGAAAAATATTTTTAATTGTATATCCAAATACTAGAAAATATTTTTTGATATTCTATTTTTCAGGAAAATATTTTCCCCTAATAAATTATTTTACGGCAAACAAACGGAGCTCAAAAAAATATTTTTCTCTGAAAATATTTTCCACACACAAGTTATTTTACGGCAAATAAACGGAAGAAAATATTTTATTTTTCAAGCAAGCAAGTTATTTTACGGCAAATAAACGGAGCCTTAAAAGTGACAAAAAATTGTTAGAATTACAAAGCAAACAGCTAAATTAGTAGTATGCTTTCTTTTCCCCACCCTTTTGACAAGAGCTAAGAGGATTTCTTATAGTTCTAAAGCAGAGGGATAAACTCACATGGTCTATTAGGTGATGGCTGCATGCACATGCCAAGTCCTAAATTAGTTTTTGATAACATTTGAAGGCAATTATTAAGCAAAATGACCAGTAAAATTTAAGATAACTGACCTTTTTTTTTATGACGTGGGAACCAGTTAGTGAAACTCGATCACCAGAGATCGGCGGAGCCCAACCACTCCTTGATAAATTTTCAGGTGCAGCAATCCATCGCAATACATGCACCGGTTCAATCAAAGTAATCCAAAAAAGGTTGCGTGAATCAAATTTGAGAGTATATTAACACACCTCTTACCGTTAGTCTGTCCCTTGGCGACATGATAACTGACCCTTATTCCTCCAATTTTTTGGTTTCATAATAATAAGCGCGCCTAATTCCTCCAATTCTTAGGTTCTATTAGAATTTCAATATATCTTGCAAATTATGAACAGAACCTAATGGATAGGAAAATACAAGTTTCCAATGAAAAGGGAAGCAGGCTTTCTTCTGACAAATTAGAAAGATACAAAAAATCAAGAAATTGTTATCATTTAATATGAGATCAACTATTAGAATTTCACCTCTTAATAACTCACATACACTAGCGAATATGAGTGAATCTAAATTTGAACCTTTTTATAGTGATATGATAGACGTTTACATAGCTATATGTTTTCTGTATAAGTGAGGGAGACTTGCTTCCATAATAGGCTGAATATGGCCCTTTGAAATATTTGTATTTTTTACATTTCAAGAATAAACAAAATCTTCTCTTTTTTTTTCATTTTTTCTTAAAAAAGTAAAGCAATCCTCTGGCATTTGTGGCATTAAAACTATAAGAGCACTTACAAACATTTTAGAAATCACGCAAAAAATTGTTATCGATCATCAGAATGCATTAGAAGTCCTTTTGATCTCATATGTCGTGTATATAATTTTTTAAAAATAAAATAAAAAAGGATTAAAGTGATTTTTTGATTCTTTATTTGTATTGCCAAAAAAAATGATAGAAAAAAATTAAATAAAAAGTCATTTTAAGTACCTTTTTATTTCATTGTCATATTAAAGAGACCCGTATAAAAGTTTAGAATTATGTCCATACAATGACAACAAATCGCTTGGATAAAAATATTTTGCGATTTAGATTGTATACCAATTCAAATGTGCTACAGTAATTGCTCATAATTATTTCCATTGTATATGAATTCAAAATTTTAAAAAATAATATAAACCAATTGTATAATTTTTTTGTAATTAAATTCTACTCTTAATGTTATTAGGATTTTATTAGGATTTAGATGGTGTCCGTTCAAAAAAAAAAAAAAAAGGATTTAGATGGTGTACTAATTGTTACCAACTAGTACTAATTTTCCAAACTAAAGCTAGATTACTTGAGTTACGGAAAGAACTAATTTTTTTAACATTTAAATTAAGTTTTTACATTTTTTCAGCGAATTTTCTATTTAAACTAATTTTTTGAAATAATCAATTTTGAATTTGTGTACCCAATTCCGATTTCATATTATACATAATACTAATCAATTTCAGTTTTAGATAATTTAATTTTTGCAATTATCCGAATGAGGAAAGATCGTCAAGTTAATTATCATAATTCTCCAATCATATTTGAATTTTTTTTTTTTTCAAAAATCGCGCCTAGTTCTAGATCTGATAGGGAATAGGACTCATAATACTAATCAATTTCATAATTTAATTTTCACAATTACCCGACATGTTATCATACCTTCCTACGACAACCACTCGTGGTCGTGGAAGCTTAAGCCATCTATCCGAAACTCTCAACCAAATTTATATTTTTAGTTAAAAAAATTAATTAATCCTCATTAAAAAAATATACTTATATAATTAAAAAATTATTTATTTTAGATTCTATTAAAAGGAATTTGTGAATCTGTCCTGAGTATATACAAATAGTAAGACGAAAAAGTGAATTATTCGTAAGGTAGATTTGGAGGTGTTATGAAAAATATGATATTGTAGATATTTATCGTTATTAACTTATCAAAAAAAAGAAGTTCTTTTATATGATTCTTTTGTTAGTGAAAAATTACTACAATTGAATAGTCAAAAGATGCTTATAGGATTCTTGTATAATGAAGATTATTATATGTATATGGAATGTGATGTAAATGTGATGTAATGAGTATGTCATCAAGATGGTAGAAAACTCTATAAGTAGAGGTTGTTTGTAAGAAGGAAACACACTTGAAGAAATTAACAATCTTACTCTCTCAAATTCTCTCTTGTTTTAGTATTCCTTTCTTTATATTTAAGTTTTAGTTTACAATACGTTATCAACACAAGGCTCTGTCGAAATAGCAAACAACGAAGTATCCGACCACTTCATTATCAAAAGTACATATAATCCTTCCCTTTTCAATTACATTTTGATTATATATTATAGATTAGTTAATATATTATAATCATATAGTTTGTGAAGTTTAACCTCTCTAAAAATATAAATAACTAGACTTTGGACATAAAAATAAAAAATAAAAAATTGATGTTTAACCAAATGAACTTTTGCTCGGACTTGCAATTTTTGGACATAAAATTCCGTTACTCAAAGGAAAGTTGGATTGATCTTTGGACCTAATTACCGTTGTTCATAAGGGTGTTGAAATCATTATTGGATTAAATTTTCCATTTATCAAAATAATGTAACAATTGTTTCCGGTTTGATTATAACTTATTACTAACTTTCCTGACTATATCTTGACATTATTTATATCTAACACTGACTTTTCTTACAGTTCTAACATTTATTTATATCTAACTTATCACTAACTTTTCTAACAATTCTAACATTATTTATGTATTTCTAACAATTCTAACATTATTTATATCTAACTATTTTACTATTGAGCATTTTATATTATTATACAATTCTTATATCCATCCTTTATATTGTGTCAATTTTAATCTTTTTGTTTAATTTCATAGTCTCCTACTATGAGTTAGTTTATTAGCCACATTTTTTTGTATAGAATCTAACATCTTTATGAGTTCTTATTAACTAAATTTTATTTGATATCTTTTTAGTATCAAAATGTCAAACATAACAAATCTTGATTTTGCCGTTCTTGACATATCGGGCGACAACTATTTGACCTGGGTACATCTACGAGCAAAAGGCCTTGAGAAAACTATTATTGAAGGAAATAAAGAGTCGTCACAGGATCTTGCTAAAGCTATGATATTTATCCGTCACCATTTACATGATTCATTAAAAATAGAATATCTCACTGTAAAAGATCCATATGAACTATGGACAAATCTAAAAGAAATATTTGACTACCAGAAAACAGTGCGCCTCCCACTACTTCGCTACAAGTGGATAAACATGAGATTGTAAGATTTTGCTACAGTACGTGAATATAATTATGCAGTGCATCATATTACTGCAGAATTGAAAATATGTGGAGAATAGATTTCAGAAGAAGACATGTTAGAAAAAAACATTTTCCACATTCCACGGAACATGATATTGCAACAACAATACAGAGAGCGTGGTTTTAAGAAGCATTCTGAGCTCATAACATGTCTTATGGTGGTTGAGCAGAACAACAAGCTATTATTGAAAAACCACAAATCATGACCAACAGGCTCAGAACCAGTTCCTGAAATAAATGCTACAAATGATCATAACCATGGTCATGGCAGAGGTCGTGGCCGAGGACGTGGTCGTGGAAAGGGTCGTGGTTTTGGTCGGGGACGAGGTCGTGGAGGTGGTCGTAGTAATACTTGGTATCGTGACGGCCAAAAAAGCTTCAATTTCAAGAAGCCAGAAAATAATGAAAAAGGTAATAGCTCGCAAAAGAGACCATCCCGAGATGATATATGCCATAGATGTGGCATAAAAGGTCATTGGGGAAAAAACTGTTGAACAGCAAAGCATCTTGTGGAGCTTTATGAAGCCTCAAAGGCAAAAGGAAAAAGGGTGGAAACAAACTTTGCCAAAAATGATAATCAGCAACAAAATTCACACTTTGATTATTCTGATTTCTTTGAGGATAACAATGAAGGGGTTGACCACTTAATTGATAATGAAAATTTTCATTTTAACTAAGAGTGATGAATATGTATCATCCTGTAAATTATTGAATATTGTGTGTATGAATATCATTATGCAAGTTGTTGTGCGTATGAATATCATTATGTAAGTTGTCGTGTATTGTGTGTATGAATATCATCATGTAAGTTGTTGTTTTTATTAAAAGTGTTATCACTATCATTTATTTTGATAATATTCTCACACAATTTATCTATCTTATTTTCAAGAAGTATGGACCTATACAATTTCAACAATGGAGAAATATGTATGGTAGACAGTGCAACAACGCATACCATTCTTAAAAACAAAATCTATTTCTCCTAACTGGAATTCGTAGAAGCAAATGTTAATACAATTTCGGGAACTACAAAAATTATTGATGGTTCTGGAAAAACTTGTATTATACTTCCTGGAGGAACAAAAATTATAATAAGCGATGCTTTATACTCTAGTAAATCACAGAGAAATCTACTAAGTTTTAGAGATATTCATCAAAATGGCTATCATATTGAAACCATAAATGAGAAAAGCAAAGAATATCTCTATATCACATCGCTTAGGTCTGGCAAAAAGTATACTGTGGAAAAATTGCCAGCATTATCTTCTGAAATATATTATACTCAGATAAATTCTGTAGAAACTAATATGGTGATTAACCAGAAGATACATGATCCGAAGAATTTTATTATTTGGCATGATTCCCTTGGACATCCGGGCACTGTGATGATGAAAATGATTATTGAAAATTCACATGGACATCCATTAAAGAATCAAAGGATTTTAATATCAAATGAATTTTCATGTATTGCTTGTGCCCAAGGGAAATTGATTAAAAGGCCATCCCCTACTAAAATTAATAATGAAGCTCCTGTATTTTTAGAACGAATTCAAGGGGATATATGTGGACCTATTGTTCCATCATGTGGACCATTCCGATATTTTATGGTATTAATAGATGCCTCAACTCGTTGGTCACATGTCTGTCTATTGTCCTCTCGAAATGTGGCATTTACAAGACTGCTTGCACAAATAATTCGATTACGTGCACAATTTTTGGATCACACAATTAAGAAAATCCGGCTTGATAATGCAGGAGAATTTACGTCCCAAGCATTCAATGACTATTGCATGTCTATTGGGATTACTGTTGAGCACCCTGTGGCACATACACATACGCAAAATGGTTTAGCTGAATCTTTTATTAAACGCCTACAACTAATTGCTAGACCATTACTTATAAGAACTAAGTTGCCTAGTTCTGCTTGGGGATATGTTATATTACATGCTGCAGCATTGGTTCGAACAAGACCAACTGCTTATCATAAATACTCCCCACTACAGCTTGTCTCTGGCCAAGAACCAAATTTATCCCATTTAAGAATTTTTGGTTGTGCAGTATATGTATCAATTGCTCTACCACAACGAACAAAAATGGGAAAACAAAGAAGACTGAGAATTTATGTTGGTTTTGAATCTCCATCAATTGTCAAATATCTTGAACCTTTAACTGGAGATCTTTTTACAGCATGTTTTGCTGATTGCCAATTTGATGAGGCAATATTCCCATTCTTAGGGGGAGAAAAACGGAAGATAGAGAAGCAATAAATTTCATGGAATGCATCTTTAGCATCTTATTTTGATCCTCGAACAAATCAATCGGAACTAGAAGTTCAAAAAATTATTCATCTGCAAAGGGTTGCAAATCAATTGCCAGATGCATTCACTAATGCGAAAAAGGTGACTAAGTCGCATATACAAGCATTAAATGCTCCAGCCAGAATTGATGTTTCAAAGGAGCAATCTATCAATACAATGACAAATGAATCTACTGCACGTCAGAAGCGTGGTAGACCTGTCGGTTCTAAAGATAAAAATCCTCGAAAGAAAAAAGGACATGATAAGTAGATTGTCAATCCTGAAATTATTAAAAATCATGTAGTTGTCGCGACACAAGAAAAGGAATCCTCAGTCGATTTTCAGGTACCTGAACATAATATAAATATTGAAAGTAATAATGAGGAGATCTCAATTAATTATGTTGCTACAAGAAGACGATGGAACTGAAATGAAATTGATATTGATGAAAAATTTGCATATGTAGTAGCTACTGATTTGATGAATGAAAACGAGGATCTTGAACCAAAATCTGTCCAAGAATGTCAACATAGAAATGATTGGCCAAAATAGAAAAACGCAATCCAAACAGAATTAAAATCACTTGCAAAACGTGAAGTTTTTGGGCCAGTAGTTCAAACACCTAAAAATGTGAAACCTGTAGGCGACAAATGGGTATTCGTTCGAAAGCGCAATGAGAATAATGAAATTGTAAGATATAAAGCGCGACTTGTAGCACAAGGATTCTCACAGAGGCCTGGAATTGATTATGAGGAAATATATTCCCCTATAATGGATGCAATTACATTTAGGTTTTTAATTAGTCTGGCAATTTCTGAAAAGCTTCATATGCATCTTATGGATGTGGTAACAACCTACCTATATGGCTCACTCACTTGAAAATGATATTTATATGAAAGTCCCTGAAGGACTGAAAATGCCTAAATCATGTGTCTCGAAACCTCGAGAAATGTACTCAATCAAATTACAACGATCATTGTATGGATTGAAACAATTTGGGAGAATGTGATATAATCGTCTTAGTAAATATTTACTAAAAGAAGGATGTGTCAATAGTCCAATAAGTCCATGTGTTTTCACCAAGAAATCAAACTATGGATTTGTTATTATTGCAGTATATGTTGATGATCTAAATATAATAGGGACTATTGAAGAACTTGCAGCGGCAACCACATATCTGAGTAAAGAATTTGAAATGAAAGATCTCGGAAAAACAAAATTTTGTCTCGGGTTGCAGATTGAACATTTATCAAATGGAATATTCTTGCATCAGTTAACCTACACAGAAAAGGTGTTGAAAAGATTTAACATGGATAAGGCTCATCCGTTAAGTACACCAATGGTTGTTCGATCCCTCGACACCAAGAAGGATCTATTTCATCCCAAAGAAGACGGTGAATAAATTCTTGGCCCAGAAGTACCATATCTTAGTGCAATTGGAGCACTAATGTATCTTGCTAACAACACACACCTTGATATCGCTTTCTCTGTCAATTTATTAGCAAGATATAGTTCAGCACCAACACGAATGCATTGGACTGGCATAAAATATATTTTTCGTTACCTTCGTGGAACAACTGATATGGGATTTTTGTATTCAAGGCATAAGCAACCACACTTGATTGGATATGCAGATGCATGATATATGTCAGACCCCCATAAAGGAAGATCACAGACTGGATATTTATTCACATATGGTGGTACTGCTATCTCTTGGCGATCTACAAAATAAACTATTACCGCAACTTATTCAAATCATGCTGAGATTCTAGCACTCCATGAGGCAAGTTGAGAATGCATTTGGTTAAGATCTTTGATTCATCACATTCGAGAAGAATGCAACATTTCAACAAATAAAGTGGATTCAACAATCATATATGAAGATAATACCGCATGCATTTCACAAGTAAAGGGAGGATACATCAAAGGTGACAGAACTAAGCATATCTCACCAAAATTCTTTTTCACACATGAACTTCAGAAAAAAGGTGAGATAAATGTTCTTCAAATTCGCTCAAGTGAGAATCTAGCAGATTTATTCACGAAGTCATTGCCTACATCAACGTTCGAGAAATTGGTATGTAAAATTGGAATGTGCTGACTTCGTGATCAATGTTGATATGCTCAGAAGAGGGGGAGCCACATACGCGCTGCACTCTTTTTCCCTTAGCATAGGTTTTATCCCAATGGGTTTTTCTAGCAAGGTTTTTAATGAGGCAGTTCAAGAAGCGTATACTAAAAATATAGTACTCTTTTTCCTTCACTAGGATTTTTACCCCACTGGGTTTTATCCTAGTAAGGTTTTGACGAGGCATATTATTGAAGAGTGAATATCCAAGGAAGAGTGTTATAAAAAATATGATATTATAAATATTTATCGTTATGAACTTATCAAGAAAAAGAAGTTCTTTTATAGAATTTTTTTGTTAGTGAAAAATTACTACAATTGAATGGTCAAAATATGCTTATAGGATTTTTGTATAGTGAAGATTATTATATGTATATAGAATGTGATGTAAATGAGATGTAATGAGTATATTATCAAGATCGTAGAAAACTCTATAAATAAGGGGGGTTTGTAAGAAGGAAACATATTTGAAAAAAGCAACAATCTTATTCTCTCAAATTCTCTCTTGTTTTAGTATTGCTTTCCTTATATTTAAGTTTTAGTTTACAATAGGAGGCGAATTTTTGGGTCATTGTCTCATTTTAAAAGTGAAATAAAAGGCAGATTTAGACGAGGAATTTGCGGGTCAGGGTCTCATTTTAAAAGTGAAATAATGAAGATGCTAAACTATAGGCTACGTTTGTTTATCGGAAAACAATTTATTAGTGAAAAATATTTTTAAGTTAATTAATTTTCCATGTTATCAAACACATAAAAATTATAAAAATATTTTGAATAAATAATTTAATACTTTTTGTATTTTGCCAAAAGTAGAAAAAATTCTATGTATTTTAAAACGTAACTGATTATCATTTTTATTTTATAAAAATACTTGAATACTTCTTTATATTTTTAAAAACGTAACTGAATATCTCTGTTAAATTAAAATAAATAATTCTTTAACAGAAGCAGGGATGTCAAAAATATATGAGGATATTCAGCTACTTTTATAAAACACAATAATAATTAATTTTGTTTTAAAATACATAAATATTCAACTACTTTTATAAAACACAATGAATAATCAGATATGTTTTAAAATATAGAAGATATTGCATACTTTTAACAAAATATATGATAAATTAAATCGTTTATTCAAATATTTTTTAAGAAAATATTTTACAAGAGACAAACGAACCTAAAAACTGAATATGATTCGTTTTAAAAGATAGACATGTGAGGTCGTCTTTATAAAAGAGTGCCAAAAAAGTAAATATGATTCGTTTCAAACGGTAGACTCGTAAGGTCGACTTTATAAAATTAGAAAACTTTTTATTTTTTATTTTTTTTGGTCAAAGGAATCTGGGACTGTGTACTCAATCCTGTGCTACCAACCCCCCTGGGGAAAACCAGAAAACTTTTCATATATATATATATATATATATATATATATATTTTTTTTTTTGGTCTAAAACCAGAAAACTTTTGGATAACGGAAGTGAAACACAAAACACAAAACACAAAACACAAAACACAAAACCAGTGGGTCTTGCAAACCCACCCACATACGAAGATCGATCCAATTACACAACTGCCAAACGTGTCCTCTCACCATGTATTTGGGTGGCAAATATTGCTGAGTCAACCAATGCAACAATGCCTTACCCAAAAAAAAAAAAAAAACCAACTTAACTGTGTGCACCGTCAAGTACGCGTTTTGACCAAAAAAAAAAACGTGCGCGTTTGTCGTGATAGTTTTATTATTATTATTATTATTTGTGTGAAATATAATTTACCTCTATGTTTTATAGTAATTGTATAATAATTTCAGTGTTATAAAAAGTAATATATAACTCTTTGTGTTACTATCAAATGTTGCGTACTCGCCCAAAGTTTATTTTTGACAACTTTGATTAACAGATTTTGTCAAAAGACTATTTTGTCTTTATATAGTTTATAACCCCCTGAGAGAGTATGTAATATTTTGTCATAACACAAGAAAATAGATGTTATTTTTTTATAATACAAGATCTATTGTGTACAATTTATAAAACACAAAAAAGTAAACTATATTTCACTCAAAGTATTTTTGTCTATCAAATTTATGATAGATGAGAGTTACACGCGTGTATTATATTTTCATTAACTATAACGAATTTTTAAATAACAGGGTGTAATATATAATATTTGGATAAAATATAAAAAAATAACTACTGTTTTTCATAATATAAAATTTTATGCACATTTTTAATCTAACACAAGATTGTATGCAATTTACCCTTATTATTTTAAGTTTAAAAGATCTTAATAAGGTTAGCTACGCAGCTTTGCACCGGGGGACGGGGGAATTTTTAATATCTTTTTCTTATTTGGATTAAAGGGGTTAGGGGACGACTTTTTTTTTTTTGTTTTACTCATAAGCAAAGGTTTTATTGAGGTTCATCTAACCCCATCTAGAGAATTACACAATTCAAAATATTTACACATATCAAAGTCAAGCTCGATCCATTTTCAGACTTCCACATTCATTACTTGTACATAAAAAAAATCAAATAAAAAAGTTACAGATCGAGGACTATGGACAGCGTGACAGGGATCAGTAACTTGAATCTCGCTCCTCTAGATGCTCTCTTAGAGCTTCTTCATGATCAAGAATCTCTTCTCATGCCTTTGTGGATGGAAAATTTGAAGAATCTTTATTTGCAAGAGCTTTTATTTCTCACAACCACAGTTCGTTGATGATGATAGATTGAAAGAATTCGCTAAGTTGGCCAGCAAGGTGGGGCGTAAAGAATTCGCTAAGTTGGGCAGCAAGGTGGGATGTACCATCTCGGCGTTTGATCTCAAGAAAATGGATGAAGTGATGGCGCATAAATTGTATAAGCAACTCATCGGTCCTTTGCGGACCCTGAAATTCTGGACGTACACGATCCAATTCGAGATGAATGAGCCAAAGCCATCAAGAATGTATCACCCGAGAACTGATCAACTCGGCTTTGTTGACCATCTTGTGGAGAATCATCTAGAGCAGGTACTCATGAAAAGCAAGCCCGATTTAATCTGCCCTTTGAAGATTTATATTTTAGAACTCCAACGGATGCTACATCTCATAAGTTGTAGCCTTAAGCAGATCCCAGAGCCGCGCAAGGAGGATTTACATATAAAGGAACTCATCAGAAGCATTACAGATATTGCATATGAGGTAGAATACATTATTGATTCATATCTGGTCAGAAAGATTTCCACATGCTGTTGTATGAGCTGGCTTCATGATGTCTTATATAAGGCGTCACTGGTCGATATGGAATTTGGTGACGTCGAAGTGAAGTCAATTATAAGAGTTATCATCAACACTGAGCCAAATAAGGTTAATATCATCCCCATTGTCACTAATACTGAACGTGGTATTAACCTTAAGGAAATCTTAGATGACCCTGCTATAATTAACAGGTTCCCTTGGAGTTCGGTATTTAAATATAAAGAAAGTAAGGAGGTGTCGGTTGAAATTGTGACTAGTTCTTCGTTCCACGGATATAAATTACGGGATAGGCGGAGTTTTATGGAAGGGCAATTTTGTGAGATAGAAAGGTTTGTTCGACAATACTCTGACAACTTTCTATTTTTTCAGAGTCTTATCATACTGGAAGATGTCCAAGATATTGATGCATTAAATGGTATCAGAAAAGCTTTACCAAGACTTAAAAATGGAAGCACTTTTCTGGTGACGACTCCTTTTCCAGAGTTAGCTGTCCAGATTCGTTATGGTTCTCAAAATGTTTTTGTTGACAATGCTTCAACATTACAAATTCATAAGCCAACACCTAATGACCATGTAGTGGGTTTCCGGACAGAGATACACGGGATGCTTGAATTGCTTACAAGAGGACCAAAAAAACTGTGTCTTATCTCCATTGTTGGCATGGCAGGACAAGGTAAAACAACTCTTGCTAAAAAATTGTATACTGATGCTTCTATCGTCAGCTACTTTGATACTCGTACATGGTGTTGTGTTTCTCAATCATACCAAAAAAGAGAGTTATTGCTGGAGCTTTTAGGTCATGTTGTTCAACTTTCCGATACAATTCGTCATAAGAATGATGAAGAACTAGCTGAAATGTTGTACAAAAATCTCAAGGGTCGAAGGTTCCTCATTTTCTTAGATGATATATGGGAAATCAGTGCCTGGAATGATCTTGCAAGATGTTTCCCGGATGACAAAAATGGAAGTAGAATTATGTTCACTACTAGAATACAAGAGTTGGCATCCCAAGCTAAATCTGATAGCAAATTGCAATCTCTGTCTCTACTTTCTGATGATGAAAGTTGGGAGTTACTGATGAAGAAGCTTTTTGAAAATGAAAGTTGCCCTCCTCAACTTTCAAGAATCGGAAGAGAAATTGCAAAAACTTGTAAAGGTTTGCCTCTTTCAGTCATTTTGACAGCTGGGATTCTTGCAAAGATGGAGAAAACAGTGGATCAATGGAAAGAAATTGCAGATTCTTTAAGTTCACGTATACTTAATGATGCAGAAGCAGACTGCAAGGGTGTAATAGAGCTCAGTTACAAGAATTTATCAGATCATTTAAAACCTTGCTTTTTGTATTTTGGAACATCTTTGGAGGATAAAGAAGTTTTAGTTTGCAAATTGATTCGATTGTGGATTGCTGAAGGATTTATAAAACATTCTGACATGAAGAGCTTCGAGGATGTAGCAGAGGATTACTTGATGGATCTGATTAGTAGAAGCCTAGTAACAGTTGGCCAAGAAAAATCCAAAGGGGGGGTGAAATCTTGTCGTGTTCATGATCTCTTACGTGAATTCTGCTTGACTAAAGCTAGAGAAGAGAACTTTTTAGAGGAGATACATGGGTATGATAAACACTTTCCTTCTTCTAATGATAATCTAGATTATGGTGTTGATCCAAATTATTCTTGTTCTTCCACACACATAGAATATCACCTACGTCGCCTTTGCATTTTTTCCAAAAGGAATCGTTTCATAATGCTAAAGCCTTCTGGTCCACTTGTTAGATCACTACTTTTTTTTGCTAGTAGTGATATGTGCCCAAGTTATTCCTATGATGTGTCGTTCATTTCTCAGAACTTCAAGCTTCTTACAATATTGGACTTGGAAGACATCAACATAGGTGACTCTTTCAAACCGATTAACATGCTTGTTCTTTTAAGATACTTGGCAATTCATGGGTGTTTTAGTATTATTCCATCATCTATAGCCAATCTTTTCAACCTAGAAACTCTTCTTATTAAGGGGTTGAGAGCTGAAGTTGTAAAGATACCAGATTCTTTTTGGGATATGTCTAAGTTGAGGCATGTGCATATAAATGGCAGTGTTTCTTTTGATTTGGACCCTCACAGACTTGAGAACTCCTCTATACTAGATAATCTGCAAACTTTTTCTACACCATATCTTGCTTATGGAAGCGGTATGGAAAAGATGATGAGAAGGCTACGGGGCATTCGAAAATTGAAATGCATATTTTTGGATTCAGGAGATGGTGCTACAAATTGCAAGAAGTTACCAGAGTTGGAGTCTTTCAGTCAACTTATATCACTAAATGTGTTTTACAATGGCGAGGGTAGATATCCATTTGAATTTAGTTTTCCCTCAAATCTTAAGAAGTTGACTTTGTCAAATTTTCGCATGCCATGGAATCAAATGTCACAACTTGCAATGCTATGCAATCTGGAGGTTCTCAAACTGTTGAACAATGCTTTTGAGGGTGAAATATGGGAGATGGAGGAAGAGGTATTCACAAATCTCAAATTCTTGAAGTTAGACACTCTAGATGTTTTAGAATGGAGTGCAACAGGTGATCACTTTCCCCACCTCGAGCGCCTACTCTTACACAAATGTAAGCAACTCGAGGAGATCCCTCTTGGTATAGGGGACATTCCTACTTTACAGATGATTGAGGTGATGTGGTGCAGTACTTCTGTTGCAGTTTCAGCAAAACAAATTCAGGAAGTGCAACGGGAGTTTGGTAATGAGGAGCTGAAAGTCAATCTTCTGCCTAAAGTATGGGATTTGTAATCCTCATCATGAAATGATAGGATGATCATTGTGTGCTTGTACTTCTGAGTTAGGGAATTTGATCTCATTAGTTTTTCTTTATGTTTACTATTAATTGATGAATGAATTTGATTCTTATAATCTTTGTCCTTGAAGATTGATATCGGAAATAGTTCCCTGTCCCCAGATTTGCCAGGATTGTTTCTCATGCTTCAGTATTAGCCTCTGGCAGCAGTCACTATACCTTACAATACCCTTTTAACCAACATCAGTAAGTCTTATGCTATGATTGTTTCTGCTATTGATTATCTGTAGGAATTTGAAATACGCTTCTATTGATGATCAAAGGATTGTTCTTGTGTCATGTATTCAGTCGTTTGGCCAACATACATACACAAACGTGAGGCCTACTTTTTTCTCTTAGGGGCCAAATGGTCGAATGCTGGGTAGTAGAATTTTTCTTCATCAGATTGAAAGTGGCCTTCTGGGAGGTAGGCTTGTGTCTCTGATCTCAGCACACTATGTTGTCGATGCTCCAAGTTGTTGCTTTCTTAGCATCAGTGACAGTATCAAGAACTTATTTTGCATCTACCTCATAGATTATTTTGTTATGGTCCCAGGTGGAGGCCAACATGCAGGCTTCAACGAAGCCAATGCCTCAGCCTAAGTAGCGTCAGATGCTATTAGCCTAACTTGCCTCTCACTGCCCTGCTGTTTCACATACTCAGCACCTGTTGTTCAGGTAACTTTCATAACGTAATTAACATTACTTGGGAGATCCAGAGGTTAGAATCGTCAGCTCCCTTTTCTTCGATATCTCGAATGAAGTGGCTAAGCTTTCCTTATAAAATCTTTTGTTGGAAACTATGTTGCATAGGACTTACGGGTTTGATCTTATCTTCAATAAAGTATAATGCTTCCTATTGAATATCTCCATAAGGCGAAACATTTAAAAGCTTTTCTGCCATCATTTTGCTTAAAAGTTTTTCTTTTAAATCCTTTTTTAGCTCCACGACTCTGAGTTTGAACTTAATACTATTGCATCATTAATTTACTATCCTTGGATTTTGATCATCATGTTATTCACTTATTATTCTTAATATCTTAAAAAGAGCAAACAATTTCATGCAACTGAATCGCAGCTCTGCCTTACTCGTTGAGGCCACTGCATTAAGGAATGCATTCCATTTTGCTGCTGTAAGTAGAATAGATAACATCATTCTGGAATTGGATTCTAAAGTGGTGTTTAAAGCTGTCATAGATCGTGAGCGTGGCAAGGACTGGAAGATGAAGAACGTTGCTTCGGACATCCACAACATTTGCTCCGCCTTTGACAATGTGGAGTTCAGGCTCATTCGGAGAACAACCAATCGACCTGGTGACCTTGTAGCTAAACTGATGTCGAATGGTAATTTGCCTGTTAATTTAGCTACTAAGTTATCAGTTATAATTTTAAAGATAACTGCTTCTAAAAATCAGTGATTTAATTCTAGTAGGACTCTTACCCATGTAAAGAGAACCCTGAATAAACTCACGTTCATTCCTTTTTGAAACTTCCTTATTTGCTCTCTCTACAGAAAATCTTGAAGAGAACCAAGAGGCTACCCCGCCCTGCAACTCGAGTGTCCCTTGCACGTACTTTTTCGGTAAGTAGTTAAAAGTAGTTTGGACTTTTACTAAAAGAATACAATGTTTAATATTAAGATTAGTTTAGCTACCATATTAATGTTGATTACGGATGATTGAGGCTAAGAGATATATAAACCTTGATGTTGGAATATTAGAGGGTTGCAAAACTAGGAAATTTTTGGAGTATTTAAAATGTTTGGTGTGTGATGTAAGTGGTTCTTTTCCCATTAAAATATTCATGCTCGTTATTGCATACTCTAGAATTATTATATTCTCTCTCCGTTCATGCCATATGAATTGATATCTTCCTATGTCTTTTTCAACTTTTGTTGCTATATGAATTGATATGCTCCAATTTGATGCTCAATTATCAAATCAATATGTATCCCTTGAACAATGACGGGACTTTACAATCTATTTACCAGATCTTGTCCTACTGATCATATCTGCAGTATTTGCTCAAAGGAAGTTGAAACTATAGAGCATATGGTATTACTTTGTGACTGGAGTGGAAGAGTATGGATGGCTTCCTCCATCCAATACCTTGTGATCCTGTGAACATAACAAGGTTTGATATCTGGCTTTATGGACAAAAGCAAAAAATTCAAAGCATCAGGGTGTTTGAGAGGGGAAGCTGAACCAAAGTTGGCTTTCATCTGTTGGGCAATTTGGAAAGGAAGAAATGCTCATTTTTTTGAAAGAAAATATACCAATACTTTCCAGACTGTGTGAAACAAACTCTTTGTATGTGGAATACCAAGCAGCTCAGTCTGATGCTGATCAGTATCAAATTATCAATCGAGAAAGAGAAGGGAGAAGCTTAGTTCGTTGGTAAGCTCAACTGCGACGCTGCCTTCTTTAATGGTAAGGCTGCAGCAGTGACTACTGCAAGGGATAGTGGGGAAAGCTCATTGGAGGCCACTCTACATTGTTTCACTGCCAATCAGCACTTCAAGAAGAGGCTATTGCACTTAGGAATGCCTGCGCTTATGCAGCTCAAGATGGACACTTTTGCATCATCCTTGAGAATGATGCTGAATCCATTTATAGGGCAGTCAACTTCACTGCTATTAACTGGAAAATCAAACACTTGCTGGAAGACATTAAATCCATCTCCGCAAGCATTCCTAATGTCCAATTTCAGGTCACAAGAAGAGAAGGTATTAAATCCATTTATAGGGCAGTCGACTTCTTGTTGATTGGTATCTCAATGTACCTCATGAACTTGTAGCTATTTTGAACTCTGATCTGTCACCGATTCATTCTGATACTATTTTTAAACTATCATATTCGCGACAAAAAAATAAAATATCTAAGATTCATGATTTTATTGAACGCCATATTTTGTAATAGTTAATATGCGAGGTTGGTAGATGGTTAAAAACATTCTCCCTATATATAGGAGAAAATAAATATAAGAAACAATCCGAAAGACGAGGTTCAAGGCTCAGTTGGCATTCTACCAAACATGAAAAGATTTTGATATGGTCACTTGCACATATCCAATTAATGTGTATAACGGCTAGCAATTTCATTTTGAATGGCAGCTAACTAGATTCCCTAATAACTCTATTAAAGAGATAATAATATTAAAGTGATGAAGAAGCTATTATTTTATTGTAGTTGTGTCATCACTGTAGCAACACTAGTAATCCAAATCCAGCTAATTGATGTTTCTCCGAGTTCCCTCTATTTTATTTGATAGTTATCGCAGATTGTTCAATACTCACCAACCGAGAACAAATGATGAAAATATTTCGAAATGCACATGGCAATATGATTTGTTCAACCAAGTCGGCCACGACTATCCTTAGTAGAATGGAACTCCATAGTAAACCAATAGGGATTTTGGCATTTTGGGATGCATGGTCCTTCACATGATCTTGTGCCTGCTTAATGTCACGTTTGAGATAAACAACTTGGAGCTGTTTCGTGTTCTTCACCATCTGAATTCCACCATTAGATGCACTGACGGAGCTACCAAGGGCTCAGGGGGTTCATGAACCCCCTGGTCTACCAGATGCACCCCTTGGCCCACCCTCATTTATTGAGGGGTACATATGTAAATTGTAATATGCTTGTATTAAAAATAAATAAAAGATAACACTTTTTCTCAAATCAGACATGTTCAAGCCTCTTCCTTTCATTGCTTTCAAGCTGAGGCCAAGTAATACAATTAGATAACCCTTTTTCCCAAATCTTTCACCCCAACTTTTGCAACCATCCCCGACCAGACCTCAACCATCATTAGTGGCTACTCATCTCCGACTTTGAGTCAAGTACCAAATCTCTCTCTCTGCTCAATTTGAAGCAAACATGGTTTGAGGATTGAGCTTATCTTTGAGCAATTTTAAAGCAATTTGGAATGGAATTGAATGTTTTTAAGCTTAAAGATTGAATCTTGTCAACATAAATGGATCAAGAATTAGAGTTGTTTTGGGTAATTGAAGTCAACTTATATCTGGATTGTGGTTTAAAAATGTGATTTTTGGTGAATTTGTAACTTATTTGGTATATTTTACTATTTTTGTGCTTATTAAAATTTTGAGTATTTATGGAAAAAGATTAGTTCAAGAATTGATGGAAGGGAATAACTATGCATTTATTGTATTTGTGAGACCTTATATGGCAAAATGCTTCTTTTGCATTTACTTCTCATAACTTTATGAATCTTGTATTCATCTCATGTTTCTTAGGTTTTTTTTTACTTCTATGAGACCTTTTCCTTTCTTTATTTACATAAATACTTTTGCATAAAATGAGGGGCAGTTACTTAAATACTTCATTTATACCACAATGTGCTTAAATTAAATATCGGTTTATACATAAATAACCCGAATGGCAGAGATGCACCTCTTAACTTCGGGTGCCTGGCTCCGCTAGATGGCAACTACCTCTCCAATATTCAATATTAACTATCTAATAATACGAGAATTGTCATAAATTTTGATTTAGTCTTAGATTTTGTATTTCAAATCTTGTCTATCTTGAGAACAATAGCTAAAAGGCCTGACATGGATCTAGAGCCTGCATGGTGATGCTCACAATTTCGATAGTCATACCAGTGATTTGGAGGAGATCTCTTACGGACATCCAAACGAAGCTGCAGAACTATCCCCAGCTCATTTTTGCTCACGTCCAGAAACATGCTAATCAGTCCGCAAGATGGCTAACTAGTGAAGCATTGCATGAGCTCTTACCACATAATTGGTATGGTTTGATCCCTGTCCAGTTCATCTTATTACTGCAGCAGGATGTGATATGTAATAACTTAGCAACTATATACCCCAGGGTCTCAACGACTGGAGTGGGCTAAAGTTTTCTTGTACTATTTCGACCAAAAAGAATTAAAAAATTATTAAGGGTAGCTCCAAACACCTTAAATTTCTCATGCTTTAGTGGGCAATTATATAATTTACTCTTCATTCAATTTTGTTAGACATAGTAAAACTACGACACCATTGTTTGTCTTTTTCTGTAAGCACCATAAAGCTAATTTATCTGTTCTTTAATTTTCAAACTAGTGAGATACTCTCTTTATTGGATTTACTGACACCACTTATTGAGAAAATATTTAATTTGATTTGATTTGATTTGATTTGATTAGTGACTGATAAAATAGTTTTCTGTGCGCACAAATATCCTAGCCCAAGAATTATCCCGACCACCTGATAGTCCCGTTTTCTTGAAGAATTCCTAAACCTCCACCTTGAGTGCCGAGACCAGCACCTCGGGGCTTGAGTAAACAATTATCCCATAGCAATTTTTGTCCCATTTCTAGAGACGTTTAACACACAATATTGTTCAAATCATGTGCCTTCAAGGAGGGACGATTAGACTTTGACACAACTAGACCCCTGCTAAAATGAGTATAGATAGCCCATTGCCCAATCAAGTGAAGGAAACTCATATCTCATACACTCACTCTTGTATAGTTATTATTCATCTAGCTCAGAACCTTACAAGTTCGGATAAATTTACACCAATATTGATTTGAGCGTGGGAGCTTATCTCACAAAGATAGCCCGCGTTGTTCACTTTGGGTCTTAGGAGTTGCAGATGTCAAGTTCTGCGAATTTTACCTTATCAGTGACGATATCTTTATTAGATTATTTGTTTGTATCAACTTTTTATTGTCTTCTTCTCCATAAATCGTGTAATGTGGTGCCCTCAACCTTTCCTTAAGAAATGTTTTCATTGGATAAGTATAAACATTGGCCTTGTGCTTTGTAACGCCTTGTTTTTTTTTTTAAATGTATTCAATCAGGTGTCACATGCCGCAAATTAAGAAGGAACGTACTTCCTAAGAACGCAAGACACTAAATTCCTGATAAACTAATACTCACGATATTAAATAGACAACACACTATCAGAGAGCACTAAATCGAAAACGGTGGAATAATAATAATAATCGAAGTCGAGAAATACAAAATTCCAAATATTAAGTTTCCTTACAAACTTATCAAACCATTATATGAAATTAAACACTCAATCAAAAATAAATGGAAGCTAATATCCGTAGCTAAACAATTTAAGCAACTAGTCAAATCTCATGTCAGGAGGTCACTACCCAGTCAAAACCACAAGCCTACTAATTCCCTTATGCGAGGAAAAATATTTTAAAGAATGAGACAAAAATCCCAATAAGCAGCGATTCTCCAAGAAAAAATTATTGGGACTTCAAATATTTCTATGATCAAAATGGTCATATTTTTTTTAAAAAAATAAATCATACTATATCACATTCTAAAAATCACGATGTTCATGCATAAATCAAATTAGATCATGTCCATTGTCAAATCTCCTAAAGTACCATAATAATGTCTATGATCAAAGAACACACAAAGAGAACTATATCTACTTACGGTTGAATATGCTTGAATAGTGTTCAATACGCACAATTTCATTAAAAGAATAATACTTTACTTATCACATCAGCATTTATTCCTCGCTGTAAAGGGTCTTATCATATAAACATTTATCCCCATCATTAAGGGTTTTAACATATTGGTACTTATCCTCTGCCATTAAAAGTCTTAACACATTAATATTTATCCTCCACCAATAAAGGTCTGAATTTCACAGCTTATTTTATTTTCTTTCTTTTTCACCTTATATACACTGAACCTTTAGTGCAAAAAATAATATATTAATACATAATAATTCTAAGGACACTCAAGATTTTTATTCTAGGACTTTACCATCTTAATTTTCAAAACGAGATACCGAGTATGTTTGAAGAAAAAGGTAGTGTGAGATGATACATATTTTATAAGATTGAAAGATAACAATTTTTTTTAGTTACAAGAGCAACGAATGAACAGTGGCCGTGTTCACTATTCATGAACAGTGATTTAGGTTACTATTTATGAATAGTAATCAGTCACTGTTCATATAAATATGTGATGGCTGCATGGTTACTATAGTCACTAATGAAATATAATACATAACTATTGTTCTCTTTTTTTTTATGTCTTAAGAAATTTTGTGTCACACCTTATCAAATATGTATCTAATAATTAAATTTTTAAGAGCAATTCTAATTGAGCTAAAGTAAAGAGTCACCTTCAAAAAAGATACTTCAACAAGCTGGCAATTTGATCTCGTCAAATTGAAGACCTCACCAAATGCTTCCATTTCCCCACTTATTGTAGTGAGTGAATCATGTTCACTGCAAGACTATTGTTATTCATGTCCACAAGATTACAAGACAATCATGTCCACAAGACTACTACTACTGATGACGAAAGACAACATATATAGCACCTTGAAGAGAACAGGAGTGAATGTCATACCTGCAATTGAGAAAGTCAATATATTCAAGGAGGATATTGTTATTCTGTTCATAATGAAGTATCAATCAATTTTATTTTTAGTCAAGAATAGTAAGAATTAGAAAAATAAAAATAATAACACTTAACAACTTAAATTATATTAATATTACAATTTTTTTAGAATATAATCTTTAATAATTAAAATTAAAAGATCAAAAAAAAAGTTATATAAAATATGGAGTGTTATTGAGATGAAATTAAATAGCGAGTCTGAAATAGAGAGGGTTATTGGAGTAAAATTGAAATAAAGAGTTTGTAAAAATAGAGAATTATCAATTTGACACTCAATTGTAGAGAAAAAAATAGAGAATTTGTTAAAGTTGCACTAACGCTTTACTTATCATTTGACCCTAAACACAAATGAATCATATTTGTCAATTTCAAACCTAAGGCATGTTAAATGTCATGATGCAAATATGTCTACTTCCAAAAATTGCATACGCTAAGGGATAATAAGAATAACATAAAATCATATACAAATCAAATAAGAATAATATAAAGTCAAATATAAATCAATAATTGTATGTAACTCATAAATTTAAATTCTAAATCTGCGATAGGTTAAATATAAACAGAAACTTATATTTTTATAGCTGGAACCTCATACATATTTATGATACAATAGGGGGTAATTTTCAAAGAAGGGAAGCAATTAACTTACTTAAGATGTGTTGTTAATAAAGTATTAAGTTTAAAGTTACCAAGCCCAAAACGACAAAAATTATCACACTGAAATTATTAGCTTGTCTCTGTTTTGCGTATGTAAGGTCTCTCGTTTTTTTTTTTCCCCTAGCTTTGGAGTGTAAAACGTCAGGGCAGCTTCATTCCTATGGCTTTTATAACCAAACTATCACTCTTTTTCATGACCATTCTCCCACTTGTCAACTTTTAATAATTTGTATTAAAAATATTTGAGTATACACTTAGTGTAACCTTATCTTTTCTAAAGATAAAAATTATACCACTTAAAATATCTAAAGAATTGTTTATCCTGAGACAAAGTTTTAAGACAGTGATTGCTTCTTTTATTTATTTCCTCATATTGGTGATCGTGTATGTCAGAATATATCAACAAATTCAGTATGTTTCTTTCCTCTTTGTTTTTAGCATCTATATTTTAAATCTTGCCATCAGCTTTTCTTTAACACCTACCCACCAATCCCACTTGTAGATACTTAACTCAATAGATTCCACTGCACTCATAAGTTTTACTTTTCTACAAAAGCAACATCAAAGTGAAGACATGTGCATATGAGAAAGAAAAACTGAAAAGCTGGAAACAATCCTATGCATGCATTTATTTTATTTTATTTTTTTGTGGACTACAACTCCCAAGTGAGAGGCATTTCATGCTTACTAAAATAACTTCGTGGTTATGGGTATATGTGAATGTAATTGTTTAACCTGCTAAATGCAACGGCCAACAGAAATGATGCGATGACTCTAGCAATAAAGAAAGAAGATAAATGTAAACTGCCTATTAAATTTCTAAGCATTTATAGAATGCTATTTTTATTACTTATTTATTATTTTTCATAAATAGATTCACAATGTTCTTATTCATGTGGATTAAAATACCTAATTTATAATATTCATATGAATAATTTATTTTCAATAGATACTAAATTAAATTTTTAGCCGAAAACTATATTAAGAATACACAGAATGGCCTCATGTTCATACAAAATTCTTGTTCATGCAAAACTCAATGTCTTTTGGAAATAGAGCTTCAAGTTCCCATAAACGTGTTAAGGAAGTTCAATTTGTCTCCTTTGTGGGTTTCAAAACTATTAAAAGGCTAACTTATCTTCTTCACTCAAGAGGTAATGCACCATTTAACTTGGTTCATAAAGAATGAACCTTTTGAATTCATACGGACTTTTTAAAATAATATGTCATGTTAAATTTATGCCTCAAGTCCTCAATTCTGCAGGTAAGACTAATGTTATAAATTTAAAATAATAATTACTTAGACCTCAAATGCATGAACTAAAATGCTTAATCCAATTTATTTGTTAAATTCACAATTCTTACTTAGAAATTGCTCATTTATCCTTTCTTCTAGTGAGCATAAGAAGGCACACGTGTTAACAACTCTCTTCTTAAGGGGTGTTTGGTTTACGAATTGATTTTTCATTCCTCGGAATGACATTCTTGGGAATATCATTTCCAGGAATGTTATTTTCAGGAATATGGTTAAAAATGTTCGGTTTGTTAAAAATATTCCTAGAAATATTACGTCAGGTTCCTAGGAATGTTATTTTGTTATATTTAGTTTAAACTCAATATTCCTAAGAATGTTGAACAATTTTTAAATAATACCTCTAACTCAAAAAAACAAGAATATAAAACAAATTGTAGTAAAAAAATGTTTAACCTATTAATATAACAAAAGTAAATTTATTTTACTTGGGTTAGCTCGAATGACAAGACTTGAATAGTAAAACTGACAGGTCTTGGGTTCAAGTCCTTGGGGCCACTGGGGCTTAACCGGCGGTCAACCTCAGCGCCCGTGGAATTAGTCGAGGTGCGCGCAAGTTGGCCCAAACACCCACGTTATCAAAAAAAAAAAAAAAAAAAAATAATAATAATAAATTTATTTTTATAATTTATAAATTTTAACTTGACACTTCAAAATTAGAAAATTAAATTTAATATTTTAAAAAAACAAAATTTTAAATATTAAAAATTATTTATTTTATTTTAAAAAAAATTATATTATTTAATTTAAAAAATTAAAATCTACAATTTAGCATTAAAAATAATTTTCAATATAACATTCTAGTGTAACTTAGAAAATTGATAATTATTATTTATTTCATTTTTTATTTTTATTGTATAAAAAAATTGTCACCCTTTCTGTCAATATTGTTAGATGATGATGGGCGACCAAACCGATGGTATATCATCATTTCTATCCGCTGCTTGAAGCACATAAAAAGGCAAAAAAGTAAATTATTCTTAAGGCAGATTTAGAGCCGGTATTCGTGGGTCATTGCCTAATTTTAAAAGTTAAATAATGAAGATGCTAAATAGAATGATTTTTGTTTTTAGAGATTCCACTAAGGAAAAATCAACATTAATGAGAGTCTTTAAAACACTATTTGACACTTTTTTGTAAAATAAAAACATCACAACAGTCTTGAGTTTCCAAAATAGCACCTAGCCTCCATTTTTTTTAACACTATAGAAGAAAACAAAAATGAGTCTCTAAAAAAAAAATATATCAAATCTGACAATGTCAGATTGTTTGATATCGTCAGATTTGGAAAAAAAATACAAAAAAATTTAACAAACAACAAGAAAAAAATTAACAAACAGCAAAAAAAATACAAAACAATTGTTGGAAAAATGAAAAAAAATTTACAGTTGCAAACAAAAAAAAAAAAATTACCGGTGCAAGCAAAAAAAAAATTACCGATGACAACAAATAGAAGAACAGATCTGATACATAAAAAATAATTAAACAAAAAAATTGTTAAATGCCAAATCTGACCAAAAAAAAAAAAAAAGCTAATCACAAAATCTAAAAAACACAACAGATTGATTACATCTTTTTTCAACAAACAACAAAAAAAAAATTATATTCACAGAAAAAAAAACAGTGTATTGGTGATTTCGGTGGTGGTGGGGTGGCACCGGAGAAGGGGGGTAGGGTAGGGGAAGTAGGGAAGCAGGGGTGGAGGGTGGTGGGGGAAGAGAGAATTCACAGAAAAAAAAAAAAATTACAGCGGGGGGTGGGGACGGGGAAGGGAAAGGGAAAAGGTAGGTTAGGGTAGGGTAGGGTAGGGTGGGGTGGGGTAGGGTTTTGACGAGGAGGAGGGTGGCTGCAGTAAGGGCAGCAAAGAAGGGAGGTGGGGGCGGAGAAGGGAAAGGGAAAAGGAAAGGGAAAGGGTAGGGTGGGTTTTGGGTTTTGGGTTTTGACGGGGAAGGGAGGGTTTTATATTTAGGGTTAATTTTTTTTATTAAGTTTTATTTATATATTTATTTAGGGTTTTTTAATTATGATTTTGTAATTAGGCTTTTTTAATTAAGGTTTTTCTATTTAGGATTTTCTAATTTGATTTTTTTTAATTTGGATTTTGTATTTTATTTTTTTAGTTTAGTTTTTTTGGTTTGGTATATTTTTTTAATTTTTGTAGTTTTTATATTTTATGTTTTTTGTTTATGTTTTTTTACTTTAGGTTATTTTTTTATTATAATGAAGCTTTTTTTTATAGTTGTTATTTTTTAATATAGTTGTAAATTTTAAGATATTATTTGTTGTAATTTTTTTAATAAATTTAATTAATTTACAAATTGAATAAAATAAAGAAGAAATAAACAAATATAAACGTTACACACAAGAAAAAATAAATTAATGAGTTTTTTTAATTAGGATTTTTAATTAATATTTTTTTTACATAGAGTTTTTTTTTTAATTAGATATTTTTAATTAGTTTTTTTTCATTCAATTATGTAATTAAATGTAACCTTAATTTTTTAAATGTTATATTTGTCCCATTTATTTATTTTTTTGTTGAAATATTCGTTAAAAAAGTTAAGATAATCTAAATAACAATTAATTAAAAAAAAGTAATACACGAGAAAAAAATAATACATAATTAAATTATTATATAAAATTAAAATTAACACAATATAGAAGCTCAGTTTTATAGGCACCGTCACTAGGGATTTTTTTTAAAAATTTTTTATGTTGGTTTCTAAATGGGTCTCTAAAATAGTTTTTTTTGTCTTGGTCTCTAAGTGAGTCTTTAAAATTGATCTTAGTCTCTAACTAAACTATAGGCTGCCGTAAATTAATTTGTTAGCGAAAAAATATTTTCAAATTGATTAATTTTTCAGTGTTATTAAATAGAAAAAAATCATAAAAATATTTTGAGTAAATGACTTAATACTCTTGTGTTTTGTCAAAAGTGCAAAATACTTCATATGTTTTAGAACATAGCTGATTACCCCTTGTATTTTATAAAAGTAGCTAAATATCCCTTGTATTTTAAAAAACATAGCTGAATATCAATGTTAAAATAAATAATTTTTCTAAAAATACATGGGGGTATTCAGCTATTTTTATAAAATACAAGGGATAATCAATTGTGTTTTAAAATACAAGAATATTCATCTACTTTTATAAAACACAATGGATAATCAATTATGTTTTAAAATATAGAAGATATTGAGTACTTTTAACAAAGCATATGATAAATTAAATCATTTATTCAAACATTTTTCAAAGAAAACTTCAGCAAGAAAAAATATTTCAAAGAATGAGACAAAAATCTCAATAAGTAGTGATTCCCCAAGAAAACTTCTTGGGACGTCAAATATTTCTATGATCAAAATGGTCGTATTTTTTTCTTTTAATAAATCAAACTATATCACATTCTAAAAATCACGATGTTCATGCATAAATCAAATTAGATCATGTCCATTGTCAAATCTCCTAAAGTACCATAATAATGTCTATGATCAAAGAACACACAACGAGACAACTATATCTACTTACTGTTGAATATGCTTGAATAGTGTTCAACATGCACAATTTTATTAAAAGAATAATATTTCTCTTAGTTATTGGTATTTATTTCCCGCCGTAAAGGGTCTTATCACATCAGTATTTATCTCTCGACATTAAGGGTCTTAACATATTGACATTTATTTTCTGCCATTAAAAATCTTAACATATTGTCATTTATCCCCCGTCAATAAAGATCTGAATTTCACAACTTATTTTATTTTCTTTCTTTTTCATCTTATACACCTAAGTAGATTAGTTCATATCTGGGACTCAATATGGTCACTGAACCATTAGTGCAAAAATAATATATTAATACATAATAATTATGAGGACACTCAAGATTTTTATTCTAGGACTTTACCATCTTAATTTATTCAAAACTAAGGTTTACATTACATACAAAACGAGATACTGAATTTGTTTGAAGAAAAAGGGACTGTGAGATGATATCTACTTATGATACATATTTATAAAAAATAAATAAATAAATAATATATATATATATATATATATATATATATATATATATATATATATATATATTCGAAGTTGTAAGATTGAAAGATAACAATTTTTTTTAGTTACAAGAGCAACGAATGAACAGTCACTGTTCATATAAATATGTGATGGCTGCATGGTTACCATAGACACTAATGGAAGATATACTACATAACTATTGTTCTCTTTTTCTCATGTCTTAAGAAATTTTGTGTCACACCTTTTTAAATATGTATCTAATAATTAAAATTTCTAAGAGGACCACCATATCGATGAAAGCATAAAGGGCACTGCACTTTATTGCAATTTCAAAGTGGTCCTAGAATTGAGGTCATTAATATGCTCTCAACATTTTCCACTGTTGCTTCAATGTCACTAAGCCTACCCGTTTCCGATGTTTGTTTGGTCATAAGACATTGATGTACGACCAGTGGCTTATTAATGGAGACACATTATCACCTATTTGTTAACTTATAATATCTTTATCTCATACCCCATAAAGGCCATCTTTGTTTCACAATTTTCAAAGAATGGGCATAACACCAATTCTTGCCATCATCTCTTTCAGTCCGTTATCAATGCTTTTGTCGCCTTTTTAAGATCGATACTTTCATTTTCCAATAGAATATGGGAAGGAAATTTACAAAAAGAGAAGAAAAAAGTTGAAGTTAATGATGTCTTCGTATCTATCGTATCTAGCATCTTTCTTCTTTTTCTATTTTATAACAAAGTAATCATCTTAAGGCTCCGTATGTTTGCAGTAAAATAATTTACTTATATAAAATATTTTTTGTAAAAAATACTTTTTTAGAAAATAAAATATTTTACATGATTTCGTTTGTTTGCCGTAAAATAACTTGTTGAGGGAAAATATTTTATTGAAAAATAGAATACTGAAAAATATTTTATGGTGTTTGATGTACCGTAAGTTTCGTAAAATATTTTCTTATCTTAAAGGACATGAAAATATTTTACATAATTTTGTATTAGCTGCAATTGTTGACCGAAAAATATTTTACGGTTGACAAATTTTTCGGTGTTACCAAATACCATAAAATTAAGAAAAAGCAGCTGCAATTTTTGACCGGAAACATTTTACAGTTGACTAATTTTTCAGTGTTACCAAACACCGTAAAATCTGAAAAATATTTTTCGGGAAAATATTTTATAGCAAACAAACGGAGCATAAGTAAATTAAATTAAATCACCCTCAAAGTTACAAACGTTATAATACAGTGATATACGCTATATACATATATTATTTTAGTCAATAGGGGACTCGAATTCAAAACTTTTAATCTACGATTGTGGTTACGTTTGAGGTCGATAGTATGAACTAATAGTAAGCGCTTGGTCATCGATGAAGAACTCTAAGTTGGTCTTAGTGGGTCGTTGACTCTACCCAATTTGTCCCTACTAACTAATTAGGTTACGATTACTGAACAAACTTGGTTGACGTGTCAATCTCACAGAAGTTACATTCATTAATTACAAGTATGGACAATAGGCTGCGTTTGTTTGCTGTAAAATAATTTATTAGTGAAAAATATTTTTAAATTGATTAATTTTTAAGTGTTATTAAACAGAAAAAAATTCATAATTTTTTTTTCGCATAAACGATTTAATACCCTGTGTTTTGTCCAAAGTGTAAAAGATTTCATATGTTTTAAAACGTAGCTGATTACTATATATGTTTTATAAAAGTAGCTGAATACCCTTTGTATTTTTAAAAACGTAGTTGAATATCCCTGTTAAAATAAATATTTTTTCTAGCGAAAGCAGGGATGTTAAAAATACATGGGGGTATTTAGCTATTTTTATAAAACACAGAGAATAAATTATGTTTTAAAATACAAGGATATTTAACTATTTTTATAAAACACAACGAATAATTAATTATATTTTAAAATATAGAAGATATTGCACATTTTTAACAAAGCATACGATAAATTAAATCATTTATTCAAACATTTTTCAAAAAATTATTTTACAAGATACAAACGAGCCTAAAATATGAATATGATTCGTTTTAAACGGTAGACATATGGGAGGTCAGTCTTTATAAAAGAATGCCTAAAAAGTGAATATGATTCGTTTCAAACGGTAGATATCTGGTCGTCTTTATAAAAGAAAGCAATTATGCAATAACTGCTGGTACCTATTTGAGAACTACACATATCAAAGTCAAGCTCCATCCATTTTCAGACTTCCACATTCATTACTTCTACATAAAAAAAATTCAGATCGAGAAGTATGGACAGTGAGACAGTGATCAGTAACTTGAATCTCGCTCCTCTAGATGCTTTCTTAGAGCTTCTTGAAAAATCTCTTGTCATGCCTTTGTCGATGCAAAATTTGAAGAATCGTTATTTGCAAGAGCTTTTATTTCTCAGAGCAATTTTCATTGATGCTCAACCACAGTTCGTTGATGATGATAGATTGAAAAAATTCGCTAAGTTGGCCAGCAAGGTGGGGCGTAAAGAATTCGCTGATTTCGCCAGCATGTTGGGATGTATCATCTCCGCGTTTGATCTCAAGAAAATGGACGAAGAGATGGCGCATAAATTGTTTGAGCAACTCATCGGTCCTTTGCGGACCCTGGAATTCTGGACGTACACGATCCAATTCGAGATGAATGAGCCAAAGCCATCAAGAATGTATCACCCGAGAACTGATCAACTCGGCTTTGTTGACCATCTTGTGGAGAATCATCTAGAGCAGGTACTCATGAAAAGCAAGCCCGATTTAATCTGCCCTTTGAAGATTTATATTTTAGAACTCCAACGGATGCTACATCTCATAAGTTGTAGCCTTAAGCAGATCCCAGAGCCGCGCAAGGAGGATTTACATATAAAGGAACTCATCAGAAGCATTACAGATATTGCATATGAGGTAGAATACATTATTGATTCATATCTGGTCAGAAAGATTTCCACATGCTGTTGTATGAGCTGGCTTCATGATGTCTTATATAAGGCGTCACTGGTCGATATGGAATTTGGTGACGTCGAAGTGAAGTCAATTATAAGAGTTATCATCAACACTGAGCCAAATAAGGTTAATATCATCCCCATTGTCACTAATACTGAACGTGGTATTAACCTTAAGGAAATCTTAGATGACCCTGCTATAATTAACAGGTTCCCTTGGAGTTCGGTATTTAAATATAAAGAAAGTAAGGAGGTGTCGGTTGAAATTGTGACTAGTTCTTCGTTCCACGGATATAAATTACGGGATAGGCGGAGTTTTATGGAAGGGCAATTTTGTGAGATAGAAAGGTTTGTTCGACAATACTCTGACAACTTTCTATTTTTTCAGAGTCTTATCATACTGGAAGATGTCCAAGATATTGATGCATTAAATGGTATCAGAAAAGCTTTACCAAGACTTAAAAATGGAAGCACTTTTCTGGTGACGACTCCTTTTCCAGAGTTAGCTGTCCAGATTCGTTATGGTTCTCAAAATGTTTTTGTTGACAATGCTTCAACATTACAAATTCATAAGCCAACAACTAATGACCATGTAGTGGGTTTCCGGACAGAGATACAAGGGATGCTTGAATTGCTTACAAGAGGACCAACAAAACTGTGTCTTATCTCCATTGTTGGCATGGCAGGACAAGGTAAAACAACTCTTGCTAAAAAATTGTATACTGATGCTTCTATCGTCAGCTACTTTGATACTCGTACATGGTGTTGTGTTTCTCAATCATACCAAAAAAGAGAGTTATTGCTGGAGCTTTTAGGTCATGTTGTTCAACTTTCCGATACAATTCGTCATAAGAATGATGAAGAACTAGCTGAAATGTTGTACAAAAATCTCAAGGGTCGAAGGTTCCTCATTTTCTTAGATGATATATGGGAAATCAGTGCCTGGAATGATCTTGCAAGATGTTTCCCGGATGACAAAAATGGAAGTAGAATTATGTTCACTACTAGAATACAAGAGTTGGCATCCCAAGCTAAATCTGATAGCAAATTGCAATCTCTGTCTCTACTTTCTGATGATGAAAGTTGGGAGTTACTGATGAAGAAGCTTTTTGAAAATGAAAGTTGCCCTCCTCAACTTTCAAGAATCGGAAGAGAAATTGCAAAAACTTGTAAAGGTTTGCCTCTTTCAGTCATTTTGACAGCTGGGATTCTTGCAAAGATGGAGAAAACAGTGGATCAATGGAAAGAAATTGCAGATTCTTTAAGTTCACGTATACTTAATGATGCAGAAGCAGACTGCAAGGGTGTAATAGAGCTCAGTTACAAGAATTTATCAGATCATTTAAAACCTTGCTTTTTGTATTTTGGAACATCTTTGGAGGATAAAGAAGTTTTAGTTTGCAAATTGATTCGATTGTGGATTGCTGAAGGATTTATAAAACATTCTGACATGAAGAGCTTCGAGGATGTAGCAGAGGATTACTTGATGGATCTGATTAGTAGAAGCCTAGTAACAGTTGGCCAAGAAAAATCCAAAGGGGGGGTGAAATCTTGTCGTGTTCATGATCTCTTACGTGAATTCTGCTTGACTAAAGCTAGAGAAGAGAACTTTTTAGAGGAGATACATGGGTATGATAAACACTTTCCTTCTTCTAATGATAATCTAGATTATGGTGTTGATCCAAATTATTCTTGTTCTTCCACACCCATAGAATATCACCTACGTCGCCTTTGCATTTTTTCCAAAAGGAATCGTTTCATAATGCTGAAGCCTTCTGGTCCACTTGTTAGATCACTACTTTTTTTTGCTAGTAGTGATATGTGCCCAAGTTATTCCTATGATGTGTCATTCATTTCTCAGAACTTCAAGCTTCTTACAATATTGGACTTGGAAGACATCAACATAGGTGACTCTTTCAAACCGATTAACATGCTTGTTCTTTTAAGATACTTGGCAATTCATGGGTGTTTTAGTATTATTCCATCATCTATAGCCAATCTTTTCAACCTAGAAACCCTTCTTATTAAGGGGTTAAGAGCTGAAGTTGTAAAGATACCAGATTCTTTTTGGGATATGTCTAACTTGAGACACGTGCATATAAATGGCAGTGTTTCTTGTGATTTGGACCCTCACAGACTTGAGAACTCCTCTATACTAGATAATCTGCAAACTTTTTCTACACCATATCTTGCTTATGGAAGCGGTATGGAAAAGATGATGAGAAGGCTACGGGGCATTCGAAAATTGAAATGCATATTTTTGGATTCAGGAGATGGTGCTACAAATTGCAAGAAGTTACCAGAGTTGGAGTCTTTCAGTCAACTTTTATCACTAAATGTGTTTTACAATGCCGAGGGTAGATATCCATTTGAATTTAGTTTTTCCTCAAATCTTAAGAAGTTGACTTTGTCAAATTTTCGTATGACATGGAATCAAATGTCACAACTTGCAATGCTATGCAATCTGGAGGTTCTCAAACTGTTGAACAATGCTTTTGAGGGTGAAATATGGGAGATGGAGGAAGAGATATTCACAAATCTCAAATTCTTGAAGTTAGACACTCTAGATGTTTTAGAATGGAGTGCAACAGGTGATCACTTTCCCCACCTCGAGCGCCTACTCTCACACAAATGTAAGCAACTCAAGGAGATCCCTCTTGGTATAGGGGACATTCCTACCTTACAGATGATTGAGGTGATGTGGTGCAGTACTTCTGTTGCAGTTTCAGCAAAACAAATTCAGGAAGTGCAACGGGAGTTTGGTAATGAGGAGCTGAAAGTCAATCTTCTGCCTAAAGTATGGGATTTGTAATCCTCGTCATGAAATGATAGGATGATCATTGTGTGCTTGTACTCCTGAGTAAGTGAATTTGAACTCATTAGTTTTTCTTTATGTTTACTATTAATTGATGACTGAATTTGATTCTTATAATCTTTGTCCTTGAAGATTGATATCGGAAATAGTTCCCTGTCCCCAGATTTGCCAGGATTGTTTCTCATGCTTCAGTATTAGCCTCTGGCAGCAGTCACTATACCTTACAATACCCTTTTAACCAACATCAGTAAGTCTTATGCTATGATTGTTTCTGCTATTGATTATCTGTAGGAATTTGAAATACGCTTCTATTGATGATCAAAGGATTGTTCTTGTGTCATGTATTCAGTCGTTTGGCCAACATACATACACAAACGTGAGGCCTACTTTTTTCTCTTAGGGGCCAAATGGTCGAATGCTGGGTAGTAGAATTTTTCTTCATCAGATTGAAAGTGGCCTTCTGGGAGGTAGGCTTGTGTCTCTGATCTCAGCACACTATGTTGTCGATGCTCCAAGTTGTTGCTTTCTTAGCATCAGTGACAGTATCAAGAACTTATTTTGCATCTACCTCATAGATTATTTTGTTATGGTCCCAGGTGGAGGCCACATGCAGGCTTCAACGAAGCCAATGCCTCAGCCTAAGTAGCGTCAGATGCTATTAGCCTAACTTGCCTCTCACTGCCCTGCTGTTTCACATACTCAGCACCTGTTGTTCAGGTAACTTTCATAACGTAATTAACATTACTTGGGAGATCCAGAGGTTAGAATCGTCAGCTCCCTTTTCTTCGATATCTCGAATGAAGTGGCTAAGCTTTCCTTATAAAATCTTTTGTTGGAAACTATGTTGCATAGGACTTACGGGTTTGATCTTATCTTCAATAAAGTATAATGCTTCCTATTGAATATCTCCATAAGGCGAAACATTTAAAAGCTTTTCTGCCATCATTGTGCTTAAAAGTTTTTAATTTAAATCCTTTTTTAGCTCCACGACTCTGAGTTTGAACTTAATACTATTGCATCATTAATTTACTATCCTTGGATTTTGATCATCATGTTATTCACTTATTATTCTTAATATCTTAAAAAGAGCAAACAATTTCATGCAACTGAATCGCAGCTCTGCCTTACTCGTTGAGGCCACTGCATTAAGGAATGCATTCCATTTTGCTGCTGTAAGTAGAACAGATAACATCATTCTGGAATTGGATTCTAAAATGGTGTTTAAAGCTGTCGTAGATCGTGAGCGTGGCAAGGAGTGGAAGATGAAGAAGGTTGTTTCGGACATCCACAACATTTGCTCCACCTTTGACAATGTGCAGTTCAGGCTCATTAGGAGAACAACCAATCGACCTGGTGACCTTGCAGCTAAACTGATGTTGAATGGTAATTTGCCTGTTAATTTAGCTACTAAGTTAGCAGTTATAATTTTAAAGATAAGGCTAAAAATCAGTGATTTAATTCTAGTAGGACTCTTACCCATGTAAAGAGAACCCCGAATAAACTCACGTTCATTCCTTTTCGAATCTTCCTTATTTGATCTCTCTACAGAAAACCTTGAAGAGAACCAAGAGGCTACCTGCCCTGCAACTTGAGTGTCCCTTGCACGTCCTTTTTCGGTAAGTAGTTAAAAGTAGTTTGGACTTTTACTAGAAGAATACAATGTTGATTATGGGTGATTGAGTCTCATAGAATAGATATATAAACCTTGATGTTGGAATATTATAGGGTTGCAGAACTAGGAAATTTTTGGAGTATTTAAAAAGCTTGGTGTGTGAGGTAAGTGGGGTTTATCTCATTTTTCCTTCTTTTCCCATTAAAATATTCTTGCTCGTTATTGGATACTCTAGAATTATTATATTCTCTCTCCGTTCCTGTTATATGAATTGATATCCTTCAATGTCTTTTTGAACTTTTCCATCCAATACCTTGTGGATCCTGTGAACATAACCAGGTTTGATACCTGGCTTATGGACGAGCAAAATCTTCAAAGCGTCAGGGGGTTTGAGAGGGGAAGCTGAACCAAAGTTGGCTTTCATCTGTTGGGCAATTTGGAAAGGAAGAAATGCTCGTGTTTTTGAAGGAAAAGATACCAATACTTTCCAGACTGGGTGTGAAGCAAACTCTTTGCATATGGAATACCAAGCAGCTCACTTTGATCCTGATCAGTATCAGATTATCAATCGAGAAACAGAACAGAGAAACTTAGTTCGTTGGACTACCCCACCACCGGGGGTCATCAAACTCAATTGCGACACTGCCTTCCATGATGGTAAGGCTGCAGCAGTGACTATTGCAAGGGATCTTCGGAACCTCATAAATTTATTTCAATCATTTATATCGTTTCTTTAAAAAAAAAAAAATTCTATTGTGGCGTGCGTATATTGTTTCACTGCATTCAACTCAAGCGATCACTGCAATTCTAAAACGGATTTAACTGAATTTAATTCTTGGTAGTTCGTTCCTATTACCAGTATAATTGTGGCTGTGATATGTTTCATGTACCAATATATATTGAGTGAATTGCTTGCTGCCCCCCTGTGTTTTGCCCGAAATACTCATTACCCCCTGTGTTTTTATCGATTAAGCTGACGCACCCAAATCGCTTATTCCGTTAGCAAACGTTACAAAATTAGTTAATTGATCGTTATACCCTTACATAAAGTTAAAATCGAAAAAACACAGGGGGGTAATGAGCCTATTTTAAAAACACAGGGGGTGAATGAGTATTTCAGGAAAAACACAGGGGGGCGGCAAGCAATTTACTAAAAGGGTATTTTTGTCCAACAAAGAATTTATTTTAACCAAAAGCATAAAAAAATCGTATTTTAAGCGCGTGTGTTACACTTGCCGTTAAATTAAACGGTTTTTCTAACGGAGGGGGGCAGTCAGCTACATTCTGAAAATCACAGGGGGGTAAGAAGCCTATTTTAAAAACACAGGGGATGAATGAGTATTTCGACCAAAACACAGGGAGGCGGCAAGCAATTCATTCAATATATATTAGTGTTGTCCTTTATTGTTTACTGGAAAATACATCTACTACTATTATCCGATGTGTTTATCATGTATTGGACATGGAAGCTTGTACAATTTGGTATGTGCTTGTATATGGAAAGAGATCCTTTGTCTGATAGGAGCATAGTACCCGTCATTGTAGGCTTGTTGAGGGCATTTACCTGACATTGTAGACCCGATTATACCCGTCAATCTAGTACAGCTTAATGACTCATGTTTTTAGATCTGATCATCATTTATTTGTGTGTCATGTTAGTTACGAGCACTTCTTTCGTACTGAACATTCAATTCGCTCACCCCCTATTCTTCTGCTTGTTTTGTTTACAGATTGCGAAGAGTAAGTGTGATGGTTCGAGGATACGATAGGGGTATTCAACTTTGACATTAAGTGTGATCTATCTTGTTTTAAATCTTGCCAGTTTGGCATAAATGATGTTGAGTTCTTATTTGTTAACTATTAAGGAGAAATGATATATTTTTATGTCAGAATGTAGTACTCTGTTTTTCTCTTGAAGATGTACTGGAGCTTTCACTTTTGTGATTAATACATAATGGGTCAGGACTTTCTGCAATTCGTCTAATTGCCTAATTTTGTTATATATTGTTAGCACTATTATTCATTCAACTTATTGAAATCCTGGACTTTGTTTCCGGAAATATAGTCATCCATGCCTCCTCACGTTAATCGCAGGAGCTGCCTCCACCAATTGATTTATTAGAAAAATTCTACGTTCGCAAGAAGCTCAAGCATTATCCGGAATGACTAAACATAAAGTGTTTTTAGGTGACTTTTTAGTTTCTTGTTAAATATCAAGGCTCAACTCTAGATAGGTGTTCGGTAGCTTTAATTAGCTTTCCACTTTTTCTTGACCCAAAAAAAAAGTAAAATTAAAACTTTCAACCTTTCCCAAATGAGTTTGATAAAATAAATAAATAAATAAGAAAAGACATCCAAGAAAATACCCCCTTTTCTTCCCCAATTTTTATCAAATTAAACGGACCATTGAAGTTGAGTTGGAACAGCAACTAGAATGGAGGTTAAACTGTATACGAATATCAGCAAACAAGACAGAGCATCCAAAAGGACATAGGAAAAATGCAGCAAGAAAAAAAAAATTAATAATCTATTTTCACTAACAAAATTTTGGTTTCAGCTACCTAGCTAAAATGAATCCATCTCCACCACTCTCTCCCTACAACTATCGATACATCTAAATATAAACAGCCGACTGAATAATACCCAATAAACAAATTAATGAATTTATATGTACAACATCCTACCTATTCACCGTAAGGGTGTTGCAAACCTGAAACACTTAACACAAAACGTCCGTTCTTGACAAGATCCCTTCAAAGCTTCTCATCTTCATGCAGCAATAATAATCAACCAAAGAATGACATCTACGAATGAAACTCTCTTAACTCGCCAAAAATTTCCCTGTGATCCTCCTCCAAGTTAATTCCAAGATTTTGTGAGTAATATATGTCTTCCAGTAAGTGTTTGTTGCAGCTCTTACATCTTTCCCCCGGAATAAACCAAATGGGGCTTCTGTTCATATGCGGTTATGACTTTCACTACAAGCCACAATCCTCATTCCCCTTTCCGTTTTCCCTTTTTCCGTATTTTTCCCCTTTTCTCTTTTTCCTCGATTCCTTCCCCGATAACAATTCTCTCTCACTCTTCATACAGACCACAATCCTCTTCCTCTCTTCCATGGCCCAAGTGCATAGTCCATTTTCCTCAATTTTAATTTTAAAGCATACACACACAAAGGTAAAGTAGTAGACTATGAAAAATATTGTATAATGTTTAATTTATCTTTTTTTTTTGATAAGTTAATTTTATGCATAATTGTTAATAGAAAGATATTTTTTTGTGTGTTTTCTACAAGTCAAAAAATACTGCACAAAAGAATACGTTATAATAAAATAATTAAAAAAAATCTCAGCACCCCTAACATTAAGTTTTTGGATCCGCCCCTACAAGGAGAGAAGCTCCCTATGAAGTTCAAGAATAGCTCTCACATGTGACTTACTTTGAAATGCTGTGTTTGCTTTTAGAGAACCAATTTTACTCTCCATGACAGCTTGAAATTGTTTCTGGTGACACTTCAGCATGGCCTTCCACATTCGTATCAGCCTGAAAGTTACAATAACACTTGTTAGATCAAATGGACAGAGAGGTTGCAGCAAACTTTATTTGAAGCAAAAAATCAAGAAGGGCACAACCCAAGTATTGCATTATAATTAATTATTAGTAATTAATTCATATGTGGTTTTGGATTAGGAGTTAGAACTTTGATTAAATTAATTGTTTAATAGTAAGTTAAAAGGTTATAACTAATAGTTTTTTAAATTACTTTAAATTCCCTAACATTATTATAGGAATTTATGGAAATTAGTTTTTTTGAAGTTTTGTGATAAAAATTTATGTGGAAATTTAATAAAATTATATTAATGTGAATATTGATTATAGAATTGAATTAAATAACTTATAAGAGTTAATCCAAATTAATCAAGGATCGAGACAACCAAAATAAATAAATAATTAATTAATTATGGAGTGCACGTGCGTGTGGAGAAGCATGCGACCACGCACGTGACTCTTTTCTTTTTTTTGCAAATAATAGAAATTAAATGAGTGACTTTTGAAACAATAGGAACTATTGGTGGGATTTTGCAAATAATGGGAACTAACAGTATGACTTCTGATTAATTGATTAAAACATATAAACAGTAGGGACTATTTGTCCAATTTGCCCTTTGTAATAATTCGCAAGAAAAATTTCTACCATGAGGCCATGTGGCCATTCGGGACAGAGATGAAGTGTGGATCCCAATGACCACTTATTGATAAGTATCCTTATGGCACTACTGATTCACTATATAATTATGAAAAACTGTTAAATATTATCTTATTTTTATCACATATTTATTAGTTTGTATATAAATGCATAGTTGACATAGTAAAATAACAAACATGACTATTACTCTTTTCTTTTGACATATTTTTCAATCAATCCTGACTAACATTAATCCTCTTACATGAGGTGGGTCCCACATACACGTCCACTCTCTCTTTTACGGACTGACGTTAGTCTGGACTAACTGAAGAAATTTCCAACATCCAGAATTATCACTTGGTCCAACCTTTTTTATTTGCAAGAGTAAAATAAATAAACATGACTTTCTCAGAATTTAGTTGTACCTTTGTGTGAAGTCTCAAAATACATTTATAGTCGCATAAAATCTAATCCCCCCCACCCCCCCCCCCCGGCTCACTTTGCCTTTCCTTTCTTTCCTCTTTCACCAAATTCCTTCTTGGATTTGCTCTTCATGTAAAATATCTTATCAGCCTTCTTTTGCCTTTCCTTTCAAACTTGTTCAACATCCTTAATTTCTGACCGTACATAAGCATTTTGTACTGAATGATGCTTCTTTCCACTTCTTAATGTTTTGTTATCTTCACGAAGTCCACAGGCACCTGTGAAAAGAATAATTTGAGGAACAAGTACAAAGAAACACCTGATGCTTTTATATTTTAGCAGCTAAATAAATTGTAAAATACACAATGACTTAGAGTCTGTTTGGCTTAACTTTTTGACGCTCAAAAAGTGCTTCCTGTGAGTTTAGAAGCTGATCTCACATGTTTGGCCCATTTCTAAAAGTACTTTTTCGTAAAAGGTAAAGCTGAAAAAAGCTGAAAAATAAGAAGCTCCAAATTGGAGCTTTCGAAAATAGGCTTTTGCGAAACTGTTTTTATATAATGCGGGAAGCTGTATTCTTTTTTTCTCAAATATACCCCTTCATATTTTTTAAAATTCAATATTGCCTTCAAATTTTCAAAAAGCTCAACATTACCCAATATAGGCTAAACAGTCCATAGCTTTTGCTAAACAGTCCACAGCTTTTGTTCAACAGTACTTCTAATCAAAGCTATACTGCAAAAGCTTTACAACTCAAAAGCTAAAATTTAACAGCTAGGCCAAACAGAGCCTTACTCAGGCCATAAGAAAATTGGGATTTCTTCACATTTCAAGTAAGCACGGAAGCTCTATTATGTGTTTGCATGTATGTGAGGGAGTGAGAGAAAGAGAGACCCGAAAGCATTTGTAGCTAATTTTCATATTATGCAAAAAAAAAAAACTAGGTTGCAAAGCTCAAATAGTTAAGTCATGCGAAACAACATTTGGGATATTAGAGAATGCTAATGAAATCCAAACTTTTACTTTCATATTTACCTGCAATGGACGAGATAATAAATACACTAAAATAGACAGACCTATTTTTTTTTTCTATCAAAATGTATTAACAAGTACTACTATGTCAAATCTAAACAAGAACTAGCACAAAAACCTTAGGTCCAAAATAAAAACAGAAAAACAAGAATATACACATCCTAGGAGCAAAACAAGGAAACTTCAATGAAGACACATTGATGCGAAAAAGTGATTTTAGAGCACGGTTAAAACGTCACTACTTTATTACATTCAACAGTTGGGAACTCATGAGCTGCAGCAACCTCCAGACATGTCAATATCATTAATTGATAGAGATAGAAGAGGTGAGTCCACCCCCGATGAATTGTGTAATTCTCGGCTTTGGCCTCCAAAGGAAGGGAAAAAAATGTACAAAGACACTTTCAAGTAATGCTTGAAGGTTAATAGAACTTGATGAACAGGATAAGAAATGATAACATATTATAACAAACCATGAAACCAAAGATCAATGGAATAATGTTGGTTAAAGAAAAACATAATGCATGGGCATCCATTCAAAATAGTTGCCTTCCAAATTGGTAGATTTGTCACTAGTCCCATCATCATTTCTTTCTTCCATCTTTTGTATATCTTAGTCTGTTTAGCTTTTACTTTGGCACCACCCTCCCTTTACCTACACACCATTAAGAAAAGAGCATGAATGGCCAAGAAAAGTCTCAAGGTAGGTGAAAAGAAAATAGAGTTCCTTCTCGATAAAGTGATTTAAGGCTCCGTTTGTTTGCCGTAAAACATTATCCTAGAAAATATTTTTCTAATTTTACGGTGTTTGGTAACACCGAAAAATTGGTCAACCGGAAAATATTTTTCAGTCAAAAATGGTGGGCTACTTTTTGGAGATTTTCTGGTGTTTGGTAACACCGAAAAATTGGTCAACTATAAAACATTTTCTGGTAAAAAATGGTGGGCTACATTTTAGAGATTTTTCGGTGTTTGGTAACACCGGAAATTGATCAACTGGAAAATATTTTTTGGTCAAACATTACGGCTTGTTCAAAGTTTGAAAAAATATTTTCATATTCTTTGGGAGAGGAAAACATTTTCCGGAACTTAACCATCCCTATTTTATGTGTATATTTTTTTTATTATAAATCTCATGTTGAAAAATATTTTTAATTGTATATCCAAATACTATAAAATATTTTCCAGTATTCTATTTTCCAGAAAAATATTTTTCCCTAACAAATTATTTTACAGCAAACAAACGGAGCTTAGAAAAATATTTTCCTTTGAAAATATTTTCCAAATAAATATTTTTGTCTGAAAATATTTTTCACAAGCAAGTAATTTTATAGCAAACAAACGGAGGAAAATATTTTATTTTTCAAGAAAATATTTTTCACTAAAAATATTTTCTACAAACAAGGTATTTTACGGCAAATAAACGGAGCCTTAAAAGTGACAAAAAATTGTTAGAATTACAAAGCAAACAACTTAATTAGTAGTATGCTTTCTTTTCCCCACCCTTTTGACAGGAGCTAGGAGGATTTCTATAGTTCTAAAGCAGAGGGATAAACTCACATGGTCTAATAGGTGATGGCTACATGCACATGCCAAGTCCTAAATTAGTTTTTGATAACATTTGAAGACAATTATTAAGAAAAATGACCAGTAAAATTTAAGATAACTGACCTTTTTTTCTTCTTTTTTTAATGACATGGGAACCAATTAGCGGAACTCGATCACCAGAGATCGGCGGAGCCCAACCACCCCTTGATAAATCTCCGGGTGCAGCGATCTGTCACAATACATGCACCGATTCAGTCAAAGTTATCTAAAAAAGGTTGCGTGAATCAAATATGAGAGTATATCATATTCAAAACACACCCCTTACCATTAGTCTGTCCCTTAGCGACATGATAACTGACCCTTATTCCTTCAATTTTTTGGTTTCATAAGAATAAGCGCGCCTAATACCTCCAATTCTTAGGTTCTATTAGAATTTCAATATATCTTGCAAATTATGAACAGAACCCAATGGATAGGAAAAATACAAGTTTCCATGAAAAGGGAAGCAGGCTTTCTTCTACAAATTAGAAAGATACAAGAAATCAAGAAATTGTTATCATTTAATATAAGATCAACTACTAGAATTTCACCTCTTAATAACTGACATACATTAGCGAATATCAGTGAATCTAAATTCAAACTTTTTTATAGTGATATCATAGACGTCTACATAGCTATATGTTTTTTATTTTTTGTTTTTGTATAAGTGAGGGAGACTTGCTTCCATAATAGGCTGAATATGGCCCTTTGAAATACTTGTATTTTTCACATTTCAAGAATAAACAACATCTTCTCCTTTTTTTCATTTTTTCTTAAAAAAGTAAAACAATCCTCTGGCGTTTGTGATGGCAGTAAAACTATAAGAGCACTTACAAACATTTTAGAAATCACGCAAAAAATTGTTATCGATCATTAGAATGCATTAGAAATCCTTTTGATCTCATATGTCGTGTATATAATTTTTTAAAAATAAAATAAAAAAGGAAAATTAAAGTGATTTTATGATTCTTTATTTGTATTGTAAAAAAAATGAAAAAAAATTAAATGAAAAGTCATTTTAAGTACCTTTTTATTTCATTGTCATATTAAAGAGACCCGTATGGAAGTTTAGAATCATGTCCATACAATGAAAACAAATTGCTTGGATAAAAATATTTTGCGATTTAGATTGTATACCAATTCAAATGTGCTACGGTAATTGCATCATAATTATTTCCATTGTATATGAATTCAAAATTTTAGAAAAATAATATAAACCAATTGTACAATTTTTTTGTAATTAAATTATGCTCGTTATGTTATTAGGATTTTATTAGAATTTAGATGGTGTCCGTTAAAAAAAAAAAAAGGACGTAGATGGTGTACTAATTGTTACCGACCAGTACTAATTTTCCAAACTAAAGCTAGATTACTTGAGTTATGGAAAGAATTAATTTTTTAAATATTTAAATTAAGTTTTTACATTTTTTCAGTGATTTTTCTATTTAAACTAATTTTTTTAAATAATCAATTTTGAATTTGTGTACCCAATTCCTTTTTTAGTATTTATCAATCTCAATTTTAAATATTATTTTTTAAACCCATCACTTTCGGATTTCATATTATGTATAATACTAATCAATTTCAGTTTTAGATAATTTAATTTTTACAATTATCCGAATGAGGAAAGATCGTCAAGTTAATTATCGTAATTCCCCAATTGTATTTTAAAAAGCAATTTTTTTTTCAAAAATCGTGCCTAGTTCTAGATCTGATAGGGAATAGGACTCATAATACTAATCAATTTCATAATTTAATTTTCACAATTACCCGACATGTTATCATAAATTCCTACGCCAACCACTCGTGGTCATGGAAGCCTAGGCCATATGTCCGAAACTCTCAACCAAATTTATATTTTTAGTTAAAAATAATAATTAATTCTCATTAAAAAAATATACTTATTATTTATTTTAGATTCTATTAAAAAGAATTTGTGAATCTGTCCTGAGTCTATACAAATAGTAATGCGAAAAAGTGAATTATTCTTAAGGCAGATTTAGAGGCGAATTTGTGGGTCATTGTCTCATTTTAAAAGTGAAATAAAAGGCAAATTTAGATGCAGAATTAGTGGGTCAGGGTCTCATTTTAAAAGTGAAATAATGAAGATGCTAAACTATAGGCTACGTTTGTTTGCCGTAAAACAATTTATTAGTGAAAAATATTTTTAAGTTAATTAATTTTCTATGTTATCAAACAGATAAAAATTATAAAAATATTTTGAATAAATGACTTAATACCTTTTATATTTTGCCAAAAGTATAAAGTACTTTATGTGTTTTAAAACATAAATGATTATCCTCTTTATTTTATAAAAGTACTTGAATACTTCCTTATGTTTTAAAAAACGTAACTGAATATTCTCTGTTAAATTAAAATAAATAATTCTTTAACGGAAGCAGGGGTGTCAAAAATACATGGAGATATTCAGCTACTTTTATAAAACACAGTGATAATTAATTATGTTTTAAAATACATGAATATTCAGTTACTTTTATAAAACACAATGAATAATCAGGTATGTTTTAAAATATAGAAGATATTGCACATTTTTAACAAAACATATGATAAATTAAATCGTTTATTCAAATGTTTTTTAAGAAAATATTTTACGAGAGACAAACGAACCTAAAAACTGAATGATTCGTTTTAAACGGTAGACATGTGAGGTCGTCTTTATAAAAGAGTGCCTAAAAAGTGAATATGATTCGTTTCAAACGGTAGACACGTGAGGTCGTCTTTATAAAACGAGAAAACTTTTCATTTTTTTTTTGTCTAAAACTAGAAAACTTTTTTTTTTTTTTGCTAAAGACAAGCGGGATATATTACTGACAAAAATATTTACATCATTATAGATACAATTTATCAAAAAGTGTGATCCTCTATATTCCAAACCCTACAAATGGTTTGGTTCAATAACGAATATCTAACTTTGCATAACTTCATCCGAACATCAAAACTAATATTTGAGATAATTTGCTCCTCGGAGAGAACATCATGATTGTGGATACGCTCATTCCGTTCCTTTCAAATATAATAAACAAAAGCACCAAAGAAGCATTTCATAGTGATAGCTTGGAAGGAAGAATCAGTAGCAATATGAATAAACCAATATTCAAACTTCCTCCAACTATTGATCAATGGAGGACCTCGACAATACTTCCATCCAATCTTCCAAATTCTACGGGTAGAAGAGCAAAGTCCAAACAAGTAATCTCTATCCTCTGTACACAGGTTGCACAAAACACAAAGAGGATCAATTGAGATACCCCAACCAAGAACTCTGTACTTTGTAGGCAATCTATCCATCCACCCTAGCCAGACACAACAAGAATGTTTGGGGATTGTCTGTTTATGCCAAATAGATTCACTCCAGTTGACTTTATCATAATGTGTTTTGATAGCCTCAAGCGCCCACTTCTGCTTGTAATCACCCGTGGGTGAATTGATCCACACACAAAACGATCATCTTGATCCGTATGAGGGGCGATGTTATTCAAATGGTCCTGAATATGATTGAAATAATTGATGTTGTGAGGCCAGTCCCATTGACCATCCTTAATGAACTCAGAAACATTTGCATGACTATCAAAACCATCTGCAATAATGTTATCTTCACCAAAAAAATCACATACAATACCCAAACGGTGCTAGTGATCCTTCCAAAAATGAGTGTTGTTATCATCTCCAATTTTGTGAATAATAAGCTTCTTGGCAACATCCCTCAACTGCAAAATTTTCCTCCAAGCCCATGAAGGGCGCGAAGGCATTTTACAGTCCCAAAATTGGATCTACGAAGGTAATTCGAGTAGATCCATTTGCACCAAATAGACTTCTGTTTAGTGTGAATAATCCAGAGGGACCTGAGGATTGCAGCTTGATTAACCTCATAGAGATTGTGGATGCCGAGACCTCCTTCATCTTTACTCTTGCACACTGTTGCCCAAGAAACCTTAGCTTTATTGCCTTGATTATCTATGCCAGACCAGAGAAAGGATCCAAGAATTTGCTCAATTTCCTTCAAGGATCCCTTCGGGATAATAAACATTCTCGACCAATAAGCATTAATGTTGCTAAGAATAGACTTAACAATTTGAAGGCGTCCAGCAAAAGAAAAATGGATGTTCGACCATTTGCCAACTCTTTGTGTGATACGGTGGACAAGGTATTTGCAATGGCTTTGAAGAAGTCTTCCTGAGATAAGAGGCACCCCCAAATACTAGATAGGCAAACAGCCATAACTGAATCCGAAGATGTCCCCAATAATAGTCTTCATCTGAGCACTACATCCCCCAATAAAAATCTCACTTTTCTCTTTGCTAACATTCAGGCCTGATAAGCAACAGAAGTTATCAAGACATCCTTTAACAATTTGAGCAAACTTAACCTTCCCTTTAATGAAAATCAACACATCATCAGTGAAGCAAAGATGGCTCAAACGATTCCTTTTGCACCTTGGATAGAATCTGAAATCTTTATTTTCTAAGGCCTGGTCAAGCATACCAGAGAAGATTTCCATAGCTAAAACAAATAAGTACGGGGATTTGGGGTCTCCCTATCTCAAACCACGTGTCCCTAAAAAATACCCGTGCATACCTCCATTAATAGACACCGAAAATTTCGGCGTAGTGATGCAATTCGAGACCCATTGGATGAACTGCCCAGGAAAATTAAAAGCTTTGAGGGCATAGAGAATGAAATCCCAACGAACCGTATCATAGGCCTTCTGCAAATCAGCTTTAATAAGACATCTTGGAGTTGCCCCTTTGTTCTCATATCCTCTAACCAACTCTTGTGCCAACAAGATATTATCTGAGATATTTCGTCCTTTGACAAAAGCATTTTGAGACTCAGAAATAATGGAATGCATCAAATTGCTCATTCGCTAGCCATGATTTTCGAAATACACTTGTAAAGCACATTGCAACATGCAATAGGTATGAATTCTTTCATCGATGACGGATTAAGAACTTTTGGAATGAGGACTAAGTTCGTAGAGATCACTTCAGCAAGAATCCGCCCAGAGTTGAAGAAGGATTTGACTGCCTGAATAATATCTGGCCCCACAATGTTCCACGTGTGCTTAAAGAAGAAGGAATTGTATCCATCTGGGCCCGAACTCTTGTCATTGGGGATGGAAAAAATTGCTTCCTTGATATCCTCTGAAGAAACAGGCCTGATGAGATCATTAGCCTGCTCCCGATCAATGGGCACACGCACATATTTTCTGATGTCCTCAACTGAAATATGGTTATGTTGGGTATGCCCAGGTCCAATGAGGTTCTCAAAAAAGTTCACTGCTTCTTTATTAATTTCATCCATGCTATCAAGAACATTCCCATGTTGATCATTAATAACAGAAATAGCATTCTTAGAAGCTCTATGCTTGGCAACCTTGAAGAAGAAAGAAGTATTGGCATCTCCCTCTTCAAGCCATAAAACCCTCGACTTCTGACGCCAGATACTATGCTCAGTTTCCAGAAGATTTCTGAGTTCTGAAGTCAACCGATTCTCATCAATGAAATCCACAGAATTACCAGCACCGTTAAGAATAATATTTTGAACAGTTCCAAGTTTGTCCCTGGTATCTTTAATTCTCTTGGATATGTTGCTGAAGTGGTCATGATTCAATTTTTTCAATTCCGCCTTGAGAAATCTAAGTTTCATCGTGACTCTAAACATAGGACTGCCACTGATCCGCGTTGCCCACACCCTATTCACAGTACTCCAAAAATCCTCAAGTTTCCCCTAAGTATTGAAAAACTTGAATGGAATACACTTGTTTTTCACTGAGTTAAAAGGAGTCAAAAGAAGAGGACAATGATCCGATAACTCAGGGGTGAACGTCATCAGGCCTGCATCAGTTAACTCCTCACTCCATTTACCATTGACAAAAATTCTGTCCAATCTGCTAGCCTTGAAATTAGACTCTGAAGATTTATTTGTCCAGGTGAAGTGACTGCCTGTGCTTTTGAGCTCAGTGAGGTCAGCATCCCTAAGACAATTGATTAAGTCCCACGAGCTGTTAGGCAGGACAGAGCACTCATATTTATCTTCCGTGGCTAAAATTTCGTTGAAACCTCCTCCAAAAGCCAGCGGGACACTAGAATTAATAGTTGACCAGAAAACTTTTGGATAACGGAAGTGAAATACAAAATACAAAACACAAAACCCAAAACCAGTGGGTCTCACAAACCCACCCACATACGAAGAGCGATCCAATTACACAACTGCCAAAAGTGTCCTCTCACCATGTATTTGGGTGGCAAGTATTGCTGAGTCAACCAACGCAACAATGCCACCAAAAAAAATAAAAAATAAAAACCAACGCAACAGTGTGCACCGTCAAGTACGCGTTTTGACCAAAAAAAAAAAAAACGTACGCGTTTGTCGTGATAGTTTTATTATTATTATTATTATTTTAAGTTTAAAAGATCTTAATAAGGTTAGCTACGTAGCTTTGAGCCGGAGGGGCGGGGGAATTTTTAATATCTTTTTCTTATTTGGATTAAAGGGGTTAGGGGACGACCTTTTTTAAAAAAAAAAAAAACTCATAAGCAAAAGTTTTATTAAAACTCATCTAACCCGTCTAGAGAATTACACAATTCAAAATATTTACACTGTTAAAATCACCACCAGCACATGTGATTTTGGCCAAGTTTATTATCTGAAATTTGAGTTTTTAGCATTAATAGTTAGTTGTTTACAGAGTCAAAAGTTAGTAATGAGTCTATTTGTTTGTTGTCCTATTCTATGGGGATTTGTTGAGATATGTTAGTGTTGGAGTTAGCGGAAGGAGAATAAGTCAACATGGCATTTCTTTGTATGCCTATATAAGGCTGATTGATCCCACCGAGTAGATTATCCATTCTGCTATGAAATAAATACTTTATATTCTGCTTCTTTTGATTTTAACATTTCTGGTATCAAGAGCTGGTCAGTCGTGGGCATCATATTTGGTGAGCTTTTTCTCTTAGCAAGATGAGGGATCTTCAAGTCGTTAGCGAAATCAAAAAGCTCAACAATCAAAACGACAATACTTGGTCTACATGTATGACGTCTTACATGTAAGGCCAAGACTTGTAGGAGGTTGTCAACAGAAGCGACATTATGCAACCAGAGGCAGATGATGCAAATGGTACGTTACGGAAGTGGAAAATAAATGTTCGCTTTAAAGACTACAATCAAAGAAGATATTCTAGAACACATCCGGGATACCAAAACTCCCAAAGAAGCTTGGGATGCGTTTTCCATGCTTTTCTCAAAGAAGAACGACACAAGGCTTCAACTTCTAAAGATTGAACTTTTGTCGTTAGCACAACGCGACATGACAATCGCTCAGTACTTCCATAAGGTGAAGTCACTATGCCGCGAAATTTTCGAGTTGGATCCAAAAGCTCCAATCGGGGAAACCAGGATGAAAAGAATAATTATCCATGGTTTGAGACCCGAATATAAGGGCTTTGTTGCTGCAATACAAGGATGGCAAAATCAACCATCACTTGTTGAGTTCAAAAATTTGCTTGCTAAACAAGAAGCACGTGCTAAGCAAATGCGAAGAGTCTTGTTGAAGGGTGAGGAAGAAGCGTTCTATGCCAATAAAAGTAGAGGGAATTCCACGCAGCACACTATTGGTGGGTCTAAAAAGAGTGATAATAAGGCAAAAAGTCATCAAGGTGAAGGAAACATTTGTACAAGGGGAACTTCAAAGAATCATGGCAACGGCAAAAAGTTTGAAGGGAAGTGCTACCATTGCGGGAAGAAGGGTCACATGGCGAAGACTTGTTGGTCGAAGAAAAAGTGGGTGGAATGTAACACTGCTACTTCCAAAAATGAAGAAGAATGGGATGCTGAGGCATTATTTGCAGCAGAAGATGAAGAATTAGCTCTCACAACAACTACGTCTGAACATATTAATTATGAGAAAGATTGAATCGTTGACTCGGGATGCTCAAATCATATGACGGGTGATAAAGAAAAGTTGCAGAATTTGTCAGAATACAAGGAAAGCCGAGTGGTGGTGACAACCAATAACTCAAAGTTACCAATAGCTCACATCGGTAATACAGTAGTCTCTCCTCAATATAGTGCTAATGAGGTGCTGCTTCAAAATGTCTATCACGTCCCAGGTATGAAGAAAAATCTTCTTTCGGTATCACAATGAACATCTACAGGCCATTTTGTTCTGTTTGGTCCACAAGATGTGAAGGTTTATTGTGACCTTGAGATTATAAAAGAGCCAGTGATGAAGGGACGGAGACTAGAGTTAGTCTATGTGATGTCTGTAAAAATTGCATATGTGGACAAAACGAGAAAGAACGAGACGACGGACTTATGGCACATGCGGTTAAGTCACGTTAGCTATTCCAAACTAAATGTGATGATGAAAAGATCAATGTTGAAGAGACTTCCCCAACTTGAAGTAAAAACAGACACAATATGCGCAGGATGTCAGTATGGTAAAGCGTATCAGTTGCCGTATGAAGAGTTCAAATTCAAAGCGAAGGAACCATTAGAGTTAATTCACTCTGATGTGTTTGGACCTGTCAAGCAAGCCTCTATTGGTGGGATGAAATACATGGTGACCTTTATTGATAATTTTTCAAAGTATGTATAGGTTTACTTCATGAGGGAAAAATCTGAAACTTTTTCGAAGTTTAAAGAATTCATCAAAGTACCAGAAGCAGAAGTTGGTTAAGGAGTTGGTTGTCTACGCACTGACAATGGAGGAGAGTATATCTCGGACGAGTTTTGCAATTTTCTTCGGGAATATTGAATATGCCATCAGTTCATATGTTCTAGCACTCCACAACAAAACAGAGTAGTAGAAATGAAGAATAGGCACCTGGCAGAGATATGTCAAAGTATGCTTCATGCGAAGAATGTTCCAGGACGATTTTGGGCTGAAGCAATGAAGACTGCAGCTTTCATAATCAATAGGCTTCCTCAACAGAGGTTATGTTTTCTTTCACCCTTTGAAAAATTGTGGAACATGAAGCCTACAGTTAGTTATTTTTGAGTATTTGGTTGTGTAAGTTATTTTTTTGTACTTGACCATTTACGTACCAAGATGGACAAGAAGGTTGTTAAGTATATTTTTGTAGGATACGACAATCAAAGAAAATGGTGGAGGTATTGTGATCCTACAAATGGAAAATGCTACATGTCTCGAAAATGTGGTGTTTGATGAAACATCTTCATGGTGGTCCTCAGAAATTGAGATACTACCTGACTCATATTATTAAAGATGAGTTGCAATCTGTTCAAATTCAGCTAAGTTTAGGCAAACCTAAAGATGCAAATTATGGTAGTGATGTCAAGGAAGGTACATCTCAAAGTCCCTGGAAAATTGGAGTGTATGAACAACCAAACAAATAAGGTGAGCCTAGTGAAGTAGAAGTACCAACTCTTCTCAGAAGATGAACAAGAGCCAGAAAGCCAAATCCCAAATATGACAATGCCACCAAAGTAGAAAAAACATATGCAAAAGAACCAAAAACATTTGATGAATCATTTAAGAATCCAGAGTGGAATAAAGCTGTGGTCGAGGAGATTGTTGCATTAGAGCGAAATCTGACGTGGGAGCTCGTACCAAAGCCTAGAGATATGAAGCCTATTTCCTGCAAATAGGTGTATAAGATAAAGCGTCACATATATGGATCAATTCAAAGGCACAAGGCTCGTCTGGTAGCTCTAGGGTTCTCTCAACAATATGGACTAGACTATAATGAAACGTTTAGTCCAATTGCAAAGCTTACGATTGTACGAGTCTTACTTGCACTTACAGCTAACAAAGATTAGAACTTGTGGTAGATGGATGTAAAGAATGCGTTCCTACATAGGGAGTTGGATCGGGAGATCTACATGAATCAATCGATGGGCTTTCAGAGTCAAGATCATCCTGAATATGCATGTAAGCTACAGAAGGTGCTCTATGGGTTAAAGCAAGCACTTGGTATGATAAGATTGCTGAATTTCTGACTCATAATGGTTATTCAGTGACACTTGTAGATTCTAGATTATTTGTCAAAGCTAGTGGAAAGAAGCTAGCTATTGTGCTAGTGTTTATGGATGATTTAATCATAACAAGAGATTGTGAAGAAGAAATTCTTCGAACAAAGGAGAATTTATCAATTCATTTTCAGATGAAAGAAGTTGGTCAGGTCAAGCACTTTCTTGGTCTAGAGATTGATAATATTCAAGAAAGGATATTTCTCTATCAGCAAAAGTATTCTAGAGATTTGTTGAAGAAGTTTAGAATGCTTGAGTGCAAACCAATTTCGACTCCGATGGAGCTAAACGCCAAAATGTGTGCTCGTGAAGGGAGAGATTTGGAAGATGTAATGATGTATCGACAATTAGTGGGTAGTTTGATCTACTTAACTTTAACTAGACTTCATATCTCTTATGCAATTGGTGTGATGAGTAGGTACATGTAAAATCCAAAAAAGCCTCACTTGGAAGCAGTTCGGCGAATTTTAAGATATGTGAAGCGTACACTTGGCTATAGTGTCTTGTATAAGAAAGGTAGAGATTGTAAGCTAGCCAGTTACTGTGATGATGACTATGCAGGTGATCATAATACCCGACGCTCAATTATCGGGTATATTTTTATGCTTGGGTCTGGAGCAATTTCTTGGTACAGTAAAAGGCAACCAATTGTGTCTTTGTCAACAACAGAAGCATAATATCAACCTACAACAATGACAGCTCAATAAAGTTCTTGGCTTATACAATTGTTGAAAGACTTGCGTCAACCAACAGATTATGCAATTCCTTTGTATTGCAACAACCAGACGGCAATACGTTTGGCGGAGAATCCAATCTTTCATGCAAGAACTAAACATGTGGAGGTGTATTATCACTTTATCAGGGAAAAAGTTCTACAAGAAGAAATTGTATTAGAACATATTAAAACAGAAAACCAAGTTGCAGATTTGTTCACAAAAGGTTTGAGTGGCAACAAGGTTGGAAGTTTCTGCAAGTAACTCGGGATGGTAGAAAGAACGAAAGCTGGTGTTGAGGAGGAGTGTAAGAATACAACACTAGCACGTGGTTTTGACCAAGTTTATTATCTAAAATTTGAGTTGTTAGCATTAATAGTTAGTTGTTTACAGAGTCAAAAGTTAGTAATGGGTCTATTTGTTTGTTGTCCTATTCTATAGGGATTTGTTGAGATATGTTAGTGTTGGAGTTAGTGGAAGGAGAATAAGTCAACATGGTCTTTCTTTTTATGCCTATATAAGGCAGATTGATTCCACCGAGTAGATTATCCATTCTACTATGAAATAAATACTTTATATTCTGCTTCTTTTGATTTCAACATACACATATCAAAGTCAAGCTCGATCCATTTTCAGACTTCCACATTCATTACTTGTACATAAAAAAATTCAAATAAAAAAGTTACAGATAGAGGACTATGGACAGCGTGACAGTGATCAGTAACTTGAATCTCGCTCCTCTAGATGCTCTCTTAGAGCTTCTTCTTGAAGAATCTCTTGTCATGCCTTTGAGGTCGATGGAAGCTTTGAAGAAGTGTTATTTGGAAGAGCTTTCATTTCTCAGAGCAATTTTCATTGATCCTCAACCACAGTTCGTTGATGATGATAGATTGAAAGAATTCGCTAAGTTGGCCAGCAAGGTGGGATGTAAAGAATTCGCTAAGTTGGGCAGCAAGGTGGGATGTATCATCTCGGCGTTTGATCTCAAGAAAATGGATGAAGAGATGGCGCATAAATTGTATAAGCAACTCATCGGTCCTTTGCGGACCCTGAAATTCTGGACGTACACGATCCAATTCGAGATGAATGAGCCAAAGCCATCAAGTATGTATCACCCGAGAACTGATTGTTGGGAGGAAACCCGATATCAAAGCACAAACAACAAATGCACAGCGGAAATAACACCCTCCCACCTTGCATAAACCTGTTAGGAAGCAACAAATAGAGCCAACAACAATATGCACAAATCTGAAAATTCCAGAAAATAGAGCAACACCAAGATTTTAACGTGGAAAACCTCCCCAACGTGGAGAGTAAAAACCACGGGACCGTAGTCCACCCAAAAACTTCCACTATCAACAAATAATGGGTACAAGAGAGTCTTCTCTAGCTACAACTAGAGGCATACACAATACATTCACGAAAAATAACATATTCTTGCAAATATTGCATCAACAAAATAGATTAAACCAAGAAGTAGGAGAGAAATCACCAAAAACGTTGTCACTGTTCATGTCAGAAAAATGGGCTGTAGAGAGCTCCAAATCTGATCTCCAACGTTTAGATAGAAGACCCACGAGTTGTGAACATGCACGTAAAATTTCAGCTCAATCAAACCACAAATGACCTTCCGATCGTCAACTTGATGAAGATGGCGCAGACTGAAATTTCTGCACTCTTCTTCTTCTTTCTCTCTCTGTTTCTATCTCTCTCTCTCTTTTTTTTTTTCTTTCACTCTCTCTTTCTTGAAAACAAGTGACAGACCAGCTGGTCTGTCCATTCCATTCCTTTTTTTTTGTTTATTGTTTTTCTCTTTTTTTGTTTTCTTTTGGTCAAAAAAGAAAAAGCTATAATGATAACCACCCACATGGGTTGGTCTCTCCTAGCACAACAATCTCCCCCACCAACTCAAGTGGGTGGGTCAATCAACCCGGCAATCAAACGACATATCTCAAGCTTCTCTCTTGGCAACGCCTTCGTCAACATATCGGAGCCATTATCATCTGTGTGAACTTTTTCAAGTTTCAACAACTTTGAATTCAAAACATCCCTAATCCAATGGTACCTCACATCAATATGTTTCGATCTTGAATGAAATGAAGAATTCTTACCAAGATGTATTGCACTCTGATTGTCGCAATACAAGACATAATCATCTTGCTCAAACCCAAGTTCTTCCAGAAACTTTTTCATCCATAGCAATTCCTTGCATGCTTCAGTTGCTGCAATGAACTCCGCTTCAGTGGTGGAAAGGGCAACACACTTTTGCAATCTCGATTGCCATGCCACAGCTCCCCCTGCAAAGGTAATCAAATAACCCGAAGTAGACTTACGAGTATCAACATCTCCAGCCATATCAGCATCTGTGTAACCCACAAGCATAGGCTTCTCACATCCAAAGCAAAGTCTCAGTTTGGATGTGCCTCGAAGATATCTTATACTCCATTTCACTGCCTTCCAGTGTTCTCTCCCAGGATTTGAGAGAAAATGACTCACCGTACCAACTGCATGTGCTATGTCTGGCCGTGTACACACCATAGCATACATCAAACTTCCCACTGCTGAAGAATATGGAACATTCTGCATATATTTCTTTTCTTCATCTGTAGAAGGACACTGTTGAGCACTTAGCTTAAAGTGAATAGCAAGAGGAGCACTAACCACTTTAGCTTTATCCATGTTGAACTTTTGAAGTACTTTCTCGATGTACTTCTCCTGCGACAAATACACCTTCTTGTCATTTCTGTCTCGATTGATTCTCATACCAAGAATCTGTTTTGCCGGTCCTAAGTCTTTCATAGCAAAAGACTTATTCAATTGTTTCTTCAACCTGTCAATTCTTGAAGAATTCCTGCCAATAATCAACATATCATCAACGTATAGCAACAAGATAATAAAATCATCATCAGAGAATTTTTGAGAAAAGACACAATGGTCCGAAGAAGTTTTCCTGTAGCCTTGCTCCCCCATAATAGATTCAAACTTCTTATACTATTGTCGAGGTGCTTGTTTCAAGCCATAAAGACTTTTCTTCAGTTAACACACATAATCCTCTTTTCCTTTTTCTTTGAATCCCTCCGGTTGCTCCATATAAATTTCTTCCTCTAAATCACCTTGAAGAAAAGCAGTTTTCACATCCATTTGCTCAATCACCAGATCAAGTATAGCAGCCAAACCCAGAACAACTCGAATGGATGACATCTTCACAACTGGAGAGAAAATCTCATCAAAGTCAATACCCTTTCTCTGACTGAACCCTTTCACAACCAGTCTTGCTTTGTATCGTGGTTGTGAAGTATTTTCTTGTTGCTTTAACCTATAAACCCATCTGTTCTTCAAAGCTCTTTTGCCTTTAGGCAACTTCACCAACTCAAATGTGCAATTTTCATGCAAAGATTTCATCTTATCTTGCATAGCTTCCATCCACTCATTTTTATGTTTATCATCCATAGCTTCTTCAAAGCTTTCAGGCTCACCTCCATCTGTCAATAAAACATACTCATCAGAAGAGTATCTTGTAGAAGGCTGTCTATCTCTAACGGACCTCCTGAGTGGAACTGTTGGTGGAGTCTCAAGCTGATTATCATCATCACCTACCTCAACCTGTGTAGGACTTTCTGCTTGATCATCATTAGGGAAATTACCTTGATCATCATCTTCAACCTGCTCTGTTGCTGGTGGCGTTGAAGGCACTATATCAAGATCAGCCAATTCATCTGACTGTAGGGGTAACTCTTTCTCTGCTTTGCCAATATCCTGAATTGTTTGATCCTCCACAAATACAACATCTCTGCTTCTGACAATTTTCTTATCAACTGGATCATATAGCCTGTAGCCAAATTCATCAAGGCCATAACCAATAAATATACACTGTCGTGTCTTCACATCAAGTTTGGATCTTTCATCCTTTGGAATGTGTACAAACGCCTTGCATCCAAAGACTCGCAAATGATCATAAGAAACATCTTTCCCTGTCCAAACTCTATTAGGAACATCAAGCTTTAATGGAATACATGGTGAGAGATTCAACAAATGAACAACTGTATTCAAAGCCTCACCCCAGAATGAATGTGGTAGATTTGCATGTGAAAGCAAACATCTTACCTTTTCAATCAACGTTCTATTCATTCTCTCAGCAACACCATTCAACTGTGGTGTCTTTGGCGGTGTCTTTTGATGCCTGATACCTTGCTCTTTGCAATACCTGTCAAATGGACCACAATATTCACCTCCATTATCTGTACGGATGCATTTTAATTTTCTTCCTGTTTCTCTTTCAACGGATGCTTGAAACTGCTTAAATACATCCAACACTTGATCTTTAGACTTCAAGGTATAAGCCCAAGTCTTCCTGGAGTGGTCATCAATAAACGTCACAAAGTAAAGAGAACCACCAAGTGTTTTAATTTTCATCAGACCACACACATCCGAATGTACCAGCTCAAGTACATTTTCCTTCCTGGAAGGTGGATGACTCTGGAAAGAAACCCTGTTCTGCTTTCCTGCAAAGCAATGATCACATTTTCTCATATGTGGATCTGTTAGTCCCGATAAAATTTTCTTCTTGGATAAAACTGAAATTCCCTTCTCACTCATGTGACCCAGTCTCTTGTGCCACAACTCTGTTGCATCTTCATTTTCCACTGCATTGACAATGCTCCTGGAAACCTTTGAATTCATCAAATACAAAGTTGAGCATTTCTTACCTTTGGCTACAACCATAGAGCCCCTTGTAAGTTTCCATTGACCATTACCGAAGGTATTAAGAAAACCTTCATCATCAAGTCTACCTGCAGAGATCAAATTCAATCTAATGTCAGGAACATGCTTCACATCTTTAAGAATTAATTTGCTGCCATTTTCAGTCTCCAAGCAAACATCTCCTGTACCGATAACTTTGGCGACACCATCATTACCCATTTTCACAACCCCAAAATTACCAGCTGTATAAGACATAAAAAAGTCCTTTCGAGAAGTAGCATGAATAGAAGCACCACTGTCAATCACCCAACATGTATCATGACATGCAAGATTAATAACATCGCTGTCATATACAATGAAAAACTCCTGTGTAGTGGTAGCAACTCGATCTTTACCACTATCATCATCTTTCTTCTTATCATTATCTTTGTTTTTATTTTCATTTTGCAATATTCTGCAAAATCTCTTGATATGACTCATTTTTCCACAGTGATGACATTTGACATTACTATACTTCCCTCTTGACTTGCTTCTACTACTTCCTCTATTTCCCGAACCCTTTTGCTTATTCCTTCCCCTAAATTCAGTAACCAAAGCATCTGACTCTGAAGAGGAATTTTGTGACTTTCTTCTAGCTTCTTCATTTAAAAGTCTACTTTTAGCTAGATTCAAAGTGATTTCACCATCAGGGGTTGAGTTACACAATGACATTCTAAATGTCTCCCATGAGTCCGGTAAAGTACCAAGAAGTAATAATCCCTTAAGTTCATCATCCAATTTAATTCCAGTGGCAGCTAACTGATTTATAATCCCAAGATATTCATTTACATGATCAGTTATAGGGGTTTTATCTCGGTATCTCAAACCTATCAATTGTTTTATCAAAAACAACTTGTTGCTCCCACACTTTTGTGCATACAATTCTTCAAGTTTGTTCCATAATGTGCGTGCATGTGTTTCTTCACTAATGTGGTTCATCACATTATCATCTACCCATGTCCTAATATACCCACACACTTGTTTGTGAAATAACTCCCATTCTTCATCAGTTTTACTCACGGGTTTTTCAGTAGTAAACACCGGTAGATAATAATCTTTCACATACAACAAGTCTTCCATTTTTCTTTTCCACATGGCATAATTCAAACCATTCAAACATATCATTCTACTTGTATTAACTTCCATTGTTTATACAAAACAACAATTCAACAACCAAGCTCTGATACCACTTTGTTGGGAGGAAACCCGATATCAAAACACAAACAACAAATGCACAGCAGAAATAACACCCTCCCACCTTGTATAAACCTGTTAGGAAGCAACAAATAGAGCCAACAACAATATGCACAAATCTGAAAATTCCAGAAAATAGAGCAACACCAAGATTTTAACGTGGAAAACCTCCCCAACGTGGAGAGTAAAAACCACGGGACCGTAGTCCACCCAAAAACTTCCACTATCAACAAATAATGGGTACAAGAGAGTCTTCTCTAGCTACAACTAGAGGCATACACAATACATTCACTAAGAATAACATATTCTTGCAAATATTGCATCAACAAAAGAGATTAAACCAAGAAGTAGGTGAGAAATCACCAAAAATGTTGTCACTGTTCACGTCAAAAAAACGGGCTGTAGAGAGCTCCAAATCTGATCTCCACCGTTCAGATAGAAGACCCACGAGTTATGAACATGCACGTAAAATTTAGCTCAATCGGACCACAAATGACCTTCCGATCATCAACTTGATGAAGATGGCGCAGACTGAAATTTCTGCACTCTTCTTCTTCTTTCTCTCTCTGTTTCTATCTCTCTATCTCGTTTTTTTTTTTTCTTTCACTCTCTCTTTCTTGAAAACAAGTGACAGACCAGCTGGTCTGTCCATTCCATTCCTTTTTTTTTGTTTATTGTTTTTCTCTTTTTTTTTGTTTTCTTTTGGTCAAAAAGCAAAAGCTATAATGATAACCACCCACATGGGTTGGTCTCTCCTAGCACAACACTGATCCACTCGGTTTTGTTGACCATCTTGTGGAGAATCATCTAGAGCAGCTACTCATGAAAAGGAAGGCCGATTTAATCTTCCCTTTGAAGATTTATATTTTAGAACTCCAACGGATGCTACATCTCATAACTTGTAGCCTTAAGCAATCCCAGAGCCGCGCAAGGAGGAGTTACATATAAAGGAACTCATCAGAAGCATTACAGATATTGCATATGAGGTAGAATACATTATTGATTCATATCTGGTCAGAAAGATTTCCACATGCTGTTGTATGAGCTGGCTTCGTGATGTCTTAAGTGAGGCAACAGATAAGGCGTCACTAGTCAAGATGGAATTTGGTGACGTGAAGTCAATTGTAAGTTTCATCCTAAACACTGACCCAAATAAGTTTAATATCATCCCCATTGTCATTGACACTGAACATGGTATGAACCTTCTTAAGGAAATCTTTGATGACCCTGCTATAATTAAAATGTTCCCTAAGCGTATTTGGAGTTTGGCCCCGTCTTATAAACAAAGGAAGAAGGAGGTGTTTGTTGATCGTCTATTTACTGATCTTAGTTTTTGGTGGGATCGTTTGAAGAAAGCGGGATCTAGATATTTCCTCTCCCTTAAAAAGTATCTTATCTTTTTCACAGATGTTGAAGATATCGCTGCAGTAAATGACATCATAAGTCTTTCAGCAAGCCTTAAATATGGAAGCACTATTTTGGTGACGACTCGTTCTCCAGAATTGGCTGCCCAGCTTCGTCATGGTTCTCAAAAAGTTTCTGTTGACAATACTTCAACATTACAAAATGGTAAGCCAACAACTAACGACCATGTAGTGGGTTTCCGGGCAGAGATAGAAGGGATGCTTGAATTGCTTACAAGAGGACCAAAAAAACTGTGTCTTATCTCCATTGTTGGCATGGCAGGACAAGGTAAAACAACTCTTGCTAAAAAATTGTATACTGATACTTCTATCATCAGCTACTTTGATGCTCGTACATGGTGTTGTGTTTCTCAATCATCCAAAAAAAGAGAGTTATTGCTGGAGCTTTTAGGTCATGTTGTTCAACTTTCCGATACAATTCATCATAAGAATGATGAAGAACTAGCAGAAATGTTGTACAAAAATCTCAAGGGCCGAAGGTTCCTCATTTTCTTAGATGATATATGGGAAATCAGTGCTTGGAATGATCTTGCAAGATGTTTCCCGGATGACAAGAATGGAAGTAGAATTATGTTCACTTCTAGAATACAAGAGTTGGCATCCCAAGCTAAATCTGATAGCAAATTGCAAAATCTGTCTCTACTTTCTGATGATGAAAGTTGGGAGTTACTGACGAAGAAGCTTTTTGAAAATAAAAGTTGCCCTCCTCAACTTTCAGGGATCGGAAGAGAAATTGCAAAAAATTGTAAAGGTTTGCCTCTTTCAATCATTTTGACGGCTGGGATTCTTGCAAAGATGGAGAAAACAGTGGATCAATGGAAAGAAATTGCAGATTCTTTAAGTTCACGTATACTTGATGATGCGGAAGTCGAGAGCAAGGGTGTAATAGAGCTTAGTTACAAGAATTTACCAGATCATCTAAAACCTTGCTTTTTGTATTTTGGAGCATCTTTGGAGGATAAAGAAGTTTTAGTTTGCAAATTGATACGATTGTGGATTGCTGAAGGATTTATAAAACATTCTGGCATGAAGAGCTTAGAGGATGTAGCAGAGGATTACTTGATGGATCTTATTAGTAGAAGCTTAGTAACAGTTGGCCAAGAAAAATCCAAAGGCGGGGTGAAATCTTGTCGTGTTCATGATCTCTTACGTGAATTTTGCTTGACTAAAGCTAGAGAAGAGAACATTTTGGAGGAGATACATGGGTATGATAAACGCTTTCCTTCTTCTAGTGATAATCTAGATTATGGTATTGATCCTAATTATTCTTGTTCTTCCACACCCATAGTATATCACCTACGTCGCCTTTTCATTTTTTCCAAAAGGAATCATTTCATAATGTTGAAGCCTTCTGGTCCACTTGTTAGATCACTACTGTTCTCTGCTTTTAGTGATATGTGCCCAAGTTATTCCTATGATGTGTCGTTCATTTCTCAGAACTTCAAGCTTCTTACAATATTGGACTTGGAGGACATCAATATAGGTGACTCTTTCGAATCGATTACCATGCTTGTTCTTTTAAGATACTTGGCAATTCAAGGGTGTTTCAATATTATTCCATCATCTATAGCCAATCTTTTTAACCTAGAAACTCTTCTTATTAAGGGATTAAGAGCTGAAGTTGTAAAGATACCGGATTCTTTTTGGGATATGTCTAAGTTGAGGCACTTGCATATAAATGGCAGTGTTTCTTTTGATTTGGACCCTCGCAGACTTGAGAACTCCTCTATACTAGATAATTTGCAAACTTTTTCTACACCATCTCTTGCTTATGGAAGCGGTATGGAGAAGATGATGAGAAGGCTACGAGGCATTCGAAAATTGAAATGCATATTTTTGGATTCAGGAGATGGTGCTACAAATTGCAAAAAGTTACCAGAGTTGGAGTCTTTCAGTCAACTTATATCACTAAATGTGTTCTACAATGGCAAGGGTAGATATCCATTTGAATTTAGTTTTCCCTCAAATCTTAAGAAGTTGACTTTATCAAATTTTCGCATGCCATGGAATCAAATGTCACAACTTGCAATGCTATGCAATCTGGAGGTTCTCAAACTGTTGAACAATTCATTTGAGGGTGAAATATGGGAGATGGAGGATGAGGTATTCACAAATCTCAAATTCTTGAAGTTAGACACTCTAGATGTTTTAGAATGGAGTGCAACAGGGGATCACTTTCCCCGCCTCGAGCGCCTACTCTTACACAAATGTAAGCAACTCGAGGAGATCCCTCCTGGTATAGGGGACATTCAAACCTTACAGATGATTGAGGTGATGTGGTGCAGTATTTCTGTTGCAATTTCAGCAAAACAAATTCAAGAAGAGCAACGGGAGTTTGGTAATGAGGAACTAAAAGTCAATCTTCTGTCATGAAGTATAGGATTTGTAATCCTCATCATGAAATGATTGGATGATCATTGTGTGCCTGTACTCCTGAGTAAGTGAATTTGAACTCATTGGTTTCTCTCTATGTTTACTATTAATTGATGACTGAATTTGATTCTTATAATCTTTGTCCTTGAAGATTGATATCGGAAATAGTTCCCTGTCCCCAGATTTGCCAGGATTGTTTCTCATGCTTCAGTATTAGCCTGCAGCAGTCACCAACATCAGTAAGTCTTATGCTATGATTGTTTCTGCTATTGATTATCTGTTGAATTTAGTATTATAGAGAAGTACATAGAGAATTGTTTCTGCTATTGATTATCTGTTGAATTTAGTATTATAGAGAAACACATAGAGAACATTTGTGGAACATGACATCCAGAGAGCAGAACGTTTAGGATACCTTTATTTGTATGCTCTCTATGTACTTTCATAGGTAAGAATTTGAAATACGCTTCTATTGATCAGAGGATTGTTCTTGTGTCAGGTATTCGATTGTTCGGCCTACACGCATATACAAACATGAGGCCCACTTTTTTCTCTTAGGGGCCAGATGGTCGAATACCGGGTAGTAGAATTTTTCTTGATCTGATTGAAAGTGGCCTTCTGGGAGGTACGCAACACTATGTTGTCAATACTCCAAGTCGTTGTTTTCTTAGCATCAGTGATAGCATCAAGAACTTCTTTGCATCTACCTCATAGATGATTTTGCTACGGTGCCAAGAGGCCAACACGCAAGCTTCAACGAAAGCAATTGCCTCAGCCTAAGTAGCGCCAGATGCTGTCAGCTAACCTGCCTCTCACCGCCCTGCTGTTCCACATACTCGGCACCATGGCATGGTATTGCCACATTCTTGACACTGTTGTTCAGGTGACTCTCATAACGTAATTAACGTTACTTAAGAGATCCAGTGGTTAGAATCGTCAGCTCCTTTTTCTTTGATATCTAGAATGTAGTCGCTGAGCTTTATTTATAAAATCTTTTGCTGGAAAGTATGTTGCATAGAACTTACAGGTTTGACCTTATCTTCAATAAAGTATAATGCTTCCCATCGAATATCGGTATAAGGCGAAGCATTTTAAAATCTTTTCAGCCATCATTGTGCTTAAAAGTTTTTTTGTTTAAAGCCTTTTTTAGCTCCAGGACTTTGAGTTTGAAATTATTACTATTGCATCATTAATTTACTATCCTTGGATTTTGATCATTACGTTATTCACTTATTGTTCTTAATATGCTCAGTCCTAGATGATTCCCCAGTATCTAGGTTATTCATATATTGTTCTTAGAAAGAGCAAACAATTTCATGCCACTGAATCCGCAGCTCTGCTTTACTCGTTGAGGCCACTGCGTTAAGGAATGCATGCCATTTTGCTGTTGTAAGTAGAACAGATAACATCATTCTGGAATTGGATTCTAAAGTGGTGTCTAAAGCTGTCATAGATCATGAGCGTGGCAAGGACTGGAAGATCAGGAAGGTTGTTTCGAACATCCACAACATTTGCTCCGCCTTTGACAATGTGCAGTTCAGGCTCACTGGGAGAACAACCAATCGACCTGGTGACCTTGTAGCTAAATTGATGTTGCATGGTAATTTGCCTGTTATTTGGGTTGTTATTGTGTCTCTACAGAAAACCTTGAAGAGAACCAAGAGACTACTGGCCCTGCAACGTAAGTAGTCCCTTGCACATCCTTTTTCAGTGATTAGTTTAGCTACTATATTAATGTTGATCATGTGTGATTGAGGCTAATAGAGAATAAACCTTGACTTTGGAATATTATAGGGTTGCAAAACTAGGAATTTTTGGAGAATTCAAAGAGCTTGGTGTTTGAGGTAAGTAGGGTTTATCTCGTTTTTCCTTCTTTTCCTGGTGACATCTTCTTGCTCGTTATTGCATACTCTAGAATTATTGTATTCTCTCTCCTTTCCTGCTATATGAATTGATATTCTCCAATGTCTTTTTGAACTTTTCCTGCTATATGAATTGATATGCTTCAATGTCTTTTTGAACTCTTGTTTTCCCTATCTCTTTTACTATTCAATTTGATGTTCAATTATCAAATCAGTATGTATCCCTTGCATGATGACAGGACTTCAAATTCTATTTACCTCTAGAGCTATAATCGTGCTGATCTTATCTGCAGCATTTGCTCAAAGGAAGTTGAAACTATCGAGCATATGGTGTTACTTTGTGACTGGAGTGGAAGAGTTTGGATGGCTTCCTCCATCCAATACCTTGTGGATCCTGTGAATACAACGAGGTTTGATACCTGGCTTTATGGACATAAGCGAAAAATTCAAATCATCAGGGTGTTTGAGAGGGAAAGCTGAACCAAAGTTGGCTTTCATGTGTTGGGCAATTTGGAAAGGAAGAAATTGTCATCTTTTTTAAGGAAAATATACCAATACTTTCCAGACTGCGTGAAGCAAACTCTTTACATGTGGAATACCAAGCAGCTCAGTCTGATCCTGATCAGTATCAGATTATCAATCGAGAAAGAGAAGGGAGAAGCTTAGTTCGTTGGTAAGCTCAACTGCGACGCTGCCTTCTTTAATGGTAAGGCTGCAGCAGTGACTACTGCAAGGGATGGTGGGGAAAGCTCATTAGAGGCCACTCTACATTGTTTCACTTCCAATCAGCACTTCAAGCAGAGGCTATTGCACTTAGGAATGCCTGCACCTATGCAGCTCAAGATGGACACTTCTGCATCATCCTTGAGAATGATGCTGAATCCATTTATAGGGCAGTCAACTTCACTGCTATTAACTGGAAAATCAAACACTTGCTGGAAGACATTAAATCCATCTCCGCAAGCATTCCTAATGTCCAATTTCAGGTCACAAGAAGAGAAGGTATTAAATCCATTTATAGGGCAGTCAACTTCTTGTTGATTGGTACCTCAATGTACCTCATGAACTTGTAGCTATTTTGAACTCTGATTTGTCACCGATTCATTCTGATACTATTTTCAAACTATCCTATTCATTCTGAATCAATGTTCTTATCCGCACCTTTCATATAATCATATGTCACGCACTATTACTATTACTATTAAAACTTGTAGAATACACTGACATATGTTAACATGCATTTTATTTAATGTTTTTCTATGCCTAGCTTGCATTTTGAGTCAGTCACCTTTCTTTCAGTATAATCTTACTTAGTCGATAAATTTGTCCCAATTTACAATGCTTGTTGCATAAATCAATCTTTCTACTTAAGTTGACTTTCTTCTTTTTGTCCAGGGGATCCTCATAAATTTATTTCCAACCTTTATATCGTTTCTTGAAAAAATTTGTTTCTATTGTGGCATGCATATATTGTTTCACTACATTCAACTCATGCGACCACTGCAATTCTAAAATGGATTTAATTAAATTTATTATGGGTAGTTCGTTCCTATGACTGGTATATGTGTCTATGATATGTTTCATGTACCAATCTATATTAGTGTTGTCCTTTATTATTAATACATCTACCACTATTATCCGATGTGTTTATCATGTATTCGGCATGTAAGTTGTACAATTTGGTATGTGCTTGTATATGGAATGAGATCTTTTGCCTTATGAGGGCGTAATACTCATATTTGTGGGTGCACATTTACTTGACATTGTAGACCCGATTAATGTACCAATCATTCTAGTACAGCTTAATGACTCATGTTTGTTATTGTTATTTGATTCTCCTTTGTTACTATCATGGGATATGTATATATGAGATATGTTCATTTGTATCTTGTTAGTTACGAGCATTTCTTTCATACTTGTGGCCCTTACTACTTTTTTTTGGAAGAAACCCTCTTATAGAGCATTTAATTCATTCACCCCTTTGTTGCTTCCGCTTGTTTTGTTTACAGATTCTGAAGAGTAAGTGTGATGGTTGGAGGATACGAGGGGGGGTATTCAACTTTGACATTAGGTAAGCCTAAGAATTTGGAATCTAGGCATTTGATCCACCTTGTTTTAAATCTAGTCAGTTTGGCATAAATGATATTGGAGTTCTTATTTGTTAACTGTTGGGGAGAAATTATATATTTTTTTGGCGGAATGTAGCATTTTGTTCTTCTCTTGAAGATGTAGTGTGACCCTGCGTGCTTGAGGGATTGTATTTCTTGAGCTCGTGGCATGTACCGCAGGGCGACATGTCCATGGAGAAATTTGAGCGTGACAATAAAGTTGATTTAACTTTTGCCTTTTAATAGAAAGCTATTTTTGCGACAAAAAATAAATAAAATGCCTAAGATTCAAGATTTGATTGAACGCCATATTTTGTAATAGTTAATATGCGAGGTTAATAGATGGTTAAAAACATTCTTTTTATATATAAGAGATGATCCAAAAGACAAGGTTCAAGGCTTAATTGGCATTCTACCAAACATGAAAAGATTTTGATATGGTCACTTGCACATATCCAATTAATGTGTATAATGGCTAGCAATTTCATTTTGAATGGCAGCTAACTAGATTCCCTAATAACTCTATTAAAGAGATTAATAATATTAAAGTGATGAAGAAGTTATTATTTTATTGTAGTTGTGTCATTACTGTAGCACCACTAGTAATCCAAATCCAGCTAATTGATGTTTCTCCGAGTTCCTTCTATTTTATTTGATAGTTATCGTAGGTTGTTCAATACTCATCAACCGAGAACAAACGATAAAAATATTTCAAAATGCACATAGCGACATGATTTGTTTGACTAAGTCGGCCACGACTATCCTTAGCAGAATGGGACTCCATAGTAAACCAATTGGGATATTGGCATTTTGGGATGCATGGTCCTTCACATGATCTCGTGCCTGCTTAATGTCACATTTGAGATAGACAACTTGGAGCTGTTTCGTGTTCTTCACCATCTAAATTCCACCATTAGATGCACTGGCGGAGCTACCAAGGGCTTAGGGGGTTCATGAACCCCATGGTCCACTCTCATTTATTGAGGGGTACATATGTAAATTGTAATATGCTTGTATTAAAAAAAAATAGATAACACTTTTTCCCAAATCAGACATATTCAAGCCTCTTCCTTTTATTGCTTTCAAGCTAAGGCCAAGTAATACAATTAGATAACCTTTTTTCCCAAATCTCTCACCCCAACTTTTGCAACCATCCCCGACCAGACCTGAACCATCATCAGTGGCTACACATCTCCGACTCCAAGCCAAGTACCAAATCTCTCTCTCTGCTCAATTTGAAGCAAACATGGTTTGAGGATTGAGCTTATCTTTGAGCAATTTGGAATGGAATTGAATGTTTTTAAGCTTAAAGATTGAATCTTGTCAACATAAAAAAGATTGAATCTTGTCAACATAAATGGATCAAGAATTAGAGTTGTTTTGGGTAATTGAAGTCAACTTATATCTGGATTGTGGTTTAAAAATGTGATTTTTGGTGAATTTGTAACTTATTTGGTATATTTTACTGTTTTTGTGCTTTTTAAAATTTTGAGTATTTATGGAAAAAGATTAGTTCAAGAATTGATGGAAGGGAATAACTATGCATTTATTGTATTTGTGAGACCTTATATGGCAGAATGCTTCTTTTGCATTTACTTCTCATAACTATATGAATCTTGTATTCATCTCATGTTTCTGAGGTTTTTTTTTTTACTTTTGTGAGACCTTTTCCTTTCTTTATTTACATAAATACTTTTGCATCAAATGAGGAGCAGTTACTTAAATACTTCATTTATATCATAATGTGCTTAAATTAAATATCGGTTTATATATAAATAACCCGAGTGGCGGAACTGCACCCCTAACCTCGGGTGCCTGGCTCCGCTAGATGGCAACTACTTCTCCAATATTCAATATTAACTATCTAATAATATAAGAATTGTCATAAATTTTGATTTAGTCTTAGATTTTGTATTTCAAATCTTGTCTATCTTGAGAACAATAGCTAAAAGGCCTGATACTATCACAAGGATCTGGAGCCTGCATGGTGATGCTCACAATTTCGATAGTCATACCAGTGATTTGGAGGAGATCTCTTACGGACATCCAAACGAAGCTGCAGAACTATCCCCAGCTCATTTTTGCTCACGTCCAGAAACATGCTAATCAGTCCGCAAGATGGCTAACTAGTGAAGCATTGCATGAGCTCTTACCACATAATTGGTATGGTTTGATCCCTGTCCAGTTCATCTTATTACTGCAGCAGGATGTGATATGTAATAACTTAGCAACTATATACCCCAGGGTCTCAACGACTGGAGTGGGCTAAAGTTTTCTTGTACTATTTCGACCAAAAAGAATTAAAAAATTATTAAGGGTAGCTCCAAACACCTTAAATTTCTCATGCTTTAGTGGGCAATTATATAATTTACTCTTCATTCAATTTTGTTAGACATAGTAAAACTACGACACCATTGTTTGTCTTTTTCTGTAAGCACCATAAAGCTAATTTATCTGTTCTTTAATTTTCAAACTAGTGAGATACTCTCTTTATTGGATTTACTGACACCACTTATTGAGAAAATATTTAATTTAGCTTGGTTTAATTTAATTTGTGACTGATAAAATAGTTTTCTGTGCGCACAAATATCCTAGCCCAAGAATTATCCCGACCACCTGATAGTCCCGTTTTCTTGAAGAATTCCTAAACCTCCACCTTGAGTGCCGAGACCAGCACCTCGGGGCTTGAGTAAACAATTATCCCATAGCAATTTTTGTCCCATTTCTAGAGACGTTTAACACACAATATTGTTCAAATCATGTGCCTTCAAGGAGGGACGATTAGACTTTGACACAACTAGACCCCTGCTAAAATGAGTATAGATAGCCCATTGCCCAATCAAGTGAAGGAAACTCATATCTCATACACTCACTCTTGTATAGTTATTATTCATCTAGCTCAGAACCTTACAAGTTCGGATAAATTTACACCAATATTGATTTGAGCGTGGGAGCTTATCTCACAAAGATAGCCCGCGTTGTTCACTTTGGGTCTTAGGAGTTGCGGATGCCAGGTTCTGCGGATTTTACCTAATCAGTGACGATATTTTTATTAGATTATTTGTTTGTATCAACTTTTTATTGTCTTCTTCACCATAAATCATGTAATGTGGTGCCCTCAACCTTTCCTTAAGAAATGCTTTCATTGGATAAGTAAAAACATTGGCCTTGTGCTTTTGCTTTGTAACGCCTCATTTATTTATTTATTTTTTAAATGTATTCATCAGGTGTCACTTGCCGCAAATTAAGAAGAAATGTACTTCCTAAGAACGTAAGACACTAAATTCCTGATAAACTAATACTCACGATATTAAATAGACAACACACCATCAGAGCATCTAAATTGGAAACAGTAGAATAATAATAATAATAATCGAAGTCTGAGAAATACAAAATTCCAAATATTCAATATCCTTACAAAATTATCAAGCCATTATATGAAATTAAACACTCAATCAAAAATAAAAGAAAGCTAATATCCGTAGCTAAACAATCTAAGCGACTAGTTGAATCTCATGTCAGGAGGACATTAGCCAGTCAAAACCACAAGCCTACTAATCCCCTTCTGTGAGGGAAAATATAATGAGACAAAAATCTCAATAAGCAACGATTCTCCAAGAAAAACTTCTTGGTACTTCAAATATTTCTATGATCAAAATGGTCATATTTTTTTATTTTATTTAATAAATCATACTATATCACATTCTAAAAATCACGATGTTCATGCATAAATCAAATTAGATCATGTCCATTGTCAAATCTCCTAAAGTACCATAATAATGTCTATGATCAAAGAACACACAAAGAGACAACTATATCTACTTACGGTTGAATATGCTTGAATAGTGTTCAATACGCACAATTTCATTAAAAGAATAATACTTTACTTATCACATCAGCATTTATTCCCCGCTATAAAGGGTCTTATCATATCAGCATTTATCTCAATCATTAAGGGTTTTAACATATTGGTACTTATCCTCCGCCATTAAGGGTCTTAACACATTAATATTTATCTCCCACCAATAAAGATCTGAATTTCATAGCTTATTTTATTTTCTTTCTTTTTCACCTTATTTATTTCTTTTATTGGTGATTGTGAATGTCAGAATATATCAACAAAGTCAGTATGTTTCTTTCCTCTTTGTTTTTAACATCTATATTTTAAATCTTGCCATAAGCTTTTCTTAACACCTACCCACCAATCCCACTTGTAGATACTTAACTCGATAGATTCCACCGCACTCATAAGTTTTACTTTTTTACAAAAGCAACATCAAAGTGAAGACATGTGCATATGAAAAAGAAAAACTGAAAAGCTAGAAACAATCCTACGCATGCATTTTTTTTTCATCATTTTTTTTTTTTGTGGACTACGACTCCCAAGTGAGAGGCATTACATGCTTACTAAAATAACTTCGTGGTTATGGGTATATGTGAATGTAATTGTTTAACCTGCTAAATGCAACAGCCAAACAGGAATGATGCGATGACTCCAGCAATAAAGAAAGAAGATAAATGTAAACTGCCTATTAAATTTCTAAGCATTTATAATGTGCTATTTTTATTATTTATTTATTATCTTCCATGAACGGATTCACAAGGTTTTTGTTCATATGAATTAAAATATCCAATTTATAATATTCATATGAATAATTTATTTTCAATAGATATTAAATTAATTTTTTAGTTGAAAACTATATTAAAAATACACAGGATTGCCTCATGTTCATACAAAATTCATGTTCATGCAAAACTCAAAGTCTTTTGGAAATAGAGCTTCAAGTTCCCATAAACTGTGTTATGGAAGTTCAATTTGTCTCCTTTGTGGGTTTCAAAACTTTTAAAAGGCTAACTTATCTTCTTCACTCAGGAGGCAATGCACCATTTAACTTGATTTATAAAGAATGAACCTTTTGAAATTATATGGACTTTTTAAAATAATATGTCATGTTAAATTTATGCCTCAAGTCCTCAATTCTGCAAGCAAGACTAATATTATAAATTTAAAACAATAATTACTTAGACCTCAAATGCATGATCTAAAATGCTTAACCCAATTTATTTATTAAATTCACAATTCTTACTTAGAAATTGCTCATTTATCCTTTCTTCCGGTGAAACTTTACATAAGAAGGCACACATGTTAGCAGCTCTCTTCTTAGAGGGCGTTTGGTTTATGAAATGATATTTCATTCTTAGGAATGACATTCTTGGAATATCATTCTCATGAATGTTATTTCCAAAAATGTGGTTAAAAGTGTTCGATTTGTTAAAAATATTCCTAGGAATATTACGTCAGGTTCCTAAGAATGTTATTTTATTATCTTTAGTTTACACTCAATATTCCTAAGAATGTTGAACAATTTTTAAATAATGCTCCTAACTCAAAAAAATAAGAATATCAAACAAACTGTAGTAAAAAAATGTTTAACCTATTAATATAACAAAAGTAAGTTTATTTTTATAATTTATAAATTTTAACTTAACACTTCAAAATTAGAAAATTAAATTTAATATTTTTTTTAAAAAAATTTAAATATTAAAAATTATTTTTTTAATTTTTTTTTAAAATTTATATTATTTAATTTAAAAAATTAAATTTTACAATTTAGCATTAAAAATACTTTTGAATATAAAATTATAATGTAACTTAAAAAATTGATAATTTTTATTTTTTTTATTTTTTATTTTTATTGTTATAATTTTATTTATTCTAAATGTTTTTATTTTATGTAGTTGTATTTTATTTTATTCTTACTAATTTTATTTATTTATTATTTATTTTTATTGTTATTTTTTAAAAATATTTTATTTTGTGTAGTTTTGTTTTATTTTATTCTTAAAAAATTTATTTTACTTTAAATTAGTATCCAAATGGATAGTATTTAATATTATCATTTCTATCAACTAGTCGAAGCAAAAACAAGCGAAAATGGCTTAGCCAAAAATAAATAAATAAAGCATCGAAAATGTTCTTAAGGCATCTTTAAAGGCGAGATTCCCGGATCATTGTCTTGTTTTAAAGTGAAATGAATGATTCGTCTCAAGTGGTAAACATGTGAGGTCGTCTTTGTAAAAGAATGCAATGATGCAATAGCTGCTGGTACCTATTTGACTACTACACATCAAAGTCAACCTCCATCCATTTTCAGACTTCTACATTCATTCTCAGACTATGGACAGCGTGACAGTGATCAGTAACTTGAATCTCGCTCCTCTAGATGCTCTCTTAGAGCTTCTTCATGATCAAGAATCTCTTGTCATGCCTTTGAGGTCGATGGAAAATTTGAAGAATCAATTTTTGGAAGTGCTTTTATTTCTCAGAGCAATTTTCATTGATCCTCAACCACCGTTCTATGACGATGATACATTGGAAAAATTCGCTAAGTTGGCCAGCGAGGTGGGATGTATCATCTCGGCGTTTGATCTCAAGAAAATGGATGAAGAGATGGCGCATAAATTGTTTGAGCAACTGAGCGATCCTTTGGATCCTTTGGAGCGCCTCTACCGCTGGTCGTACAGGATCCAATTCGAGATGATTGAGCCAAAGCCATCAAGAATGTATTACCCGACAACTGATCAACTCGGCTTTGTTGACCATCTTGTGGAGAATCATCTAGAGCAGCTACTCATGAAAAGCAAGGTCGATTTAATCGGCCCTTTGAAGATTTATATTTTAAAACTCCAACGGATGCTATATCTCATAAGTTATAGACTTAAGCAGATCCCAGAGCCGCGCAAGGAGGAGTTATATATAAAGGAACTCATGAGAAGCATTACAGGTATTGCATATGAGGTAGAATACATCATTGATTCATATCTGGTCAGAGAGATTTCCACATGGTCTTGTATAGGCGGGCTTCGTGATGTCTTAAGTGAGGCAACATATAAGGCGTCACTAGTCGAGATGGAACTTGGTGACGTGAAGTCAATTGTAAGTTTCATCCTAAACACTGACCCAAATAAGGTTAATATCATCCCCATTGTCACTAATATTGAACATGGTATGAACCTTCTTAAGGAAATCTTTGATGACCCTGCTATAATTAAAATGTTCCCTAAGCGTACTTGGAGTTTGGTATCATCTTATAAAGAAAGGAAGAAGGAGGTGATTTTTGATCTTGCGTTTAATCAATTATGGAAAGGGGAATTTTGTGAGATAGGCTGGTTTGTGCTGCCTTTCCACAAGTTTGTGCGATGGTCTTTCCGCTTTGAAGTTTTTCGGTGTCTTATCATATTGGAAGATGTCCAAGATATTGATGCATTAAATGATATCAGAAAAGCTTTACCAGAACCTCAAAATGGAAGCACTATTTTGGTGACGACTCGTTCTCCAGAGTTGGCTGTCCAGATTCGTTATGGTTCTCAAAACGTTTTTGTTGACAATGCTTCAACATCACAAATTCGAAAGCCAACAACTAATGACCAGGTAGTGGGTTTTCGGACAGAGATAGAAGGGATGATTGAGTTGCTTACAAGAGGACCAACAAAACTGTGTCTTATCTCCATTGTTGGCATGGCAGGACAAGGTAAAACAACTCTTGCTAAAAAATTGTATACTGATGCTTCTATCGTCAGCTACTTTGATACTCATACATGGTGTTGTGTTTCTCAATCATACCAAAAAAGAGAGTTATTGCTGGAGCTTTTAGGTCATGTTGTTCAACTTTCCGATACAATTCATCATAAGAATGATGAAGAACTAGCTGAAATGTTGTACAAAAATCTCAAGGGCCGAAGGTTCCTCATTTTCTTAGATGATATATGGGAAATCAGTGCCTGGAATGATCTTGCAAGATGACAAGAATGGAAGTAGAATTATGTTCACTTCTAGAATACAAGAGTTGGCATCCCAAGCTAAATCTGATAGCAAATTGCAAACTCTGTCTCTACTTTCTGATGACGAAAGTTGGGAGTTACTGACGAAGAAGCTTTTTGAAAATGAAAGTTGCCCTCCTCAACTTTTAGGGATCGGAAGAGAAATTGCAAAAAATTGTAAAGGTTTGCCTCTTTCAGTCATTTTGACAGCTGGGATTCTTGCAAAGATGGAGAAAACAGTGGATCAATGGAAAGCAATTGCAGATTCTTTAAGTTCACGTATACTTGATGATGCAGAAGTCGAGAGCAAGGGTGTAATAGAGCTCAGTTACAAGAATTTACCAGATCATCTAAAACCTTGTTTTTGTATTTTGGAGAATCTTTGGAGGATAAAGAAGTTTTAGTTTGCAAATTGATACGATTGTGGATTGCTGAAGGATTTATAAAACATTCTAGCATGAAGAGCTTAGAGGATGTAGCAGAGGATTACTTGATGGATCTTATTAGTAGAAGCTTAGTAACAGTTGGCCAAGAAAAATCCAAAGGCGGGGTGAAATCTTGTCGTGTTTATGATCTCTTACGTGAATTCTGCTTGACTAAAGCTAGAGAAGACAACATTTTGGAGGAGATACATGGGTATGATAAACGCTTGCCTTCTTCTAGTGATAATCTAGATTATGGTGTTGATCCTAATTATTCTTGTTCTTCCACACCCATAGTATATCACCTACGTCGCCTTTTCATTTTTTCCAAAAGGAATCATTTCATAATGTTGAAGCCTTCTGGTCCACTTGTTAGATCACTATTGTTCTCTGCTTGTAGTGATATGTGCCCTAGTTATTCCTATGATGTGTCGTTCATTTCTCAGAACTTCAAGCTTCTTACAATATTGGACTTGGAGGACATCAATATAGGTGACTCTTTTGAATCGATTACCAAGCTTGTTCTTTTAAGATACTTGGCAATTCAATGGTGTTTCAATATTATTCCATCATCTATAGCCAATCTTTTTAACCTAGAAACTCTTCTTATTAGGGGGTTAAGATCTGAAGTTGTAAAGATACCGGATTCTATTTGGGATATCTCTAAGTTGAGGCACGTGCATATATATGGCAGTGCTTCTTTTGATTTGGCCCCCCACAGACTTGAGAACTCCTCTATACTAGATAGTCTGCAAACTTTTTCCACACCATCTCTTGTTTATGGAAGCGGTACGGAGAAGATGATGAGAAGGTTACAAGGCATTCGAAAATTGAAATGCAAATTTTTGGATTCAGGAGATGGTGCTACAAATTGCAAAAAGTTACCAGAGTTGGAGTCTTTCAGTCGACTTATATCACTAAATGTGTTCTACAATGGCAAGGGTAGATATCCATTTGAATTTAGTTTTCCCTCAAATCTTAAGAAGTTGACTTTGTCAAATTTTCACATGCCTTGGAATCAAATGTCACAACTTGCAATGCTATGCAATCTGGAGGTTCTCAAACTGTTGAACAATGCTTTTGAGGGTGAAATATGGGAGATGGAGGATGAGGCATTCACAAATCTCAAATTCTTGAAGTTGGACTCTCTAGATGTTTTAGAATGGAGTGCAACAGGTGATCACTTTCCCTGCCTCGAGCACCTACTCTTACACAAATGTAAGCAACTCGAGGAGATCCCTCCTGGTATAGGGGACATTCAAACCTTACAGATGATTGAGGTGATGTGGTGCAGTACTTCTGTTGCAATTTCAGCAAAACAAATTCAAGAAGAGCAACGGGAGTTTGGTAATGAGGAACTGAAAGTCAATCTTCTGTCCTGAAGTATGGGATTTGTAATCCTTATCATGAAATGATTGGATGATCATTGTGTGCTTGTACTCCTGAGTAAGTGAATTTGAACTCATTAGTTTTTTTCTATGTTTACTATTAATTGATGACTGAATTTGATTCTTATAATCTTTGTCCTTGAAGATTGATATCGGAAATAGTTCCCTGACCCCAGATTTGCCAGGATTGTTTCTTATGCTTCAGTATTAGCCTTTGGCAGCAGTCATTATACCTTACAATACCCTTTTAACCAACATTAGTAAGTCTTATGCTATGATTGTTCTGCTATTGATTATCTGTAGAAATTTGAAATAGGCTGCTATTGATGATCAAAGGATTGTTCTTGTGTCAGGTATTCAGTTGTTTGGCCAACACACATACACAAACGTGAGGCCCACTTTTTTCTCTTAGGGGCCAGATGGTCAAATGCTGGGTAGTAGAATTTTTCTTGATCAGATTGAAAGTGGCCTTCTGGGAGGTAGGCTTGTGTCTCTGATCTCAGCACACTACGTTGTCAATACGCCGAGTCGTTGCTTTCTTAGCATCAGTGACAGTATCAAGAACTTCTTTTGCATCTACCTCATAGATGATTTTGTTATGGTCCCAGGAGGAGGCCAACATGCAGGCTTCAATGAAGGCAATTGCCTCAGCATAAGTAGCGTCAGATGCTGTCAGCTTAACCTGCCTCTCGCCGCCCTGCTGTTTCACATGCTCAGCACCTGTTGTTCAGCTAACTCTCATAACATAATTAATGTTACTTGGGAGATCCAGTGGTTGGAATCGTCAGCTCCCTTTTCTTCGATATCTTGAATGAAGTGGCTAAGCTTTCTATATAAAATCTTTTGTTGGAAACTATGTTGCATAGAACTTACGGGTTTGATCCTATCTTTAATAAAGTATAGTACTTCCCATTGAATATCTACACAAGGTGAAACATTTAAAATCTTTTCAACCATCATTGTGCTTAGAAGTTTCTCTTTTAAATCCTTTTTTAGCTCCAGGACTCTAGGTTTGAATTTATTACTATTGCATCATTGATTTACTATCCTTGGATTTTGATCATAATGTTATTCACTTATTGTTCTTAATATGCTCAATCCCAGATGATTCCCCAGTATCTAGGTTATTCACTTATTGTTCCTAAAAAGAGCAAACAGTTTGATGCCACTGAATCCGCAGCTCTGCCTTACTCGTTGAGGCCACTGCATTAAGGAATGCATGCCATTTTGCTGCTGTAAGTAGAACAGATATCATCATTCTGGAATTGGATTCTAAAGTTGTGTCTAAAGCTGTCATAGATTGTGAGCGTGGCAAGGACTGGAAGATGAAGAACGTTGCTTCGGACAGCCACAACATTTGCTCCACCTTTGACAATGTGCAGTTCAGGCTCATTAGGAGAACAACCAATCGACCTGGTGACCTTGTAGCTAAACTGATGTTGAATGGTAATTTGCCTGTTTATTTAGCTACTAAGTTAGCAGTTATAATTTTAAAGATAACTCCTAAAAGATAAGGCGAAAAATCGGTGATTTAAATCTATTAGGACTCTTACCCATGTAAAGAGAACCCCGAATAAACTCACGTTCATTCCTTTTCGAAACTTCCTTATTTGCTCTCTATACAGAAAACCTTGAAGAGAACCAAGGGGCTACCCGCCCTGCAACTTGAGTGTCCATTGCACGTCCTTTTTCGGTAAGTAGTTAAAACTAGTTTGGACTTTTACTAGAAGAATACAATGTTTAACACTAAGATTAGCTTAGCTACTATATTAATGTTGATTATGGGTGATTGAGGGTCATAGATATATAAACCTTGATGTTGGAATATTAGAGGGTTGCAAAACTAGGAAATGTTTGGAGTATTCAAAAAGCTTGGCATTTGAGGTAAGTGGGGTTTATCTCGTTTTCCTTCTTTTCCCATTAAAATATTCATGCTCGTTATTGCATACTCTAGAATTATTATATTCTCTCTCCGTTCCTGCTATATGAATTGATATCCTCCAATGTCTCTTTGAACTCTTGTCTTCCCTGTCTTTATTAATTACTATCCAATTTGATGTTCAATTATCAAATGAGTGTGTATCCCTTGCATGATGACAGGACTTCACATTCCATCTTCCCAATAGTCATGCTTTTGTATAGTTTAACTTCACACATCATCTCGTGTCTAGCGAAGGATGCCTTTTAGATGTTCATGCAAGTCAATGGTTATACAAACATTCAATCTACAGTGTCTGTGTTGAAGATAAATAATATAATAAACCGTTCTAAACTTTTAGATGAGGTGGCCATTTAACAGTCCGCGTATAGTGTATGCATAGCAGCTACCCAATTCATTAATAAAATTTTACTACTATTCGAACACTATTCCTGTATCTCTTCATCCTCTGCTGTCAAATTCCGTTATTCTATTATTATAATTCGCATATTACTATTCCAGAACATTGGTTGTTTCTGTATTAACGGGGATTGTTGTTCATGCTGATACTATTTTCAAACTATACTATTCATTCTAAGTCAATCTTCTTATCCGCACCTTTCACATGCCACATACTATTACTATTATTATTAAAACTTATATAACACCCTAGCTGTTGTTTAGAACTTATAAAATTTAATTTAGTCTTTTATCTCTTTTCTTGAAAGTCTGTTTCTATCGTGGCGTGCATATATTGCTTCACTGCATTCAACTCACGCGATCATTGCAATTCTAAAACGGATTTAATTGAATTTATTCTGGGTAGTTCGTTCCTATGACTAGTATTTGTGCCTGTACCAATCTATATTAGTGTTGTCCTTTATTGTTTATTGGAAAATACATCTACCACAATTATTTGATGTGTTTATCATGTATTCGACATGTAAGTTGTACAATTTAGTATGTGCTTGTATATGGAAAGAGATCTTTTGTCTGATGGGAGCATAATACTCATCATTGTAGGCTTGTTGATACTTGACATTATAGACCCGATTATACCTGTCGTTTTGGTACAACTTAATGACTCATGTTTGTAGATCATATTCATTTGAGTGTCTGTTAGTTACGAGCATTTGTTTCATACTTGTGACCCTTATTATTTTTCTTGGGAGAAACACTCTTATTGAGCATTCAATTCGCTTACCCTTTTATTGCTTCTGGTTGTTTTGTTTACAGATTTCAAAGAGTAAGTGTGATGGTTCGAGGATACGAGAGGGGTATTCAACTTTGACATTAAGTAAGCCTAAGAATTTGGAATCTAGGCATTTGATCTATCTTGTTTTAAATCTTGCCAATTTGGCATAAATGATGTTACAGTTCTTTATTTGTTAACTGTGAAGGAGAAATGATATATTTTTAAGGCAGAATGTAGCACTCTGTTTTTCTCTTGAAGATGTAGTGGAGCTTTCACTTTTGTGATGTTTAATACATAACGGGTCAAGACTTTCTGCAATTCGTCTAACTGCCTAATTCAATTATATATTGTTAGCACTATTATTCATTCAATTTACTGAAATCCTGGACTTCGTTCCCAGAAATATAGTCATCCTTGCCTCCTCATGTTAACCGCAGGAGCCGCCTCCACTAACTGATTGTTTAGAAAAACTCTACGTCCTCAAGAGTGAAACTCAAAAGAATTGAAAGGAACCCAGCCCAAACATTATTCAGAATAACTAAGCATAAAGTGTTTTTAGGTAACTTTTTAGGTTCTCGTCAAATATCAAGGCTCAACTCTGGACAGGCGTTGGATAGCCTTAATATGCTTCATAGAGCCGTGGTTCTATCAAAGTTCCTGGAGCCCCACCCGCGCCTTAATACCGTGTGAATCGATATTCATGACAATACTATTTAATTAGCTTTTCACTTTTTCCTGACCTCTTCAAAAAAAAAAAAAAAAAAAGCTTTCAACCCATCCCAAATAAGTTTAATAAAATAAATAATATAAAAAAGAAAAGACATCCAGGAAAATATCCCCTTTTCTTCCCCAATTTTTATCAAATTAAATGGACCATTGAAGTTGAGTTGGAATAGACCCAAAGCTCACTACTAGTTCAATCGATCAGAGCACCGTCCTGTCAAAGAAAAAGCTGAACTTTTGGTCTTGAGTCTCCAAGGGACGTTAGGCTCTATGTTCTTTTTTTGCTGAATAGGTTCTACATTCTTTAAATGCAATTATGTTGCGAAAATTCATATTTTACAAAAACTATTTGTATTGGAAACATGGTAACATGGATTTATAAGAACCTACCCAAATCTTGTATTTTCCCTTTTCTTTTCATATAATTAATACTCCCATATCTCACAAAAATAGACATATTTTCATTTTCACACAAAAAAAAAAAATATAATTAGTATAGTTAAAACAATAAAATTTTGCTTAATTTTTTTCTAATATACCCCTCCATTTATTACTTATCAGGAAACTAATAAATTAATTACCATTTCAAAAGGAAAATAGGAAATGTTGACTCGGTGGTGCAGGCCCCACTACCAAGTGGAATGACAGGGTTCGAGTCATGTAGGTGGGGGGAAGGGGGATTTGGGTGCAGGGGAAAAAAAAAAGTAAGCCTATCATAATGGGATTGAGTAAGTATGCACCGAGCCAAGATTTATCTCAAGAGAAAAAAACCTGGAAATATATGAATATCAATAACATTAGGTAGAACTTTTATGAATATCAGTAACTAGAATGGAGGTTAAACTGTATATGAATATCAGCGAACAAAAAAGAGTATCTAAAAGGACATGGAAAAAATGCAGCAAAAAAAAAAAAAAAATCTATTTTATAATTAGGACAATCAAACCAACTCTCATACGAGTTCCTTGCGGTTCATTCATTTGACTATAAACTAGAGCTACTTTACAACCAAAATTTTGGTTTCAGCAACCTAGCTAAAATAAATCCATCTCCCACCCTCTCCCTACAACGATCGATACATCTAAATATAAACAGCCAGACTGAATAATACCCAATAAACAAATTAATGATTTTGTGAGTAATATATGCCTTCCTGTAAGTGCTTGTTGCTGCTCTTACATCTTTCCCCCGGGATAAACCAAATGGGGCTTCTGTTCATATGCGGTTAACTTTCACTACAAGGTTTGGTCATTACCTGGTAATCTAACTTGCTTGTGATCTTTCAAAGCTCCAGAAGAGAAGCTCCCTCTGAAGTAATGCAATAGAATTAATTATTAGTAATTAATTCATATGTGGTTTTGGATTAGGAATTAATTTTGATTAAATTACTTATTTAATAGTAGTTTAAAAGGTTATAACTAATAGTTTTTTAAACCATTTTAAACTCCCTAACATTATTATAGGAATTTATGGAAATTGGCTTTCTTGAAGTTTTGTGATAAAAATTCATGTGGAAATTTAATAAAATCATATTAATGCGAATATTGATTATAGAATTGGATCAGATAACTTATAAGAGTTAATCCAAATTAATCAAGGATCAAGACAACCAAAATGAATAAATAAATAAATAATTATGGAGTGCGCGCGAGCCTGTGGAAAAGCGAGCGGCACACGCGCGACTCCTTTCTTTTTGTTTGCAAACAATAGCAGCTAAATGAGTGACTTTTGAAACAATAGGAACTATTGGTGGGATTTTGCAAATAATGGACACTAATAACGTGACTTCTAAAAAAATAGGAATTAATTGATTAAAACATAAAACAATAGAGACTATTTGTCCAATTTGCCCTTTATAATAATTGGCAAGAAAAATTTCTACCATAGCCATTCGGGACAGAGATGAAGTGTGGATCCCAATGACCACATATCGATAAGTAGCCTTATGGCACTACTGATTCATGATTTAATCATGAAAAACTGTTAAATATCATCTTATTTTTATTATCTATTTATCAGTTCGTATATGGATGCATAGTTGACATAGTAAAATAACAAACATGACTATTACTCTTTTCTTTTGAGGGTAAATTTCACACTTAATTCCCATTGCTTGTTATTTTTTTTCAAGTTGATCCTTAATGTTTTAAAAGATTCATAGAGGTCCCTAATGTTTAAAAAGTGATTTAAAATGATTCCTACTATTTAAAACTAGCCAATTTAGTCCTTATTTTTCTCATAAAATTTCATTTAGTCCCCAAATAGGAATAACATGCATGGATTGAATTGAATTTTTTAAGAAAATAATAGGGACTAAATTAATTTTTTTAAAAAAATAATAAGGGCCAAATGGTTAAGTTTGAACAATAGGGACCATTTTGAATAAATTTTATAAATATTAGGGACCTCCATGAATCCTTTAAAATATGAAGGACTATATTGAAAAAATATTTAAACAATAGGGACTAAGTGTGAAATTTACCCTTTCTTTTGACATACTTTTCAATCAATCCGAACTAACACCAATCCTCTTACATGGGATAGGTCTCACATACATGTGGGTCCCACACTTTCTTTCACGAACTGATGTTAGTCTGGACTAACTGAAGAATTTTGCAACATCCAAAATTATCACTTGGTCCAACATTTTCTATTTGCAGGAGTAAAATGAATAAACATGACTTTCTCATAATTTAGCTATACCTTTGTGTGAAGTCTCAAAATACATTTATAGTCACATAAAATCTAATCATGATTTTCAACCCCCAGCCCCCTCCCCCACTCACTTTGCCTTTTCTTTCTTTCCTCTTTTACCAAATTTTTTTCCCTTCATGGATTTGTTCTTCATGTAAGAAATCTTGTCAGCCTTCTTTTGCCTTTCCTTTCAAACTTGTTCAACATCCTTAATTTCTGACCGTACATAAGCATTTTGTACTGAATGATGCTTCTTTCCACTTCTTAATGTTTTGTTATCTTCACGAAGTCCACAGGCACCTGTGAAAAGAATAATTTGAGGAACAAGTACAAAGGAACACCTGATGCTTTTATATTCTTAGCAACTTAATAAATTGTAAAATACACAATGACTTAGTCAAGCCATAAGAAAATTGGGATTTATTTACATTTCAGGTAAGCACGGAAGCTCTATTATGTGTTTGCATGTATGTAAGTGAGAGAGATAGAGAGATACCAGAAAGCATTTGTATCTGATTTTCATATTATGCCAAAAAAAAAAAAAACACACTAGGTTGCAAAGCTCAAATACAACATTTGGGATATTAGAGAATGCTAATGAAATCCAAAATTTTGCTTTCATATTTATCAGCAATGGATGAGATAATAAATACACTAAAATAGACAGACCTATTTTTTTTTTCTATCAAAATGTATTAACAAGTACTACTATGTCAAATCTAAACAAGAACTAGCACAAAAACTCCAGGACCAAAATCAAAATAGAATATACACATCCTAAGGGCAAAACAAGGAAACTTCAAAGAAGACACATTGATGCGAAAAAGTAATTTTAAAGCACGGTTAAAACGTTATAACTTTGTTACATTCAACAGTTGGGAACTCATGAGCTGCAGCAACCTCCAGACATGTTAATATCATTAATTGATAGAGATAGAAGAGGTGAGTCCACCCCCGATGAATTGTGTAATTCTCGGCTTTGGCCTCCAAAGGAAGGGGAAAAAAAGAAGTACAAAGACACTTTCAAGTTTTGCTTGAAGGTTAATAGAACTTGATGAACAAGATAAGAAATGGCAACATATAATAACAAATCATGAAACCAAAGATCAGTGGAATAATGTTGGATAAAGAAAAATATAATGCATGAACATCTATTCAAAATAGTTACCTTCCAAATTGATAGATTCGCCAGCAGTCACATCATCATTTCTTCCTTCCATTTTTTGTATATCTTAGTCTGTTTAGCTTTTACTTTGGCACCACCCTCCCTTTACCTACACACCATTAAGAAAAGAGCATGAATGGCCAAGAAAAGTCTCAAGGTAGGTGAAAAGAAAATAAAGCTCATTCTCAATGAAGTTATTTAAAAGTGATTTGACAAAAAAATCGTTAGAATTACAAAGCAAACAGCTTAATAAGTATTGTGCTTTCTTTTCCCCACCCTTTTGACAGGAACTAGGAGGATTTCTGATAGTTCTAAAGGGATAAACTCACATGGTCTGTTAGGTGATGGTTACATGCACATGCCAAGTCCTAAATTAGTTTTTGATAACATTTGAAGACAATTATTAAGCAAAATGACCAGTAAAATTTGAGATAACTGACACTTTTTTTTTTCTTATGACGTGGGAACTCAGTTGGCAGAGCTCGACTACCGGAGATAGGCGGAGTCCGACCACCCCTGGATAAATCTCCTGGTGCAGCGATCTGTCGCAATACAAGCATTAGTTCAGTCAAAGTTACCCATAGAAGGTTGTGTGAATCGAATATGAGAGTATATCGCATTTGAAACACGCCCCTTACCGCTAGTCTGTACCTTGGCGACATGATAACTGACCCTTATTCCACCAATTTTTTGGTTTCATAAGAATATGCGCGCCTAATTCCTTCAATTCTTAGGTTCTATTAGAATTTCAATATATCTTGCAAATTATGAACAGAACCCAATGGATAGGAAAAATATAAGTTTCCAATGAAAAGGGGAGCATGCTTTCTTCTGGCAAATTAAAAAGATATAAGAAATCAAGAAATTGTTATCATTTAATATGAGATCAACAACTAGAATTTCACCTCTTAATAACTGACATATACTAGCTAATAGGAGTGAATCTAAATTCAAACTTTTTTATAGTGATATCATAGACATGGTAGACGGTAGCTATATGTTTTTTTTGTTTTTTTGTTTTGTATAAGTGAGGGAGACTTGCTTCCAATAGGCTGAATATAGCCCTTTGGAATACTTGTATATTTTACATTTCAAGAATAAACAAAATCTTCTTTTCTTTTCATTTTTTCTTTAAAACGTAAAGGGTCCAAAGCAATCCTCTGACGTTTGTGATGGTAGTAAAACTATAAGAGCACTTACAAACATTTTAGAAATCACGCATAAAATTGTTATCGATCATCAGAATGCATTAGAAATCCTTTTGATCTCATATGTCGTGTATATAATATTTTTTTTAAGGAAAATTAAAGTGATTTTATGATTCTTTATTTGTATTGCAAAAAAAAAAAAATGAAAGAAAAAAATTACATGAAAAGTTATTTTAACTACCTTTTTATTTCATTGTCATATTAAAGAGATAGGTATGTATGGAAGTTTAGAATTATGTCCATACAATGAAAGCAAATCGCTTGGATAAAAATATTTTGCGATTTAGATTGTATACCAATTCAAATGTGCTACGGTAATTGCATCATAATTATTTCCATAGTATATGAATTCAAAATTTTAGAAAAATAATATAAACCAATTGTACAATTTTTTTGTAATTAAATTCTACTCTTAATGTTATTAGGATTTTATTAGGATTTAGATCATGTCCGTTCAAATATATATATATATATATATATATATATATTTAGATGGTGTACTAATTGTTACCGACCAGTACTATTTTTTCAAACGAAAGCTAGATAACTTAAGTTATGGAAAGTAGAACTAATTTTTTTAACATTTAAATTAAGTTTTAACATTTTTTCAGTGATTTTTCTATTTAAACTATTTTTTTAAATAACCAATTTTGAATTTGTGTACCCAATTCCTCTTTTAGTATTTATCAATCTCAATTTTAAATAGTATTTTTTAAACCCATCACTTTTCAGTTTTAAATAATATTTTTTAAACCCATCACTTTCTGATTTCATATTAGAGTAAAATGCACCATACCCCCTTATGTTTTCACAAAGTTACATCATAAACTCTGTGTTTTAAAAAGTCGCGTTATAAATCCTGTGTTATGGAAAACGTTGCATATAACTCCCCGCCGTCTATTTTTCTGTCAATTTTAACGTGAGTGTAATACACACGCTTGAAATACAAGTATGACATTTATCAAGCTTTAAAACACATACAGAAGGACAAAAATACCCTTTTTAGCATCAGTTGCTAATTGCCCCTTGTGTTTTCGATAAGGTTGTAAATGGCCCCTTATGTTTTCGATAACGTTGTAAATTGCCCCTTGTGATTTTTATAAGGTTTCTAATTGCCCCTATGTTTTTTTTATAAAGATGTAAATTTCCCCTTCAAAGATAAAAAAATAAAAAAAATTGACAATCCTAGAGATAAAAACTATTTCAAAATGATTTTCTTTCGATTTGAAGTTGATTTTGCACTGATTTAAAGATTTTAATCTACTTGAAGAAAAACGTGATTCCAAGTGAAGGTACGATTATTGCTAGTTGCAATATGACTTTGAACTTCAAGCATAAGATTTATATTTTTTATGGTGGACATCAATGTTCTGTTATAGAAGCTATACGTTTTTTTATTCTTTTAATTAAATGATATTTATTAATTTAAGGTTGTAGATCTTCTTAGAAGGTAGACTAGCACATGGTTCTATTATTGTAAAATAAAAAATATTGTAAATACCTCCCTCTAATATTAAAAAAATTATAAATACCCCCTTCTAATATCAAAAAAATTATAAATATCCCATTTGACAGATTTATCTTCAAACGAGGATAATTTTGTTGTTTTACAAGGCTAACTAACAGAGTTAAACAGAATTTGAGTTTGGGGCGTGTATGCAACGTTTTCTATAACACAGGATTTATAACGTGACTTTTTAAAACACAGGGTTTATGATGGAACTTTGTAAAAACACAGGGGGGTATGGTGCATTTTAATTTTCACAATTATCCGAATGAAGAAAGATTATCAAGTTAATTATCATAATTTGCCAATCGTATTTTAAAAAGCAAATTTTTTTCCAAAAATCGTGCCTAGTTCTAGATCAGATAGGGAATAGGACTCATAATACTAATCAATTTCAGTTTTAAATAATTTAATTTTCACAATTATCCAACATGTTATCATACCTTCTTACGCCAACCACATGTGGTCGTGGAAGCCTAAGCCATTTGTCCGAAGCTCTCACCCAAATCTTTATTTTTAGTTAAAAAGAATTAATTAATTTTCACTAAAAAATATACCTATATAATTAAAAATTTATTTATTTTAAACTCTATTAAAAAGAATTTGTGAATCTACTCTGAGTATATACAAGTAGAAAAATATCAAAAAAAAAAATTGTCACCCTTTCTGTCAATATTGTTAGATGATGACGGGCGACCAAACCGATGGTATATCATCATTTCTATCCGCTGCTTTAAGCACAAAAAAAAGCGAAAAAGTAAATTATTCTTAAGGAAGATTTAGAGCCTGTATTCGTGGGTCATTATCTCATTTTAAAACTTAAATAATGGAGATGCTAAACTATAGGCTGCCGTAAAATAACTTGTTAACAAAAAACTATTTTTAAATTGATTAATTTTTAAGTGTTATTAAATAAATAAAAAATTATAAAAATATTTTAAATAAACGACTTAATACTCTTTATATTTTGTTAAAAGTGTAAAATACTTCATATGTTTTAGAACATAGCTGCTTACCCCTTGTGTTTTATAAAAGTAGCTGAATATCCCTTATATTTTTAAAAACGTAGCTAAATACCCTTATTAAAATAAATATTTTTCTAAAAATACACGGGGGTATTCAACTACTTTTATAAAATACATGGGATAATCAATTATGTTTTAAAATACATGAATATTCAGCTACCTTTATAAAACACAACGGGTAATCAATTATGTTTTAAAATATAGAAAATATTGGGCACTTTTAACAAAGCATATGATAAATTAAATCATTTATTCAAACATTTCAAAGAATGAGACAAAAATCTCAATAAGTATTGATTCCCCAAGAAAACTTCTTGGGACTTGATATATTTCTATGAGCAAAATGGTCATATTTTTTTCTTTTAATAAATCATATTATATCACATTCTAAAAATCATGATGTTCATGCATATATCAAATTAGATCATGTCCATTGTCAAATCTCCTAAAGTATCATAATAATGTCTATGATCAAAGAACACACAACGAGACAACTATATCTACTTACTGTTGAATATTCTTGAATAGCATTCAACATGCACAATTTCATTAAAAGAATAATATTTTACTTAGTTATTGACATTTATGTCCCGCCGTAAAAGGTCTTATCACATCAGCATTTATCTCCTAACATTAAGGGTCTTAATATATTGGTATTTATTTCTCGCCATTAAGAGCCTTAACATATTGTTATTTATTTCCCGTCAATAAAGGTCTGAATTTCACAACTTATTTTATTTTCTTTCTTTTTCATCTTATACACCTAAGTAGATTAGTTCATATCTGGGACTAAATATGGTCACTGAAACTCTTCTTATTAAGGGGTTAAGAGCTGAAGTTGTAAAGATACCGGATTCTTTTTGGGATATGTCTAAGTTGAGGCACGTGCATATAAATGGTAGTGTTTCTTTTAATTTGGACCCTCGCAGACTTGAGAACTCCTCTATACTAGATAATCTGCAAACTTTTTCTACACCATCTCTTGCTTATGGAAGCAGTATGGAAAAGATGATGAGAAGGCTACGAGGCATTCGAAAATTGACATGCATATTTTCAGCCATCATTTTGCTTAAAAGTTTTTCTTTTAAATCCTTTTTTAGCTCCAGGACTCTGAGTTTGAACTTATTACTATTGCATCATTAATTTACTATCCTTGGATTTTGATCATCATGTTATTCACTTATTATTCTTAATATCTTAAAAAGAGCAAACAATTTCATGCAACTGAATCTGCAGCTCTGCCTTACTCGTTGAGGCCACTGCATTAAAGAATGCATGCCATTTTGCTGCTGTAAGTAGAACATATAACATCATTCTGGAATTGGATTCTAAAGTGGTGTTTAAAGCTGTCATAGACCTGGTGACCTTGTAGCTAAACTCATGTTGAATGGTAATTTGCCTGTTAATTTAGCTCCTAAGTTAGCAGTTATAATTTTGAAGATAACTCCTAAAAGATAAGGCTAAAAATCAGTGATTTAATTCTAGTAGGACTCTTACCCATGTAAAGAGAACCCCGAATAAACTCACGTTCATTCCTTTTCGAAACTTCCTTATTTGCTCTTTGTACAGAAAACCTTGAAGAGAACCAAGAGGCTACCCGTCCTGCAACTTGATTGTCCCTTGCACGTCCTTTTTCGGTAAGTAGTTAAAAGTAGTTTGGACTTTTACTAGAAGAATACAATGTTTAACATTAAGATTAGCTTAGTTACTATATTAATGTTGATTATGGGTGATTGAGGCTAATAGATATATAAACCTTGATGTTGGAATATTATAGGGTTGCAAAACTAGGAAATTTTTTGAGTATTTAAAAAGCTTGGTGTGTGTGGTAAGTGGGGTTTATCTCATTTTTCCTTCTTTTCCCATTAAAATATGCTTGCTCGTTATTGCATACTCTAGAATTATTATATTCTCTCTCCGTTCCTGCTATATGAATTGATATCCTTCAATGTCTTTTTGAACTTCTCTATCCAATGCCTTGTGGATCCTGTGAACATAACCAGGTTTGCTACCTGGCTTTATGGACGAGCAAAATCTTCAAAGCATCAGGGTGTTTGAGAGGGGAAGCTGAACCAAAGTTGGCTTTCATCTGTTGGGCAATTCAGAAAGGAAGAAATGCTCGTGTTTTTGAAGGAAAAGATACCAATACTTTCCAAACTGTGTGTGAAGCAAACTCTTTGCATATGGAATACCAAGCAGATCACTCTGATCCTGATCAGTATCAAATTATCAATTGAGAAACAGAACAGAGAAACTTAGTTCGTTGGACTACCTACCCCCGGGGGTCATCAAACTCAATTGCGACACTGTCTTCCATAATGGTAAGGCTGTAGTAGCGACTATTGCAAGGGATAGTCGGGGAAAGATCATTGGAGGACACTCTACATCGTTTCACGGCCAATCAGCACTTCAAGCAGAGGCTATTTGTGACCTCCAGGAATTTTATCACATCATTTAAATAACTGTTGCATAAATTACTTGAGCATCTTATGTGCATTACTCTTCTTGTTTAATTGATTTACTATTGAGCGCTATTCATAAAAAATTTGAATGTTTTAAAAGTTCGATTTAATATTTTTCTTAAGTCATATGACCCATGAAAGGAATCGGAAACTTGTCATTTCGGACTTTCGAGCTTGGGAACATGCATTTGGAAAATGTTTTTCGGGTCACTTGAATAGTGTTACATACGTAACAGCCTTTAATTTCAACTAGTTAGCAATTGTATGAGCTTTTAACTTAGTTGACTAGGATTTAATGGCTTTTGACCACAACTAATTACACATACTCTTGCACATATATCTTATATAATATATACAAGCTATTACTCAACCAAAACAAAACAAAAAAAAAGGGGTCAAAAAAATCAGCCAAAAAGCACCTACGGGAATAGTAATTTTCTTGCAAAAAATTGCTATAATTGGCCATTTTCTTCCATTTCAAGCTTGAATTCAAGGGTATAGGGCTTCTATCAACCATTCTACAATAAGTTTTGGTGAGAGATTCATGTGTTTGTTGCATTTAAAGCTTGTTTTTATTTTTCTTGAAAATTCCTAGATTTGAATTATCTTTTTATTTTATGGTTATAATTGCTTCATTTACTCCTTAATATGATTATAGAACATTATTTATTGGTTATTTAGAGATTTTTATGGCTAGAATTGAAAAATACATGTTAGAGAAGAAGATGAATAGTGACAGTAAATAATGAAATTCGAAAATTTAGAGTTTTTGATATAATTTGTTAATTAGATTGAATTGAGGCTTCCTTTAGGAGCTTTAGACATTAGTGAAACTAGACAAAGACTCACGTGAGGTTGAATTGCTCGAAAATGAGTTAAAATGCAAAATTTGTTAACTTTAAAAAGGAAATATTTCACGTAATGCAATCCCAGTACGTTTGAGGTTTAGATTAGGTATCCGTGGGTCAGGGAAACAGTTATGGTGCTTTCGTGGCGTGAAATTGGGGTCCAAATAGGGTAGTCATAGTTAAAACCCACTCAGGGCCTTTCCGAGCTTTTGCCTACAAAGCGGGTTTTCATGGCTTTAATAAGTGACCTTTGTTATCCTTAGGAATGTTGTATAGTAGGTTTATAGAGTCAGAGTTTTGAATTTCGTATGGAAGTAGAATTGCTTAGTTGAAAAATGGGACTTTAGAACGAAGGTTTGAATTTGTCATGTTTGAATAGCTAGATGACCTTAGATGTGTTAGGAAGCCTCTAAAATGTATTTATAACGTGGTTTGGTTAATCGAATTACGTAACTGTAGTTCAAATCACTTAAGGAGCTTTTTGGTATTTTTGTGTAATAATTCTTGGAAATGTGGGTTCATGGCATTTAGGTGTATCAAAATGTAGCTAAATGGGATTGGTAAAGTTAGATTTGAAGTTTCATTTCGTACGTGAAGTTTAGAACCTAATTCGCAAGCAATTAGAAAAGAGTTTTGTTAGAATTTATATGAATTGGTTGAACTTGTTACTTAGTTAGTTAATTGGACTACTTAATTGCTATATTTGATTTTTAATTGAGTTATATATGTTGTACTTGGGTGAATAAACATGATAATGATTCTTAGATTTTGTTATAGTTGAATTATGTTTAAGTGTTAAGCATAGTTGTCTTGATTTAATACTTAGTTTGATATTCCTTTGCAATATAAATGAAGTTGAATTGGTTATGAAGTTAACTTGTTAAAGTTGATATAGTTAATATCCTTGGTAAGATTAAAGAAATGTTTTAGAGTTATTTGTTTGATTACTTAGGCTATGTGGCAATATGACATACATGAATAATATGTGGTTATTTGGGATTACGTGCTAATGTGGAGTTAATATAATCAATTGCTAAAGTGTTATACTTAAATGAATATACTAGGGATTTGCATATTCGAGCTAAAGGAAAGTTGGAGTAACTAAGCCATTTTTACATCTTGAAGCTTGATAAAGGTGAGGGACCTGCATCCTTACGTGCATTATAGTTTATTTTTTTGCTAAAAGAGTATATTGTTTAGTATAATTGCGTAATTGATATATGCTTATTGTTGCTAAATTATAATTTGGTGTGAGGACAACCTATTTTTTGTCCTTAAATGTATTTCTTGATTATATTGTCATTGTTATCATTCTTGCATTGCATCGTGGTTGCGCAACCTCATTGTCGCGGCAGATGCGATGGCCTCGCTGGGCGGCATCGGGCTTGCCAGTGTTGGTTGCCTTAGCTCCGTCTGCTATTCCCTCACTCGCCTGGTCCGGAGATTGCCAGGGGGTGTTGGGTCGTAGGATCGGGTACATCCGGAGTACCTATTGGTGTAAGGGATGCCGGAATATCGAGATTGAGATCGTGGTTCATGGATTGGGGATCGAAAGATTTGGAGTGATAAGGGTTATCGATTGTATCCTTTTAAAATGTGGTATTATAATTGTTATTCATTGCTTATTTATTGTATTAATTGTGTTAAGTTGCTGCATTGTACGCCCGGTATGCTACATCACCTCCCTCACTGAGTATACATATTGTATACTCACCCTCGTTTCTAACACCTTTCAGGATCAGTGCTATCAGAGGTAGAAAAGAAGGCTCGAGAGTTTCGTGTTGACTATGTTGGCTTACGTGGATTGTCATTGAATTCAGTTTTGTAATTGTAAAGTTAAGTTTAGAATGTATTGATAGTTATGAATGACTTGTAATGTTTTATTAATTTGTAATCTTTACCTTATTGTCTAGTTGACTTGCATGCTTTTAAGGATGAAATGGATTGAGGTTGAAGCTTATGGTCTTGTGGTTGTATGTTGTTGTTTGTAGGTTTTCAGATAGGCCTATATATAGGGTAAACTCTGTCCATTTTTTCCTAAATTTCATGCCCGGGGTTTGGAATTAGGTTGAGAATAGCGTGATAAATAAGAGTCCTGGTCTCGTGAGGGATCGGGACGCTACACTATTGCACTTAGGAATGCCTGAGCCTATGCAACTCAAGATGGAAACACTTGCATCATCCTTGCGAATGATGCTGAGTCCATTTATAAGGCACTTGGAGGAAGACATTAAATCCATCTCAGCAAGCATTCCTCGTGTCCAATTTCAGGTCACAAGAAGAAAAGGTAATAAAGCAGCTGATTGGACCGATAAAAGCCCAGGCAACTAGGAATATCTCAATGTACCTCATGAACTTATTAATATTACTATTACTACTAAAACTTATATAATCCTACAACTATTGATTAATCTCTTCTAATTATTACACTGACATGTATGCTTGACAAACATCTGACTTATATTTTTCATTTTTTCATATGCCTAGCTTGCATTTTGAGTCTGTCACCTTTCTTTCAATATAATCTTACTTAGACGATAAATTTGTCCAAATTTACAATGCTTGTTGCATAAATCAATCTTTCTACTTCAGTTGGACTTTCTTCTTTTTGTCCAGGGGCTTGAATTGTCTTCCGAACCTCATAAATTTATTTCAATCCTTTATATCGTTTCTTGAAAATTTTGTTTCTATTGTGGCGTGCATATGTTGTTTCACTGCATTCAACTCAAGCAATCAGTGTAATTCTAAAATGGATTTAACTGAATTTAATTCTTGGTAGTTTGTTCCTATTACCAATATAATTGTGTCTGTGATATGTTTCATGTACCAATATATATTAGTGTTGTCATTTATTGTTTACTGGAAAATACATCTACTACTATTATCCGATGTGTTTATCACGTATTGGAATTGTAAGCTTGTACAATTTGGTATGTGCTTGTATAAGGAAAGAGATCTTTTGTCTGATAGGAGCAAAGTACTTGTCATTGTAGGCTTGTTGAGGGCATTTACCTGACATTGTAGACCCGATTATACCCGTCAATCTAGTACAGCTTAATGACTCATGTTTGTAGATTTGTTCATCATTTATTTGTGTGTCCTGTTAGTTACGAGCACTTCTTTCTTACTGAACATTCAATTCGCTCACCCCCTGTTACTTATGCTTGTTTTGTTTACAGATTGCGAATAGTAAATGTGATGGTTCGAGGATACGAGAGGAGTATTCAACTTTGACATTAAGTGTAATCTATCTTGTTTTAAATCTTTCCAGTTTGGCATAAATGATGTTAGAGTTCTTATTTGTTAACTATTAAGGAGAAATGATATATTTTTATGTTAATGTAGTACTCTGTTTTTCTCTTGAAGATGTACTGGAGCTTTCACTTTTGTGATGTTTAATACATAATTGGTCAGGACTTTCTGCAATTCGTCTAATTGCCTAATTCTGTTATATATTGTTAACACTATTATTCATTCAATTTATTGAAATCCTGGACTTCGTTTCCAAAATTATAGTCATCCATGCCTCCTCACGTTAATCGCAGGAGCCGCCAACACTAATTGATTTTTTTAGAAAAACTCTATGTTGGCAAGAATAAAACTCAAAAGAATTGAAAGGACCCAGTCCAAGTATTATCCAGAATGACTAAGCATAAAGCGTCTTTAGGTGACTTTTTAGGTTCCCGTCAAATATCAAGGCTCAACTCTGAACATGCGTTGGGTAGTCTCAATATGCTTCACATAGTCATGGTTCACCGGTCCATTTAGCTCTTGCAAGCTTGGCTACATCAAAGTTCCTGGAGCCCCACCCGCACCTTAATGCTGTGTGGATCGATATTCATGAAAATACCATTTAATTAGCTTTCCATCTTTTCCTGACCCTCAAAAAAAAAAAAAAAAAAAAAAGCTTTCAACCTTTCCCAAATGAGTTTGATAAAAAAAAATAAATAAAAAAGAAAAGACATCCAGGAAAATATCCCATTTTCTTCCCCAATTTTTATCAAATTAAATGGACCATTGAAGTTGAGTTGGAACAGTCCCAAAGTTCACTAGTTCAATCGATTAGAACCGTCCCGTCAAAGCAGAAGCTGAACTTTTGGTCTTACGTCTCCAAGGGACGTTAGGTTCTCCGTTCTTTAAAGGCAATTATTTTGCAAAAAATCATATTTTACAAAAATTATTTGTATTGGAAACATGGTAACATGGATTTATAAGAACCTACCCAAATCTTGTATTTTCCTTTTTCTTTTCATATAGTTAATACTCCTCTCTCCTCTATCTCACAAAAATAGACTTACTTTTATTTTCACACAACTTAAAAAAAAATGTAATTAGTATAGTTAAAATAATAAAATTTTGCTTATTCTTTTCCTAATATACCCCTCCATTTATTACTCCAATTAGAATCAAATAATGTTATAATTGTTGTTAAAGACACATTAAATAGGGACGTATTAGAAAATTAATAAATTAATTACCCTTTTAAAAAGAAAAATAGACTATAATTTAGGACAAGTGAAAAAAAAAGTAAACTTATCTTGACTCGATAGTGCAGCCCCCCACTGCCAAGTGGAATGATAGGGTTCAAGTCATGAGGGTACTTAATATCAGTAATTAGAATGGAGGTTGAACTGTATATGAATATCAGCGAACAAGAGAGAGCATCTAAAAGGACATGGAAAAAATGCAGCAGAAAAAAAAATTAATAATCTATTTTCACTACCAAAATTTTGGTTTCAGCTACCTATAGCTACAATGAGTCCATCTCCCACCCTCTCTCACTACAACGATCGATACATCTAAATATAAACAGCCGACTGAATAATAATACCCAATAAAAAAATTAATGAATTTATATGTACAACATCCTACCTATTCACTGTAAGGGTGTTGCAAACCCGAAACTCTTAACACAAAACGTCTGTTCTTGAGAAGATCCCTTCAAAGCTTCTCATCTTCATGCAGCAATAATCAACCAAATAATTGACATCTACGAATGAAACTCTCTAACTCGCCAAAAATTTCCCCGTGATCCTCCTCCAGGTTAATTCCTAGATTTTGTGAGTAATATATGCCTTCCAGTAAGTGCTTGTTGCAGCTCTTACATCTTTCCCCCGGGATAAACCAAATGGGGCTTTTGTGCATATGCGGTTAACTTTCACTACAAGGTTTGGTGATTAACTGGTAATCTAACTTGCTTGTGTGCTTTCAAAGCTTCAGAAGAGAAGCTCCCTCTGAAGTAATGCATTAGAATTAATTATTAGTAATTAATTCATATATGGTTTTAGATTAGGAATTAAATTTTGATTAAATTTCTTGTTTAATAGTAGTTTAAAAGGTTATAATTAATAGTTTTTTAAACCACTTTAAACTACCAACATTATTATAGGAATTAAGTTTTGCGATAAAAATTCATGTGGAAATTTAATAAAATCATATTAATGTGAATATTGATTATAGATTTGGATCAGATAACTTATAAGAGTTAATCCAAATTAATCAAGGATGAAGACAACCAAAATGAATAAATAATTATGGAGTGCGTGCGCACGTGTGGAAAAGCGAGCGGTCACATGCACGATTCCTTTCTTTCTTTTCTGCAAACAATAGTAACAAATGAGTGAATTTTGAAACAATAGGAACTATTGGTGAGATTTTGCAAATAATGGAGATTAACAGCGTGACTTCTAAAAAGATAAGGATTAATTGATTGAAACATGTAAACAATAGGGACTATTTATCCAATTTGCCCTTTATAATAATTGGCAAGATAAATTTCTACTATAGCCATTCGGGACAAAGATGAAGTGTGGATCCCAATGACCACATATTGATAAGTAGCCTTGTGGCACTACTGATTCATGATTTAATTATGAAAAATTGATAAATATCATCTTATTTTTATCATCTATTTATCAGTTCATATATGGAAGCATAGTTGACATAGTAAAATAACAAATATGACTATTATTCTTTTCTTTTGAGGGTAAATTTCACACTTAGTCCCCATTGATAGTTATTTTTTTTCGAGTTGATCTTTAATGTTTTAAAAGATTCATAAAGGTCCTTAATATTTAAAAGGTTATTCAAAATGGTTCATATTATTTAAATCTAGCCAATTTAGTCCTTATTGTTTCTCATAAAATTTCATTTAGTCCCCAAATAGGGATAACATGCATGGATTGAATTGAATTTTTTTAAGAAACAATAGGGACTAAATTTATTTTTTTGAAAAATAATAGGGACCAAATTGACTAAGTTTGAATAATAGGGACCATTTTGAATAACTTTTATAAACATTAGGGACCTCCATAAATCCTTTAAAACATTAAGGACTATATTGAAAAAATATTTAAACAATAGAGACTAAGTGTAAAATTTACCCTTTCTTTTGACATACTTTTCAATCAATCCGGACTAACATCAATCCTTTTACATAGGATGGGTCCCACATACACATGAGTCCTACTCTCTCTTTCACGGACTCATGTTAGTCTAGAGTAACTGAAGAATTTTCCAACATCCAGAATTATCACTTGGTCCAACCTTTTCTATTTGCAGGAGTAAAATAAATAAACATGACTTTCTCATAATTTAGTTGTACCTTTGTGTGAAGTCTCAAAATATATTTATAGTCACATAAAATCTAATCCTGATTTTCACCCCCCAGCCCTCTTCCCCCTCTCACTTTGCCTTTTCTTTCTTTCATCATTCACCAAATTTCTTTCCCTTCTTGGATTTGTTCTTCATGTAAGAAATCACAAACTTGTTCAACATCTTTAATTTTTGATCATACATGAGCATTTTGTAATGAATGATGCTTCTTTCCACTTTTGAACCTTTTATTATCTTCACGAAGTCCGCAGGCACCTGTGAAAAGAATAATTTGAGAAACAAGTACAAAGGAATACCTGATGCTTTTATATTCTTAGCAGCTTAATAAATTGTAAAATACACAATGACTTAGTTAGGCCATACGAAAATTGGGATTTCTTTACATTTCAGGTAAGCACAGAAGTTCTATTATGTGTTTGCATGTATGTGAGTGAGAGAGAGAGAGAACATAAAGCATTTGTAGCTGATTTTCATATTATGCAAAAAAAAAAAACACTAGGTTGCAAAGCTCAAATAGTTAAGTCATGAGAAACAACATTTGGGATTTTAGAGAATGCTAATGAAATCCAAAATTTTGCTTTCATATTTACCAGCAATGGACGAGATAATAAATACACTAAAATAGACAAACCTACTTTTTTTTCTATCAAAATGTATTAACAAGTACTACTACGTCAAATCTAAACAAGAACTAGCACAAAAACCCTAGGTCCAAAATAAAAACAGAAAAACAAGAATATACACATCCTAGGGGCAAAACTAAGGAAACTTCAATGAAGATACATTGATGAGAATAAGTAATTTTAAAGCACAGTTAAAACGTCATAACTTTGTTACATTCAATAGTTGGGAACTCATGAGTTGCAGCAACCTCCAGACATGTTAATATCATTAATTGATAGGGATAGAAGAGGTGAGTCCCACCCTTGATGGATTGTGTAATTATGGGCTTTGGTCTCCAAAAGAAGGGGAAAAAAAGAAGTACAAAGACACTTTCAAGTAATGCTTGAAGGTTAATAGAACTTGACGAACAAGATAAAAAATAGCAACATATAATAACAAACCATGAAACCAAAGATCAGTGGAATAATGTTGGTTAAAGAAAAACATAATGCATGGGCATCCATTCAAAATAGTTACCTTCCAAATTGGTAGATTTGTCACTAGTCCCATCATCATTTCTTTCTTCCATTTTTTGTATATCTTAGTCTTTTTAGCTTTTACTTTGGCACCACCCTCCCTTTACCTACACACCATTAAGAAAAGAGCATGAATGGCCAAGAAAAGTCTCAAGGTAGGTGAAAAGAAAATAAAGTTCCTTCTCAATGAAGTGATTTAAAAGTGACAAAAAAAATTGTTAGAATTACAAAGCAAATAGCTTAATAAGTAGTATGCTTTCTTTTCCCCACCCTTTTGACAGGAACTAAGAGGATTTCTTGTAGTTCTAAAGCAGAGGGATAAACTCACATGGTCTGTTAGGTGATGGTTACTTGCACATGCCAAGTCCTAAATTAGTTTTTGATAACATTTGAAGACAATTATTAAGCAAAATGACCAGTAAAATTTGAGATAACTGACCTATTTTTTATGATGTGAGAACTCAGTTAGTGGAGCTCGACTACCGGAGATCGGCGGAGTCCGACCACCCCTTGATAAATCTCCGGGTGCAGCGATTCGTCGCAATACATGCATCAATTCTGTCAAAGTTACCCAGAGGAGGTTGCATGAATCGAATCTGAGAGTATATTGCATTCAAAACACGCCCCTTACCACTAGTCTATCCCTTGGCGACATGATAACAGACCCTTATTCCTCCAAATTTTTGGTTTCATAAGAATATGCGTGCCTAATTCCTCCAATTGTTAGGTTCTATTAGAATTTCAATATATCCTTAAGAAGTTGACTTTATCAGATTTTCGCATGCCATGGAATCAAATGTCACAACTTGCAATGCTATGCAATCTGGATGTTCTCAAACTGTTGAACAATGCATTTGAGGGTGAAATATGGGAGATGGAGGACAAGGCATTCACAAATCTCAAATTCTTGAAGTTAGACACTCTAGATGTTTTAGAATGGAGTGCAACAGGGGATCACTTTCCTCGCCTCGAGCGCCTACTCTTACACAAATGTAAGCAACTCGAGGAGATCCCTCCTGGTATAGGGGACATTCAAACCTTACAGATGATTGAGGTGATGTGGTGCAATATTTCTGTTGCAATTTCAGCAAAACAAATTCAAGAAGAGCAACGGGAGTTTGGTAATGAGGAACTAAAAGTCAATCTTCTGTCCTGAAGTATGGGATTTGTAATCCTCATCATGAAATGATTGGATGATCATTGTGTGCTTGTACTCCTGAGTAAGTGAATTTGAACTCATTAGTTTTTCTCTATGTTTACTATTAATTGATGACTGAATTTGATTCTTATAATCTTTGTCCTTGAAGATTGATATCGGAAATAGTTCCCTGTCCCCAGATTTGCCAGGATTGTTTCTCATGCTTCAGTATTAGTCTCTGGCAGCAGTCACCAACATCAGTAAGTCTTATGCTATGATTGTTTCTGCTATTGATTATCTGTTGAATTTAGTATTATAGAGAAGTACATAGAGAACATTTGTGGAACATGACATCCAGAAAGCAGAACGTTTAGGATACCTTTATTTGTATGCTCTCTATGTACTTTTATAGGTAAGAATTTGAAATACGCTTCTATTGATCAGAGGATTGTGCTTGTGTCAGGTATTCGGTCGTTCGGCCTACACACATATACAAACATGAGGCCCACTTTTTTCTCTTAGGGGCTAGATGGTCGAATACCGGGTAGTAGAATTTTTCTTGATCTGATTGAAAGTGGCCTTCTGGGAGGTATGCAACACTAAGTTGTCAATACTCCAATTCGTTGTTTTCTTAGCATCAGTGATAGCATCAAGAACTTCTTTGCATCTACCTCATAGATGATTTTGCTACGGTCCCAAGAGGCCAACATGCAAGCTTCAACAAAGGCAATTGCCTCAGCCTAAGTAGCGCCAGATTCTGTCAGCTAACCTGCCTCTCATCGCCCTGCTGTTCCACATACTCGGCACCATGGCATGGTATTGCCACATTCTTGACACTGTTGTTCAGGTGACTCTCATAACGTAATTAACGTTACTTAAGAGATCCAGTAGTTAGAATCGTCAGCTCCCTTTTCTTTGATATCTAGAATGTAGTCGCTGAGCTTTATTTATAAAATCTTTTGCTGGAAAGTATGTTGCATAGAACTTACAAGTTTGACCTTATCTTCAATAAAGTATAATGCTTCCCATCGAATATCGGTATAAGGCGAAGCATTTTAAAATCTTTTCAGCCATCATTGTGCTAAAAATTTTTTTTGTTTAAATCCTTTTTTAGCTCCAGGACTTTGAGTTTGAAATTATTACTATTGCATCATTAATTTACTATCCTTGGATTTTGATCATTACGTTATTCACTTATTGTTTTTAATTTGCTCAGTCCTAGATGATTCCCCAGTATCTAGGTTATTCATATATTGTTCTTAGAAAGAGCAAACAATTTCATGCCACTGAATCCGCAGCTCTGCCTTACTCGTTGAGGCCACTGCGTTAAGGAATGCATGCCATTTTGCTGCTGTAAGTAGAACAGATAACATCATTGAATTGGATTCTAAAGTGGTGTCTAAAGCTATCATAGATCATGAGCGTGGCAAGGACTGGAAGATGAGGAAGGTTGTTTTGAACATCCACAACATTTGCTCCGCCTTTGACAATGTGCAATTCAGACTCACTGGGAGAACAACCAATCGACCTGGTGACCTTGTAGCTAAATTGATGTTGCATGGTAATTTGCCTGTTATTTGGGTTGTTATTGTGTCTCTACAGAAAACCTTGAAGAGAACCAAGAGACTACTGGCCCTGCAACTTAAGTAGTCCCTTGCACATCCTTTTTCGGTGATTAGTTTAGCTACTATATTAATGTTGATCATGTGTGATTGAGGCTAATAGAGAATAAACCTTGACGTTGGAATATTATAGGGTTGCAAAACTAGGAACCTTTGGAAAATTCAAAGAGCTTGGTGTTTGAGGTAAGTGGGGTTTATCTCGTTTTCCCTTCTTTTCCTGTTGACATCTTCTTGCTCGTTATTGCATACTCTAGAATTATTGTATTCTCTCTCCTTTCCTACTATATGAATTGATACCCTTCAATGTCTTTTTGAACTTTTCCTGCTATATGAATTGATATGCTCCAATGTCTCTTTGAACTCTTGTCTTCCCTATCATTTTTACTATCCAATTTGATGCTCAATTATCAAATCAATATGTATCCCTTGAACAATGACGGGACTTTACAATCTATTTACCTCTAGAGCTATAATCGTGCTGATCTTATCTGCAGTATTTGCCCAAAGGAAGTTGAAACTATCGAGCATATGGTGTTACTTTGTGACTGGAGTGGAAGAGCTTGGATGGCTTCCTCCATCCAATACCTTGTGGATCCTGTGAATACGACGAGGTTTGATACCTGGCTTTATGGACATTAGCAAAAAATTCAAAGCATCAGGGTGTTTGAGAGGGGAAGCTGAACCAAAGTTGGCTTTCATCTGTTGGGCAATTTGGAAAGGAAGAAATGCTCATTTTTTTGAAAGAAAATATACCAATACTTTCCAGACTGTGTGAAACAAACTCTTTGTATGTGGAATACCAAGCAGCTCAGTCTGATGCTGATCAGTATCAAATTATCAATCGAGAAAGAGAAGGGAAAAGCTTAGTTCGTTGGTAAGCTCAACTACGACACTGCCTTCTTTAATGGTAAGGCTGCAGCAGTGACTACTGCAAGGGATGGTGGGGAAATCTCATTGGAGACCATTCTACATCGTTTCACTGCCAATCAGCACTTCAAGCAGAGGCTATTGCACTTAGGAATGCCTGCGCCTATGCAGCTGAAGATGGACAAACTTGCATCATCCTTGAGAATGATGCTGTATCCATTTATAAGGCAGTCAACTTCACTGCTATTAACTGGAAAATCAAACACTTGGTGGAAGACATTAAATCCATCTCCGCAAGCATTCCTAATGTCCAATTTCAGGTCACAAGAAGAGAAGGTATTAAATCCATTTATAGGGCAGTCAACTTCTTGTTGATTGGTATCTCAATGTACCTCATGAACTTGTAGCTATTTTGAACTCTGATCTGTCACCGATTCATTTTGATACTATTTTCAAACTATCCTATTCATTCTGAATCAATGTTCTTATCCGCACCTTTTATATAATCATATGTCACGCACTATTACTATTACTATTGAAACTTATAGAATACACTGACATATATTAACATGCATCTGATTTATATTTTTTTACTTTATTTTATTTTATGTTTTCTATGCCTAGCTTGCATTTTGAGTCGGTCACCTTTCTTTCAGTATAATCTTACTTAGTCGATAAATTTGTCCAAATTTACAATGCTTGTTGCATAAATCAATCTTTCTACTTAAGTTGACTTTCTTCTTTTTGTCCAGGGGATCCTCATAAATTTATTTCCAACCTTTATATCGTTTCTTGAAAAAATTTGTTTCTATTGTGGCATGCATATATTGTTTCACTACATTCAACTCATGCGACCACTGCAATTCTAAAACGGATTTAATTGAATTTATTATGGGTAGTTCGTTCCTATGATTAGTATATGTGTCTATGATATGTTTCATGTACCATTCTATATTAGTGTTGTCCTGTATTGTTTATTGGACAATACATCTTCTACTATTATCCGATGTGTTTATCACGTATTCGACATGTAAGTCGTACATTTTGGTATGTGCTTGTATATAGAAAGTGATCTTTTGCCTTATGAGGGCGTAGTACTCATCATCGCGGGCGCACATTTACTTGACATTATAGACCCTATTAATGTACCCATCATTCTAGTACAGCTTAATGACATGACTCATGTTTGTTAGTGTTATTTGATTCTCCTTTGTTACTATCATGTGATATGTATATATGTATGAGATATGTTCATTTGTGTCTTGTTAGTTACGAGCATTTCTTTCATACTTGTGATCCTTACTACTTTTTTGGGAGAAACCTTCTTACGGGGCATTCAATTCGCTCACCCCTTTGTTGCTTCCGCTTGTTTTGTTTACAGATTCTGAAGAGTAAGTGTGATGGTTGGAGGATACGAGGGGGGGTATTCAACTTTGACATTAGGTAAGCCTAAGAATTTGGAATCTAGGCATTTGATCCACCTTGTTTTAAATCTAGTCAGTTTGGCATAAATGATATTGGAGTTCTTATTTGTTAACTGTTGGGGAGAAATTATATATTTTTTTGGCGGAATGTAGCATTTTGTTCTTCTCTTGAAGATGTAGTGTGACCCTGCGTGCTTGAGGGATTGTATTTCTTGAGCTCGTGGCATGTCCCGCAGGGCAACATGTCCTTGGATAAATTTGAGCGTGACAATAAAGCTGATTTAACTTTTGCCTTTTAATAGAAAGCTATTTTCGCGACAAGCAAAAAAAAAAATGCCGAGGATTCATGATTTTATTGAACGCCATATTTTGTAATAGTTAATATGCGAGGTTGGTAGATGGTTAAAAACATTCTCCCTATATATAGGAGAAAATAAATATAAGAGACGATCCAAAAGACGAGGTTCGAGGCTTAGTTGGCATTCTACCAAATATGAAAAGATTTTGATATGGTCACTTGCACATATCCAATTAATGTCTATAACGGCTAGCAATTTCATTTTGAATGGCAGCTAACTAGATTCTCTAAATCTAGATCCAGCTAATTGATGTTTCTCCGAGTTCCTTGTATTTTATTTGATAGTTATCGTAGGTTGTTCAATACTCATCAACCGAGAACAAACGATAAAAATATTTCAAAATGCACATAGCGACATGATTTGTTTGACTAAGTCGGCCACGACTATCCTTAGCAGAATGGGACTCCATAGTAAACCAATTGGGATATTGGCATATTGGGATGCATGGTCCTTCACATGATCTCGTGCCTGCTTAATGTCACATTTGAGATAGACAACTTGGAGCTGTTTCGTGTTCTTCACCATCTAAATTCCACCATTAGATGCACTGGCGGAGCTACCAAGGGCTTAGGGGGTTCATGAACCCCCTGGCCTACTAGTGTACAAGGCCCACCCTCATTTATTGAGGGGTACATATGTAAATTGCAATATGCTTGTATTAAAAAAAAATTAGATAACACTTTTTCCCAAATCGGACATATTCAAGCCTCTTCCTTTCATTGCTTTCAAGCTGAGGCCAAGTAATACAATTAGATAACCTTTTTTCCCGAATCTCTCACCCCAACTTTTGCAACCATCCCCGACCAGACCTCAACCATCATCAGTGGCTACTTATCTCCGACTCCGATGCAAGTACCAAATCTCTCTCTCTCTGCTCAATTTGAAGCAAACATGGTTTGAGGATTGAGCTTATCTTTGAGCAATTTGGAATGGAATTGAATGTTTTTAAGCTTAAAGATTGAATCTTGTCAACATAAATGGATCAAGAATTAGAGTTGTTTTGGGTAATTGAAGTCAACTTATATCTGGATTGTGGTTTAAAAATGTGATTTTTGGTGAATTTGTAACTTATTTGGGGTATTTTACTGTTTTTGTGCTTATTAAAATTTTGAGTATTTATGGAAAAAGATTAGTTCAAGAATTGATGGAAGGGAATAACTATGCATTTATTGTATTGGTGAGACCTTATATGAGACATTATAGAATGCTTCTTTTGCATTTACTTCTCATAACTTTATGAATCTTGTATTCATCTCATGTTTTTGAGGTTTTTTTTACTTCTATGAGACCTTTTCCTTTCTTTATTTACATAAATTCTTTTGCATAAAATGAGGAGCAATTACTTAAATACTTTATTTATACCATAATGTGCTTAAATTAAATATCGGTTTATACATAAATAACCCGGGTGGCAAAGCTGCACCCCCTAACCTCAGGTGTCTGACTCTTCTAGATGGCAACTACTTCTCCAATATTCAATATTAACTATCTAATAATATGAGAATTGTCATAAATTTTGATTTAGTCTTAGAGTTTGTATTTCAAATCTTGTCTATCTAGAGAACAATAGCTAAAAGGCCTGACACTACCACATGGATATGGAGCCTGCATGGTGATACTCACAATTTCGATAGTCATACCAATGATTTGGAGGAGATCTCTTACGGATATCCAAATGAAACTGCAGAACTATCCCCTGCTCATTTTTGCTCACGTCCAGAAACATGCTAATCAATCCGCAATATGGCTAACCAGTGAAGCCTTGCATGAGCTCTTACCACATAATTGGTATGGTTTGATCCCTGTCCAGTTCATCTTATTATGGCAGCAGGATGTGATATATAACAACTTAGCAACTATATACCCCAGGGTCTCAACGACTGCAATGGGCTAAAGTTTTCTTGTACTATTTCGACCAAAAAGAATTAAAAAATTATTAAGGGTAGCTCCAAACACCTTAAATTTCTCATGCTTTAGTGGGCAATTATATAATTTACTCTTCATTCAATTTTGTTAGACATAGTAAAACTACGACACCATTGTTTGTCTTTTTCTGTAAGCACCATAAAGCTAATTTATCTGTTCTTTAATTTTCAAACTAGTGAGATACTCTCTTTATTGGATTTACTGACACCACTTATTGAGAAAATATTTAATTTGATTTGATTTGATTTGATTTGATTAGTGACTGATAAAATAGTTTTCTGTGCGCACAAATATCCTAGCCCAAGACTCATCCCGACAACCTGATAGCCCCGTATTCTTGAAGAATTCCTAAACCTCCACCTTGAGTGCCGAGACCAGCACCTCGGGGCTTGAGTACACAATTATCCCATAGCAATTCTTGTCCCATTTCTAGAGACGTTTAACACACAATATTGTTCAAATCATGTGCCTTCAAGGAGGCACGATTAGACTTTGACACAACTAGACCCCTGCTAAAATGAGTATAGATAGCCCATTGCCCAATCAAGTGAAGAAAACTCATATCTCATACACTCACTCTTATATAGTTATTATTCATCTAGCTTAGAACCTTACAAGTTCGGATAAAGTTACACTAATATTGATTTGAGCGTGGGAGCTTATCTCACAAAGATAGCCCGCATTGTTCACTTTGAGCCTTAGGAGTTGCGGATGCTAGGTTATGCGGATTTTACCTTATCAATGATGATATCTTTATTGGATTATTTGTTTATATCAACTTTTTATTGTCTTCTTCACCATAAATCGTGTAATGTGGTGCCCTCAACCTTTCCTTAAGAAATGCTTTCATTGGATAAGTAAAAACATTGGCCTTGTGCTTTGTAACGCCTCATTTTTTTTTTTTAAATGTATTCATCAGGTGTCACATGCCACAAATTAAGAAAAAACGTACTTCCTAAGAACGCAAGACACTAAATTCCTGATAAACTAATACTCATGATATTAAATAGACAACACACCATAACAGCATCTAAATCGAAAACATGAGTGGAATAATAATAATAATTGAAGTCGAGAAATACAAAATTCCAAATATTAAGTATCCTTACAAACTTATCAAACCATTATATGAAATTAAACACTTAATCAAAAATAAAAGGAAGCTAATATCCGTAGCTAAACAATCTAAGCGACTAGTCGAACTCATGTCAGGAGGTCACTAACCAGTCAAAACCACAAGCCTACTAATCCCCTTCTGCGAGGAAAAATATTTCAAAGAATGAGACAAAAATCTCAATAAGCAGCGATTCTCCAAGAAAAACTTCTTGGGACTTCAAATATTTCTATGATCAAAATGGTCATTTTTTTTTTTTAATATCATACTATATCACATTCTAAAAATCACGATGTTCATGCATAAATCAAATTAGATCATGTCCATTGTCAAATCTCCTAAGGTACCATAATAATGCCTATGATCAAAGAACACACAAAGAGACAACTATATCTACTTACGGTTGAATATGCTTGAATAGTGTTCAATACGCACAATTTCATTATAAGAATAATACTTTACTTATCACATCAGCATTTATTCCCTGCTGTAAAGGGTCTTATCATATCAGCATTTATCCCCATCATTAAGGGTTTTAACATATTGGTATTTATCCTCTACCATTTAGGGTCTTAACACATTAATATTTATCCCTCACCAATAAAAGTCTGAATTTCACAGATTATTTTATTTTTTTTGTTTTTCACCTTATACACCTAAGTAGATTAGTTCATATCTGGGACTAATGGTCACTGAACCTTGTAGTGCAAAAAATAATATATTAATACATAATAATTCTGAGGATACTCAAGATTTTTATTCTAGGACTTTACCATCTTAATTTTCAAAACGAGATACCGAGTATGTTTGAAGAAAAAGGGTATGTGAGATGATATCTACTTATGATACATATTTTATAAGATTGAAAGATAACAATTTTTTTTAGTTACAAGAGCAACGAATGAACAGTGTCCGTGTTCACTATTTATGAATAGTAATCAGTCACTGTTCATATAAATATGTGATGGCTGCATGGTTACCATAGTCACTAATGGAAGATATAATACATAACTATTGTTCTCTTTTTTTTTATGTCTTAAGAAATTTTGTGTCACACCTTATCAAATATGTATCTAATAATTAAAATTTTTAAAAGCAAGTCTAATTGAGCTAAAGTAAAGAGTCAACTTCAAAAAAAGTTACTTCAACAAGCTAGCCATTTCATCTCGTCAAATTGAAGACCTCACCAAATGCTTCCATTTCCTCACTGATTGTAGCGAGTGCATCATGTTCGCTACAAGACTATTGTTATTCATGTCCACAAGACTACAAGACAATCATGTCCACAAGACTACTACTACTGATGACGAAAGACAACATATATAGCACCTTGAAAAGAACAGGAGTGAATGTCATACCTGCAATTGAGGAAGTCAATATCTTCAAGGAGGATATTGTTTTTCAGTTCATAATGAAGTATCAATCAATTTTATTTTTAGTCAAGAATAGTAAGAATTGGAAAAATAAAAATAATAACACTTAACAACTTAAATTATATTAATATTACAATTTTAAAAAAAAATATAATTGTTAATAATTAACAACAAAAGATAAAACAAGTTATATAAAATATGGACAGTTATTGAGATGAAATTAAATAGTGAGTCTGAAATAGAGAAGGTTGTTGGAGTAAATTGAAATAGAGAGTTTGTAAAAATAGAGAATCATCAATTTAACTCTCAATTATAGAGAAAAAAAATAGAGAGTTTGTTAGAGTTGCACTAACGTTTTACTTATCATTTGAGCCTAAACACAACTGAATCATATTTTTCAATTTCAAATCTAAGGGATGTTAAATGTCATGATGCATAATATGTCTACTTCCAAAAATTGCATACGCTAGGGGATAGTAAGAATAACATAAAGCCACGTACAAATTAAATAAGAATAATATAAAGTCAAATATAAATCAATAATTGTATGTAACTCATAAATTTAAATTCTAAGTCTGATAGGTTAAATATAAACAGAAACTTATATTTTCATAGCTGCAACCTCATACAGCCCCTGAAATTCTGGACGTACACGATCCAAATGTCCGATATCAATGAGCCAAAGCCATCAAGAATCTGTTACCCGACAACTTATCAACTCGGCTTTGTTGACCATCTCGTGGAGAATCTTGAGCAGCTACTCATGAAGAGCAAGGCCAATTTAATCGGCCCTTTGAAGCTTTACATTGTAAAGATCCAACGGATGCTACATCTCATAAGTAGTAGCCTTATGCAGATCCCAGAGCCGCGCAAGGAGGAGTTACATATAAAGGAACTCATGAAAAGCATTACAGCTATGGCATATGAGGTAGAATACATCATTGATTCATATCTAGTTAGAAAGATTTCTATCTGGTGTTGTATAAGCCGGCTTCGTGATGTCCTAACTGAGGCTGCATATAAGACGTCATTTGGTGGCGTGAAGTCAATTGTAAGTGTCATCATAGACACTGACCCAAATAAGGTTAATATCATCCCCATTGTCACTGATACTGAATTTGGTAACAACAGCCTTAGGGAAATCTTTAATGACGCTGCTATAATTAAAAGGTTCCCTAGTCGTACTTGGAGTTTGGTATCATCATCTTATAAAGAAAGGAAGAAGGAGGTGTTTGTTGATCTTGCGTGCAATTATTATTCCAACGGTGGAGTAAAGGTTTATAAAGAAAGGAATAAGGAGATGTTTCTTAGAGAGATGGATTGGCATTGGCAATACGTTTCCACCGTTGAAAGTCAGTGGCTTATCATATTGGTAGATGTCCAAGATATTGATGCATTAAATGATATCAATAAAGCTTTACCAAAACTTGGAAATGGAAGCACTATTTTGGTGGCGACTCCTTCTCCAGAGTTGGCTGTCCAACTTCGTCATGGTTCTCAAAAAGTTTCTGTTGACAATACTTCAACATTACAAATTGGTAAGCCAACAACTAACGACCATGTAGTGGGTTTCCGGGCAGAGATAGAAGGGATGCTTGAATTGCTTACAAGAGGACGAAAAAACCTGTGTCTTATCTCCATTGTTGGCATGGCAGGACAAGGTAAAACAACTCTTGCTAAAAAATTGTATACTGATGCTTCTATCATCAGCTACTTTGATACTCGTACATGGTGTGGTGTTTCTCAATCATACAAAAAAAGAGAGTTATTGCTGGAGCTTTTAGGTCATGTTGTTCAACTTTCTGATACAATTCATCATAAGAATGATGAAGAACTAGCTGAAATGTTGTACAAAAATCTCAAGGGCCGAAGGTTCCTCATTTTCTTAGATGATATATGGGAAATCAGTGCCTGGAATGATCTTGCAAGATGTTTCCCGGATGACAAGAATGGAAGTAGAATTATGTTCACTTCTAGAATACAAGAGTTGGCTTCCCAAGCTAAATCTGATAGCAAATTGCAATCTCTGTCTCTACTTTCTGAGGATGAAAGTTGGGAGTTACTAACGAAGAAGCTTTTTGAAAATGAAAGTTGCCCTCCTCAACTTTCAAGAATCGGAAGAGAAATTGCAAAAACTTGTAAAGGTTTGCCTCTTTCAGTCATTTTGACAGCTGGGATTCTTGCAAAGATGGAGAAAACAGTGGATCAATGGAAAGAAATTGCAGATTCTTTAAGTTCACGTATACTTGATGATGCAGAAGCAGACTGCAAGGGTGTAATAGAGCTCAGTTACAAGAATTTACCAGATCATTTAAAACCCTGCTTTTTGTATTTTGGAGCATCTTTGGAGGATAAAGAAGTTTTAGTTTGCAAATTGATACGATTGTGGATTGCTGAAGGATTTATAAAACATTCTGACATGAAGAGTTTAGAGGATGTAGCAGAGGATCACTTGATGGATCTGATTAGTAGAAGCCTAGTAATAGTTGGCCAAGAAAAATCCAAAGGCGGAGTGAAATCTTGTCGTGTTCATGATCTCTTACGTGAATTCTGCTTGACTAAAGCTAGAGAAGAGAACTTTTTGCAGGAGATACATGGGTATGATAAACACTTTCCTTCTTCTAATGATAATCTAGATTATGGTGTTGATCCTAATTATTCTTGTTCTTCCACACGCATAGTATATCACCTACGTCGCCTTTGCATTTTTTCCAAAAGGAATCATTTCATAATGCTGAAGCCTTTTGGTCCATTTGTTAGATCACTACTTTTTTTTGCTAGTAGTGATATGTGCCCAACTTATTCCTATGATGTGTCGTTCATTTCTCAGAACTTCAAGCTTCTTACAATATTGGACTTGGAGGACATCAATATAGGCAACTCTTTCGAATCGATTAACATTCTTGTTCTTTTAAGATACTTGGCAATTCAAGGGTATTTCAATATTGTTCCATCATCTATAGTCAATCTTTTTAACCTAGAAACTCTTCTTATTAAGGGGTTAAGAGCTAAAGTTGTAAAGATACCGGATTCTATTTGGGATATGTCGAAGTTGAGGCACGTGCATATAAATGGCAGTGCTTCTTTTGATTTGGACCCTCGCAGACTTGAGAACTCCTCTATACTAGATAATCTGCAAACGTTTTCCACACCATCTCTTGCTTATGGAAGCGGTATGGAGAAGATGATGAGAAGGCTACGAGGCATTCGAAAATTGAAATGCATATTTTTGGATTCATGGGATGATGCTACAAATTGCAATAAGTTACCAGAGTTGGGGTCTTTCAGTCAACTTGTATCACTAAATGTGTTCTACAATGGTGAGGGTAGATATCCATTTGAATTTAGTTTTCCCTCAAATCTTAAGAAGTTGACTTTGTCAAATTTTCGCATGCCATGGAATCAAATGTCACAACTTGCAATGCTATGCAATCTGGAGGTTCTCAAACTGTTGAACAATGCATTTGAGGGTGAAATATGGGAGATGGAGGACAAGGTATTCACAAATCTCAAATTCTTGAAGTTAGACACTCTAGATGTTTTAGAATGGAGTGCAACAGATGATCACTTTCCCCGCCTCGAGCGCCTACTCTTACACAAATGTAAGCAACTCAAGGAGATCCCTTTTGGTATAGGAGACATTCCTACGTTACGGATGATTGAGGTGATGTGGTGTAGTACTTCTGTTGCGAATTCAGCAAGAAAAATACAGGAAGAGCAACAAGAGTTTGGTAATGAGGAACTGAAAATCCATCTTCTGTCTTGGGATTTGGAATTGTCATCATGAAATGATTGGATGATCATTGTGTGCTTCTAATCCTGTGTAAGTAAATTTAAACTCATTAGTGTTTCTCTATGTTTACAATTAATTGACAACTGAATTTGATTTTTATAATCTTTGTCTTTGAAGATTGATATCGGAAATAGTTCCCTGACTCCAGATTTGCCAAGATTGTTTCTCATGCTTCAATATTAGCCTCTGGCAGCAGTGAATATACCTGCAATACCCGTTTAACCAACATCAGTAAGTCTTATGCTATGATTGTTTCTGCTATTGATTATCTGTTGAATTTAGTATTATAGAGAAGAACATAGAGAACATTTGTGGAAGATGACATCCTAAAAGCAGAACATTTAGGATACCTTTATTTCCATGCTCTCTATGTACTTTCATTTGTAGGAATTTGAAATACGCTTCTATTGATGATCAGAGGATTGTTCTTGTGCCAGGTATTCAGTCGTTTGGCCTACACACAGACACAAACGTGAGGCCCACTTTTTTCTCTTAAGGGCCAGGTGGTCGAATGCTGGGTAGTAGAATTTTTCTTGATCAGATTGAAAGTGGCCTTCTAGGAGGTAGGCTTGTGTCTCTGATCTCAGACTATGTTGTCAATACTCCGAGTCGTTGCTTTCTTAGCATCAGTGACAGCATCAAGAACTTCCTTTGCATCTACCTCGATAGATGATTTTGTTAGGTTCCAGGAGGAGGCCAACATGCAGGCTTCAACGAAGGCAATTGCCTCAGCCTAAGTAGCGTCAGATGCTGTCAGCCTAACCTGCCTCTCACTGCCCTGCTGTTTCACATGCTCAGCACCTGTTGTTCAGGTAACTCTCATAACGTAATTAACGTTACTTGGAAGATCCAGAGGTTAGAATCGTCAGCTCCTTTTTCTTCGATATCTCGAATGAAGTGGCTAAACTTTTTTTATAAAATCTTTTGCTGGAAACTATGTTGCATAGAACTTACGGGTTTGATCTTATCTTCAATAAAGGATAATGCTTCCCATTGAATATCTACACAAGGTGAAACATTTAAAATCTTTTCAGCCATCATTGTGCTTAAAAGTTTTTAATTTAAATCCTTTTTTAGCTCCAGGACTCTGCGTTTGAACTTATTACTATTGTATCATTATTTACTATCCTTGGATTTTGATCATAACGTTATTCACTTATTGTTCTTAAAAAGAGCAAACAGTTTCATGCTGTTGGGTATCGGCGCAGCGGAATGGTCGGGGACAAGCAGTATCACGCAGTTAAAATATGAATGAGAACAGAGAAAGTAGAGATACAAGATTTACGTGGAAAACCCTCAAACAAATCGAGGGAAAAACCACGGGCAAATAATGGAGGATTTCACTATGATATGGAGTATTTTACAATAACATTCTCTCTAATATAAGGAGATAACAATATCACTCTCTCAAATAATAGGAGAAACTAACTCTCACTCATAAATATAGAACAACAAAAGAGGAAGAAAACTACTCAAGAGAAAGCTTATGTTTTCTCTCTAATTTGCTTTGCTTGGATGATACTAAATGGTAAGGAATGAGCTTCTATTTATAGGCTCATTCCATACCCAAAATCAAAGCAAAATAGTAGTGTGAAAAGGATTTTTATATGCCTAATTTTGCACCAAACTTTGATGCATAAATCTTCCTTTCCCATTGCCTTTTGTTTTCTTTTGACCAAATGCTCAAAGTGATCTTTAACTAACTCACATTCTCCCACTTAAAGCTCACTTTGGATGATCTTCAAACCTCTCCATACTTGTCAATTCCATGTTGCTTACGTATTTGCTAGGCCAAATGAGGATCTACTCCAAACAAACTTGTCAACGTTGATTGGCTTTGTCATGACATCTGCTAGGTTCTCGTTGGTGTGAATCTTCTGCATATCCACACTCCCTTCCTCCATTACTTCTCGAACAAAGTGATATTGAACACCTATGTGTTTCGTCCTGGAATGAAATGCTGGATTCCTTGCAATATGCAAGGTACTCTGACTGTCACAAAACAAGGGAATTTTCTCTTGTTTGTGCCCGAGCTCCTCCATTAACCATTTAATCCAGATTGCTTCTTTACAGGCTTGTGTAGCTACCATGTATTCAGTCTCTGTTGTAGATAGAGCCACAACAGTCTGTAATTTAGATATCCAGCTTACCACGCTGCCTGCAACTGTAAACACATAACCTGTAGTGGACTTCCGTTTATCGGCATCACCTGCAAAATTCGAATCAACAAAACCCTTGACAGTAAATTCTGATCCTTCAAAACATAATGCAACATCCGAGGTCCCTTTGATGTATCGTCGGATCCTCTTAACAACATTCCAATGCTCTCTACCAGGATAAGCCATGAACCGACTGACCGCACCAACTGCTTGAGCAATATCTGGTCTCGTGCATATCATAGCGAACATGAGACTTCCCACTGCTGATGCATACGGTACTCGAGACATTTCTATCTTCTCCGCTTCAGTGCTAGGGCACATACTTGAGGATAATTTGTAATTGACAGGAAGTGGGGTCGAGATTTCCTTACAATCTTGCATATTGAAGCGCCGCAATATTTTCTTCAAGTAATTCTTCTGGGAAATCCATACCTTCCTGCCTTTTCTGTCTCGGTGAATTTGCATCCCTAAAATCTTGTTTGCTGGTCCCAAATCCTTCATATCAAACTCCCCAGCCAACTGTGCCTTCAGTTCTTGGACCCGATCTTTACTAGGACCTGCTACCAGCATGTCGTCCACATACAACAACAGAATGATAAAATCATTATCGCCAAACCTCTTGTAGTACGTACAATGGTCTGAATTGAGTCTGTTGTACCCAAGGCTAATCACGAAGGAATCAAATCTCTTGTACCAACACCTTGGCACCTGCTTTAAACCGTACAGAGATTTGGTCAACCTGCAAACCAAGTTTTTTTTTTCTTTCTCAACAAAACCTTCTGGTTGAAGCATGTAAATCTCTTCTTCAAGCTCACCATGAAGAAAAGCCGTCTTTACATCTAATTGTTCTAGATGTAAGTCTAACACAGCACACATGGCCAAGACTACTCTGATAGTTGTAAGTCTTACCACAGGAGAAAATATCTCGTTGAAGTCAATTCCTTCTTTCTGAGCATATCCTTTCACCACCAGTCTTTCACGATATCGCTCCACTTGGTCATTTCCATCTCGTTTGATCTTGTAGACCCATTTGTTACCAATGGCTTTCTGTCCAGGCAGTAGTGGAACAAGCTCCTACGTATTATTTCTATGGAGAGTTCAATTTCTTCTTGCATTGCTGTCATCCACAGGGTAACATCTGGACTTTTTATAGCCTCGTGAAAGGTAGATGGTTCTCCATCCTCCGTTAGAAGACAATATGCAGTATTGCTCGCCATGAAAAAATCTGAATGCCAAGTTGGTCTTGTTGTCTGAGGCAATGAACGTCGAACTTCTGTAACCTCAACATCATTTGGTTCTTGTTCCTCGTGCTCCGGTGCAACTTCAGAAGAAACATCTCCTAGTTCTGACTTATCTTCAATTTGTATTGTAGTAGTCTCCTTTGAAGTGTTGTTGTCGTCTTCACTTTGTAGTTTATCTTCTGCAAATATCACATCTCTACTGATGACAACCTTGTGGGCAGTGGAATCCCACAGGCGATACCCCTTAACACCATCAGCATTTCCCAAAAATACACATTTCCTGGATTTTGGATCCAGCTTTGTTCTTTCTTGGGAACCATACATCACATATGCCGGACACCCAAATACATGCAAGGTAGAATAATCTGCGGGTTTTCCGGTCCACATTTCCATTGGTGTCTTCAACCCAATTGCAGTTGACGGTGACCGATTTATCACGTAACAGGCAGTTCTAGCTGCTTCTGCCCAAAATGATTTGGCAAGACCTGCAGTTTCCAACATAGCTCTCATTCTTTCAAGAAGAGTTCTGTTCATCCGCTCTGCTACACCATTTTGCTGAGGTGTATGTGCAACAGTAAATTGCCTCTGAATACCCTCTTGCTTGCAAAATGCCAAGAAGCTCCCGTCAGTGTATTCTCCTCCGTTGTCCGTCCTCAAACACTTGATCCTTTTCCCGGATTCAAGTTCCACCAGCGCTTTGAAAGTTTTGAATATTGGAAACACATCTGACTTGTTCTTGATTGGATATACCCACAGTCTCCTAGAGTAGTCATCAATAAATGATACAAAGTATTTGGCTCCTCCTAGGGACAAAACCGGTGATTCCCAAACGTCTGAATGGATCAAGTCTAGAATGTGTTTGCTTCTAGCAGTAGATCTCCCAAATTTCAATCTATGCTGCTTACTGGTAACACAGTGCTCACAGAAAGGTAAGTTTACCGTCTTGAGCCCGGGTAGGAGATTACGTTCAGCGAGAATCTTCAAGCCTCGTTCTGTCATGTGGCCCAATCTGCGATGCCACATTATAGTTGATTCTTCTTGACCGGCTGATGCAACTGATACATCTGCCTCCTGTAACGTATCTCCCAAAAGCATGTATAGATTTACCCCGATCTTTTCTGCCTTGATCACCACAAGCGCTCCTTTGACAACCTTCATGATCCCATCCTCGATATGGGTCTTGCAGCCAAGGTCATCCAATTGTCCAATGGACAATAGGTTCTTCTTTAAGCCCTTCACGTGTCGTACCCCTTGAATGGTGCGAATGGTACCATCATACATTTTAATTTTGAGGGTACTGATGCCAGCAAGCTCCAAGGCATGATCATTACTCACGTACACAGATCCTCCAGAGGCAGGTTCATAGGTGTGGAACCATTCTCTACGAGAGGTCATATGCTATGTTGCTCCTGAATCCATTATCCAAACATCAGTGAGCTACTTTCTGCCTTTTGATACAGTTGCTGCTTCGCTGTATAAAATATCTCCATCATCTAGTGCAGTCACTACACATCCCTGAGAATTTGTTACCTCGGGATTCTTTTTATTACTCCGACAATCCTTTTTGAAGTGTCTTTTCTTGCCACAGTTGTAGCATTTGATATTCTTTCTACTCCTTGATTTTGATCTACCATGGTTGTCGCTCCCACTAGAGCCACGTTCCGTTGATCTACCTCTCACCATTGATAATGCCTCTGCTTGTTGTGAACTTTCGATTCTGTCTTCCTTACTTTTGCGCCTAGATTCCTCTTCCAGAACAGCAGCTGCAACATCATCAAAAATAACAGAATCTGAAAGAACATTGTTAGTGTAACTAATGATGAGTTGATCATACGAATCCGGTATACTTTGAAGTAGAATTTCTGCACGTTCAAGCTCCGCTATTTTATGCCCAATTGCAGTCAATTGAGAGAATAACGTATTTAAGGTATTGATGTGATCTGTCACTGATGTGGACTCACTCATCCGAAGGGTGTAGAGTCTTCTCTTCAAGAAAATCTTGTTGTGAAGTGACTTGACCTCATACAGTTTGGTCAGCGCATCCCAAATTTCTTTTGCTGACTTCTTTTCCTCAACGCTTGACAATACCGAATCTGCCAATGCCAGGTGCAGATTAGCCATAGCGTTGTCATCCATCTCTTTCCACTTGTCGTCCATCACCTCCGCTGGTCTGTCTCCAATTGCTGCCAAGCAATTCTCCTTTCTCAAGATTGCCTTCATCTTCAATTTCCATAGGGAAAAATTTCTCCCGTTGAACTTCTCGATTTCAAATTTTGCTGCCATAGTATTAACGACGATCTGCTTTGTAACTTGAACCGGCTCCCACTATTTCACTGTAAATAGTACTATTTATATGAATAGTACCGTATACGTGAATAGTACCAAAATCATATACGGAAATAGTATTAATACCGTATAGGTGAATAGTACTATACCGTATGTGTGAATAGTAACCGTGAATAGTAATCCCGTATGTATACCAGTGACCCGTAACCAATGGCTCTGATACCACTGTTGGGTATCGGCGCAGCGGAATGGTCGGGGACAAGCAGTATCACGCAGCTAAAATATGAATGAGAACAGAGAAAGTAGATACACAAGATTTACGTGGAAAACCCTCAAACAAATCGAGGGAAAAACCACGGGCAAATAATGGAAGATTTTACTATGATGTGGAGTATTTTACAATAACCTTCTCTCTAATATAAGGAGAAAACAATATCACTCTCTCAAATAATAGGATAAACTAACTCTCACTCAAAAATATAGAACAACAAAAGAGGAAAAAAACTACTCAAGAGAAAGCTTATGTTTTCTCTCTAATTTGCTATGCTTGGATGATACTAAATGGTAAGGAATGAGCTTCTATTTATAGGCTCATTCTATACCCAAAATCAAAGCAAAATAGTAGTGTAAAAAGGATTTTTATGTGCCTAATTTTGCACCAAACTTTGATGCATAAATCTTCCTTTCCCATTGCATTTTGTTTTCTTTTGACCAAATGCTCAAAGTGATCTTTAACTAACTCACACATGCCACTGAATCCGCAGCTCTGCCTCACTCGTTGAGGCCACTGCATTAAGGAATGCATTCCATTTTGCTGCTGTAAGTAGAACAGATAACATCATTCTGGAATTGGATTCAATGGTGTTTAAAGCTGTCGTAGATCGTGAGCGTGGCAAGGAGTGGAAGATGAAGAAGGTTGTTTCGGACATCCACAACATTTGCTCCACCTTTGACAATGTGCAGTTCAGGCTCATTAGGAGAACAACCAATCGACCTGGTGATCTTGTAGCTAAACTGGTGTTGAATGGTAATTTGCCTGTTAATTTAGCTACTAAGTTAGCAATTATAATTTTAAAGATAACTCCTAAAAGATAAGGCTAAAAATCAGTGATTTAATTCTAGTAGGACTGTTACCCATGTAAAGAGAACCCCGAATAAACTCTTGTTCATTCCTTTTCGAATCTTCCTTATTTGCTCTCTATACAGAAAACCTTGAAGAGAACCAAGAGGCTACCCGCCTTGCAACTTGAGTGTCCCTTGCACGTCCTTTTTCGGTAAGTAGTTAAAACTAGTTTGGACTTTTACTAGAAGAATACAATGTTTAACACTAAGATTAGCTTAGCTACTATATTAATGTTGATTATGGGTGATTGAGGCTCATAGATATATAAACCTTGATGTTGGAATATTAGAGGGTTGCAAAACTAGGAAATTTTTGGAGTATTTAAAATGTTTGGTGTGTGATGTAAGTGGTTCTTTTCCCATTAAAATATTCATGCTCGTTATTGCATACTCTAGAATTATTATATTCTCTCTCCGTTCCTGCTATATGAATTGATATCCTCCAATGTCTCTTTGAACTTTTCCATCCAATACCTTGTGGATCCTGTGAACATAACCAGGTTTAATACCTGGCTTTATGGACGAGCAAAATCTTCAAAGCATCAGGGTGTTTGAGAGGGGAAGCTGACCCAAAGTTGGCTTTGTTGGGCAATTTGGAAAGGAAGAAATGCTCGTGTTTTTGAAGGAAAAGATACCAATACTTTCCAGACTGTGTGTGAAGCAAACTCTTTGCATACGGAATACCAAACAGCTCACTCTGATCCTGATCAGTATCAGATTATCAATCGAGAAATAGAACGGATAAACTTAGTTCGTTGGACTACCCCACCCCCGGGGGTCATCAAACTCAATTGTGACACTGCCTTCCATAATGGTAAGGCTGCAGCAGCGACTATTGCAAGGGATCTTTGGAACCTCATAAATTTATTTCAATCCTTTATATCGTTTCTTTAGAAAAAAAAATTCTATTGTGGCGTGCGTATATTGTTTCACTGCATTCAACTCAAGCGATCACTGCAATTCTAAAAGGGATTTAACTGAATTTAATTCTTGGTAGTTCGTTCCTATTACCAGTATAATTGTGCATGTGATATGTTTCATGTACCAATATACATTAGTGTTGTCCTTTATTGTTTACTGAAAAATACATCTGCTACTATTATCCGATGTGTTTATCACGTATTGGACATGTAAGCTTGTACAATTTGGTATATGCTTTTATATGGAAAGATATCTTTTGTCTGATAGGAGCATAGTACTCGTCATTGTAGGCTTGTTGAGGGCATTTACCTGACATTGTAGACCCGATTATACCTGTCATTCTAGTACAGCATAATGACTCATGTTTGTAGATCTGATCATCATTTATTTGTGTGTCCTGTTAGTTACGAGCACTTCTTTCGTACTGAGCATTTAATTCGTTGACCCCCTGTTACTTCTACTTGTTTTGTTTACAGATTGCGAAGAGTAAGTGCGATGGTTCGAGGATACGAGAGGGGTATTCAACTTTGACATTAAGGAAAAATGATGTTAGAGTTCTTATTTGATAACTGTTAAGGAGAAATGATATATTTTTATGTCAGAATGTAGCATTCTGTTTTTCTCTTGAAGATGTACTGGAGCTTTCACTTTTGTGATGTTTAATACATAATGGGTCAGGACTTTCTGCAATTCGTCTAATTGCCTAATTCTGTTATATATTGTTAGCACTATTATTCATTCAATTTACAAAAATCCTGGACTTCCTTCCCGAAAATATAGTCATCCATGCCTCCTTACGTTAATCGCAGGGGCTGCTTCCACTAAATGATTTTTAAGAAAAACTCTACGTTCGCAAGAATGAAACTCAAAAGAATTGAAAGGACCCAGCCCAAGCATTATCCGAAATGACTAAGCATAAAACATCTTTAGATGACTTTTTACGTTCCCGTCAAATATCAAGGCTCAATTTTGAACAGGCGTTGGGTAGCCTTAATATGCTTCATAGAGCCATGGTTCACCGATCCATTTAGCTCTTGCAAGCTTGGCTACGTCAAAGTTCCTGGAGCCCCACCCGCACCTTAATGCCGTGTGGATTGATATTCATGACAATACTATTTAATTAGTTTTCCACCTTTTTCTGACCCCAAAAAACAAAAAAACAAAAAGCTTTCAACCTTTCCCAAATGAGTTTGAAAAAAATAAATAAATAAATAAAAAAGAAAAGACATCCAGGAAAATATCCCCTTTTCTTACCCGATTTTTATCAAATTAAATGGACCGTTGAAGTTGAGTTGGAACAGACCCAAAGCTTACTAGTTCAATCGATCAGAGTACCGTCCCGTCAAAACGAAAGCTAAACTTTTGGTCATGAGTCTACAAGGGACGTTAGGTTCTACGTTCTTTAAATGCAATTATGTTGCGAAAATTCATATTTTACAAAAATTTATTTGTATTAGAAACATGGATTTATAAGAACCTACCATATCTTGTATTTTCCCTTTTCTTTCCACATAGTTAATACTTTACTGTTTCACAAAAATAGACTTACTTTCAATTTCACACAAATTAAAAAAAAATGTAATTAGTATAGTTAAAACACACTACAAAAAACTTGGGTATAGGCGGTGGTTTGGTACGGCAGTTAGTAGAACCACCGCAAAATGACCAACCTTGCTCAAGCTTCGACGACGTTTTGTAAATCCGTCATCATATACAACTTTTAGAAGGCGATTTTATAAAATTGTCGTAATATAAATGTTATAGACGGCGATTTTTTAAAACCGTTGTAATATAGATGTTTTAAACTGCGGTTTTAAGAATCACCGTTAAAAAATTGTGTGGCGGTTTTAATAAACTGTCGTAAAAGATTGTTTTTTGCAACAGTTTTTAAGAACCGCCGTAAAACTTCTATTTAACAAAATAAAAAACAAAAAAATGCCCTTTCTCTCCGCCGCAAAAAAGGGTCATTTTTTGTAGTGACAATAAAATTTTGCTTAGTCTTTTCCTAATATACCACTCCATTTATTACTCCAATTAGAATCAAATAAGAGTATAATTGTTGTTAAAGACACATTAAATAAGGGCGTATCAAGAAACTAATAAATGGAGGGGCAACAACCTTGTCAAGGCGCGGACCAAACTTGAGAAGGTCTCCCCGTGGAGGCTCCTCAGGGAGGTAACTAATTACCCATTCTAAAAAGAAAATAGACTATAATTTAGGACAAGTGGAAAAAGAAAGTAAGCCTATCTTGACTCACTAGTGCAGCCCCCCACTGTCAAGTGGAATGGCAGGGTTCGAGTCATGAAGGTGGGGGAATGAGGATTTGGGGGCAAGGGGAGGAAGAAAAAACAAAAAATTAACCTATCTTAATGGGATTGAGTAATACCCAATAAGTTTCAGCTACCTAGCTAAAATGAATCCATCTCCCACCCTCTCCCTAAAACGATCGATACATCTAAATATAACCAGCCGACTGAATAATACCCAATAAACAAATAAATGAATTTATGTACAACATCCTATCTATTCACCGTAAGGGTGTTGCAAACTTGAAACTCTTAACACAAAACGTGCGTTCTTGAAAATATCCCTTCAAAGCTTCTCATCTTCACGCAGCAATAATCAACCAAAGATTGACATCTACGAATGAAACTCTCTAACTCGCCAAAAATTTCCCCGTGATCCTCATCCAAGTTAATTCCTAGATTTTGTGAGTAATATATGTCTTCCAGTAAGTTCTCGTTGCGGCTCTTACATCTTTCCCCCGGGATAAACCAAATAGGGCTTCTGTTCATATGCGGTTATAACTTTCACTACAAGCCACAATCCTCATTCCCCTTTCCATTTTCCCTTGTTCCGTATTTTTCCCCTTTCCCTTTTTCCTCAATTCCTTCCCCGATAACAATTCTCTTTCACCCTTCATATAGACCACAATCCTCTTCCTCTCTTCCATGGCGCAAGTGTATAGTCCATTTTCCTCAATTTTAATTTTGAAAGCATACACACACAAAGATAAAGTAGTAGACCATGAAAAATATTGTATAATGTTTAATTTACTTTTTTTTTTTATAAATTAATTTTATGCATAATTGTTAGTAGAAATATATTTTTTTGTGCGTTTTTTACAAGCCAAAAAATGCGCACAAAAAAATACGGTATAATAAAATAATAATAAAAAAATCTCAACCCCCTAATATTAAGTTTTTGGATCCGCCTCTACTAGGAGAGAAGCTCCCTCTGAAGTTCAAGAATAGCTCTCACATGTCACTTTGAAATGCTGTGTTTGCTTTTAGGGAACCAATTTTACTCTCCATGACAGCTTGAAATTGTTTCTGGTGACACTTCAGCCTGGCCTTCCACATTCGTATCAGCCTGAAAGTTACAATAACACTTGTCAGATAAAATGGACAAAGAGTTTGCAGCAAAAAGGCAAGAAGGGCACAACCCAAGTAATGCATTATATCAAGAAATGCATTATAATTAATTATTAGTAATTAATTCATATGTGGTTTTGGATTAGGAGTTAGAACTTTGATTAAATTAATTGTTTAATAGTAGTTTAAAAGGTTATAACTAATAGTTTTTGACACCACTTTAAATTCCCTAACATTATTATAGGAATTTATGGAAATTAGTTTTTTTGAAGTTTTGTGATAAAAATTTATGTGGAAATTTAATAAAATTATATTAATGTGAATATTGATTATAGAATTGAATTAAATAACTTATAAGAGTTAATCCAAATTAATCAAGGATCGAGACAACCAAAATAAATAAATAAATAATTAATTATGGACTGCGCGCGCGTGTGTGGAGAAGCGCGTTGCCATGCGCGCTTCTCCTTTCTTTTTTTTGTGTGCAAATAATAGAAACTAAATGAGTGATTGTTAAAATAATAGGAACTATTGGTGAAATTTTACAAACAATGGGAACTAACAGTGTGACTTCTGATTAATTGATTAAAACATATAAACAATAGGGATTATTTGTCCAATTTGTCCTTTGTAATAATTGGCAAGAAAAATTTCTACCATAAGGTCATGTGGCCATTCGGGATAGAGATGAAGTGTGAATCCCAATGACCACATATTTATAAGTAGCCTTATGGCACTACTGATTCATGATTTAATCATGAAAAACTGTTAAATATCATCTTATTTTTATTATCTATTTATCAGTTCGTATATGGATGCATAGTTGACATAGTAAAATAACAAACATGACTATTACTCTTTTCTTTTGACATATTTTTCAATCAATCCTGACTAACATTAATCCTCTTACATGGGGTAGGTCTTACATACACGTGAATCCCACTATCTCTTTCACGAATTGATGTTAGTCTGGAATCAATAAAGAATTTTCCAACATCCAGAATTATCACTTGGTCCAACCTTTTCTATTTGCAGGAGTAAAATAAATAAACATGACTTTCTCATAATTTAGTTGTACCTTTGTGTGAAGTCTCAAAATACATTTATAATCACATAATCTAATCTTGATTTTCACCCCCTTCCCCCGCTCACTTTGCCTTTCCTTCTTTCCTCTTTCACCAATTTATTTCCCTTCTTGGATTTGCTCTTCATGTAAAATATCTTATCAGCCTTCTTTTGCGTTTCCTTTCAAACTTGTTCAACATCATTAATTTATGACAGCACATGAGCATTTTGTATTGAATGATGTTTCTTTCCACTTCTGAACCTTTTGTTATCTTCACGAAGTCCGCAGGCATTTGTGAAAAGAATAATTGAGGAACAAGTACAAAGGAACACCTGATGCTTTTATATTTTAGCAGCTAAATAAATTGTAAAATACACAATGACTTAGTCGGGCCATTAAAAAATTGGGATTTCTTTACATTTCAGGTAAGCACGGAAACTCTATTATGTGTTTGCGTGTATATGAGGGAGTGAGAGAAAGAGAGACCAGAAAGCATTAGTAGTTGATTTTCATATTATGCAAAAAAAAAAAAAAAACACTAGGTTGCAAAGCTCAAATAGTTAAGTCATGATAAACAACATTTGGGATTTTAGAGAATGCAAATGAAATCCAAAAATTTGCTTTCATATTTACCAGGAATGGACGAGATAATAAATACACTAAAATAAACAGACCTACTTCTTTTTTTTTTTCTATCAAAATGTATTAACAAGTACTACTATGTTAAATTTAAAAAAGAATTAGCACAAAAACCCCAGGTCCAAAATCAAAACAGAAAAACAAGAATATATACACATCCTACGGGCAAAACAAGAAAACTTCAATGAAGACACATTGATGCAAAAAGTAATTTTAAAGCACGGTTAATACGTCATAACTTTGTTACATTCAACAGTTGGGAACTCATGAGCTACAGCAACCTCCAAACATGTTATTATCATTAATTGATAAAGATAGAAGAGGTGAGTCTCACTCTCGATAGATTGTGTAATTCTCGGCTTTGGCCTCCAAAGGAAGGAAAAAAAAAAGTACAAAGACACTTTCAAATAATGCTTGAAGGTTGATAGAACTTCACAACATGATAAGAAACGGCAACGTATAATAAAAAACCATGAAATCAAAGATCAATGGAATAACGTTGGTTAAAGCAAAACATAATGCATGAGTATCTATTCAAAATAGTTACCTTCCGAATTGGTAGATTCTTCAGTAGTGCCATCATCATTTCTTCCTTCCATTTCTTGTATATCCTAGTCTTTTTAGCTTTTCCTTTTACACCACCCTGCCTTTACCTACGCACCATTAAGAAAAGAGCATGAATTTGAGGTGGCATTTGGGCCGGGCCGACACATGCCCAATTCAGCTCAGCACACGAAAATTTGGGCCCAGCCCAGCTCGAAGAAAGTAGGTTCGACTCGGCTCAGCCCACTATATATAGGTGGGCCGAGCTGGGTCTTATATTTTTAGACCCAGCCCATTTGTGCCCAAACCCATTTGTGCCCAAACCCAGCCCAGCTCAGCCCATAAGCTCAGCCCAGCCCAACTTGAACCCGGCACAGGCCCAGCTCGAACCCAGCTAAGGCTCAATACGAGTCCAGATAAAGTCCATCTTGAGATTATAATTTGTACATGTAATTTTTCTTATAAATAGTTAGTGTATTCAACTTCATTTTACTACAAAACTATATATTTATTTTACTACCTATTGTCTCTTTATTTTACTACAAGAGAATACACAATATCTATGGCTATGGGGGAAATAAAATCTTTCACAACGATTACATTCAAATGTTTGGAATTATTTTGCTTACCTTGAAGAACATGACTATGTAATTTGTAACTATTGTGAACGTAAATATATATTTCGTCATCAATTTGGAACTGAAACGCTTATAAGACATCTTGTATCTCAACACTCAAATGTTTCAAACTATTTTAATTCTCAACCACTGCCACCACCACCACCAACAGGCCTAGCATCCGCACAAGGAGCATAATAAAATGGAGAACTTCTCCACCAACTTTCTTCAAGTATTTATATAATGTTCTTTTTTTATGTTTATTAGTAACGTATCCGTGTCTCATGAACTTATGTTTTGTTAAGTAATGTTTTATCATTTATCTTAATATTATCAATCAATTTATATCTTGTTAATTGTTAAATTAACATTTTCATAAAAAAAAGTTAAGTTTAAGCTTTTTTCGTTATTAATCCAACTATCAAAATTCAGAACACAACAATATATATATAAAAAATAAAAATAAAAAAATGGGTTGGCCCAGCCTAGCTCGCGATTCGTGGTAATTGGCTTGTGGGCCGAGCTGAGTCCTATATTTAAAAAATTGAGTCAAGCCCAGCTCAACCCACTAGACATATGTGCCGAGTTAGGCTCATTTTTCTTAACCCACAATTCGGTCAGGCAGTGCCAGGCCGTGCTGGGCTGGCCCATTTGCCAGCTCTAGCATGAATGGCCAAGAAAATGGTGAAAAGAAAATAGAGTTCTTTCTCGATGAAATGATTTAAGGCTCCGTTTGATTGCCGTAAAACATTCTCTTAAAAAATATTTTATTAATTTTACGGTGTTTGGTAACACTAGAAAATTAGTCAATTGTAAAATTATTTATAGTCAAAATGGTGGGCTACTTTTTGGAGATTTTCTGGAGTTTGGTAACACTAGAAAATTAGTCAACTGGAAAATATTTTCCGGTCAAAATGGTGGGCTACTTTTTAGAGATTTTCTGGAGTTTGGTAATACCGAAAAATTAGTCAACTGGAAAACATTTTCTGGTAAAAAATGGTGGGCTACTTTTTGGAGATTTTTCGGTGTTTTATAACATCGAAAAATTGATCAATTGAAAAATATTTTTCGGTCAAATATTACTGCTAGTACAAAGTTTAAGAAAATATTTTCATGTTCTTTGGGAGAGGAAAATATTTTTCGAAACTTAACCACCCCTATTTATGTGTGTGTGTATATATATATATATATATATATATATATATATATATATATATATATATATTTTTTTTTTTATAAATCTCATGTCGAAAAATATTTTTAATTGTATATCTAAACACCAGAAAATATTTTTCAGTATTCTATTTTTTAGAAAAATATTTTTTTCCAACAAATTCTTTTATGACAAACAAATGGAGCTCAAAAAATATTTTTCTCTAAAAATAATTTTTACAAGCAAGTTATTTTACGACAAACAAATGGAGAAAAATATTTTATTTTTCAAGAAAATATTTTTCACTAAAAATATTTTTTATAAATAAATTATTTTACGGCAAATAAACAGAGTCTTAAAAGTGACAAAAAATTGTTAGAATTACAAAGCAAACAACTTAATTAGTAGTATGCTTTCTTTTCCCCACCCTTTTGACAGGAGCGAGGAGGATTTCTTATAGTTCTAAAGCAGAGGGATAAACTCACATGGTCTGTTAGGTGATGGCTACATGCACATGCCAAGTCCTAAGTTAGTTTTTGATAACATTTGAAGACAATTATTAAGCAAAATGAACAGTAAAATTTAAGATAATTGACCTTCTTTTTTTTTTTTATGACGTGGGAACTAGTTAGCGAAACTTGATCACCAGAAATCAGCGGAGTTCAACTACCCCTTGATAAATCTTCGGGTGCAACGATCCATCGCAATACATGCATCGGTTCAATTAAAGTTATCCAAAAAAGATTGCGTGAATCAAATCTGAAAATATATCATATTCAAAACATACCCCTTACCGTTAGTCTGTCCCTTGGCGACATGATAACCGACCCTTATTCCTCCAATTTTTTGGTTTCATAAGAATAAGCGCACCTAATTCCTCCAATTCTTGGGTTATATTAGGATTTCAATATATCTTGCAAATTATGAACAGAACCCAATGGATAGGAAAAATACAAGTTTCCAATGAAAAGGGAAGCAGGCTTTCTTCTGACAAATTAGAAAGATACACGGAATCAAGAAATTGTTATCATTTAATATGAGATAAACTACTAGAATTTCACCTTTTAATAACTGACGTACACTAGCGAATATGAGTGAATCTAAATTTGAACTTTTTTATAGTGATGTCATAGACGTCTACATAGCTTTATGTTTTTTTTTTTTTTTTTTTTGTATAAGTGAGGGAGACTTACTTCCATAATAGGCTGAATATGGCCCTTTTGAAATACTTGTATTTTTTACATTTCAAGGATAAACAAAATCTTCTCTTTTTTTTTCATTTTTTCTTAAAAAAGTAAAGCAATCCTCTGGCGTTTGTGATGGCAATAAAACTATAAGAGCATTTACAAACATTTTAGAAATCACACAAAAAATTGTTATCGATCATCAGAATGCATTAGAAATCCTTTTGATCTCATATGTCATGTATATAATTTTTAAAAATAAAATTAAAAAGGAAAATTAAAGTGATTTTATGATTCTTTATTTGTATCGCAAAAAAAAAATTGAAAGAAAAAAATTAATGAAAAGTCATTTTAAGTACCTTTTTATTTCATTGTCATATTAAAGAGACTCGTATGGAAGTTTAGAATTATGTCCATACAATGAAAGCAAATCGCTTGGATAAAAATATTTTGCGATTTAGATTGTATACCAATTCAAATATGCTACGGTAATTGCATCATAATTATTTCCATAGTATATGAATTCAAAATTTTAAAAAATAATATAAACCAATTGTATAATTTTTTTGTAATTAAATTCTACTCTTAATGTTATTAGGATTTTATTAGGATTTAGATGGTGTCCGTTCAAAAAAAAAAAAAAAAGGATTTAGATGGTGTACTAATTGTTACCGACCAATACTAATTTTTCAAACTGAAGCGAGATTACTTGAGTTATGGAAAGAACTATTTTTTTTAACATTTAAATTAAGTTTTTGATAAATCCATATTTTTAGTAATTTTAACCCATTGAATTATGTATATTGCATTATCATTTCAAGCTTAATTGTATATTTTACACAAATTTAGTGCAATATAGGTTCTGAAGAAGAAATAGCAAAAATGGCCACAAAAGCCAACACTTGAATGAGAAGTTCAGCACAATACTAAAGGAGGAAGGTCAAGCGACTTTGATATGAGCAAATCGAGATTGAATTTGGCCAAACGGAATGCGGAAACGAATTCGGGACGCTGAAAAACCTTGGAGAAGTTTTGGTCAACTTTCGGTCAAAGCATGAATAGTAAAGTCAACGGTCAACGTATAAATAGTAAAATTCAACGTGTGAACAGAGACCGATTGAGCATAAATAGTAAAAGTCAATGCATGAATAGTAAGTCAACGGTCAATGGATGAATAGTAAAATTAGTGCATGAATAGTAAATTTTGATGACGTCATGCTGACACAATGATGACCTAAGCGCTGACGTCATACTGACACATTGATGACATCACGGCGTGAATAATGCCCGTGAATAGTGCCAAAATTTCTCTATAAATGCTCCATTCTTCATTTCATTTTTCTTGTACCATTTTCCTCTTATTAGCATATATTGTGCTACTCTAGTATTTGTGAAGTGAGTTTTGAGTGTTTTAATTATTATTCTTAGTTTTGTGCAAAGTTTTAATCCCGAGGGGAGGGTCTAGTGAGCTATCAACATACCGACATCATAACGGTCTACCGAAATTCGTACAACACGATAAGTATTCTTTTATTTCGGTTTACGTTACGATTTCTTGTACTTTAATGTTTATCATGACACACTAGACCGAGATTCGGGGTGGTATGTGTGAGGTTATTCTTGTACATATGTTTTGATTCAGATTTATTAAAGTCTCGTGTTTTTGTTTTTAAGTATTCTTTGATTAATTATACGTATACTTGTAGTTATGTTATATTTAATTGAAAGTATATATACGCCCGGTTTTGTAAACCAGTGGCAATACGAGACTATCTCGGATGGATTATAGTCTGGTTGTACCGACACCTCCAGGTTACATAAGTGAAAGATTAATTGAGAGATTGGATATCGTTAGGTTGTACCAACACATCCAGTCTTACTAATTAATTAATCTTCTCACTTATGTAATTAAATGCTCATTTCAGTAGTGGGAGCTTGTAGCCCTATTTCTGAAGGACTTAACTTTAAATCTGAATCAATAACTTTGTACTTGCATATACCGAGCTATAACCACCCTGAATCATTAACCCTTTGGATTTTTAGTGTTGAGTGTTGTGATTCTTTAATTTAGCACTTTTGATTAATTCACTTTTGGACCTTGTTACTACCGTATCTTTGGACGTTTTGTGGACATCTCTTGGACTTAATTTTTCGTACTTCCGTACTTTTGGACTTTTGGACTTTTGGACTTTTGGACTTTTGGACTTTTGGACTTTTGGACTTTTGGACTTAATCAAACTTATCCGTGACGGGAGATAGTCAAATAATTCTAAATTAAGGACTTAACTTAACTTGATAACCCAATCTCCGTAGATCGACCATCTACTCGTCACAGCTAGAGGTAATTCAAGGTAAGCAATATTTTCAATCAGTTAACCTTACTATTTTTTAGCGCAATACGACGCGATCAGTTTTTACATTTTTTCAGTGAATTTTCTATTTAAACTAATTTTTTTAAATAATCAATTTTGAATTTGTGTATCCAATTCCTTTTTTAGTATTTATCAATCTCAATTTTAAATATTATTTTTTAAACCCATCACTTTCTGATTTCATATTATGTATAATACTAATCAATTTCAGTTTTAGATAATTTAATTTTTGCAATTACCCGAATGAGTAAAGATCGTCAAATTAATTATTGTAATTCCCCAATCATATTTTAAAAAGCAATTTTTTTTTCCAAAAATTGTGCCTAGTTCTAAATCTGATAGGGAATAAGACTCATAATACTAATCAATTTCAGTTTTAAATAATTTAATTTTCACAATTACCCGACATGTTATCATACCTTCCTACGCCAACCACTCGTGGTCGTGGAAGCCCAAGTCATCTGTCCGAAACTCTCAACCAAATTTATATTTTTAGTTAAAAAAATTAATTAATTCTCATTAAAAAAAGTATACTTATATAATTAAAAAATTATTTATTTTAAATTCTATTAAAAAGAATTTGTGAATCTATCCTGAGTATATACAAATAGTAAGGCGAAAAAGTGAATTATTCTTAAGGCATATTTAGAGGCGAATTTGTGGGTCATTGTCTCATTTTAAAAGTAAAATAAAAGGCAGATTTAGACGCGGAATTTGCGGGTCAGCGTCTCATTTTAAAAGTGAAATAATGAAGATGCTAAACTATAGGCTAGTTTGTTTGTCGTAAAACAATTTATTAGTGAAAAATATTTTTAAGTTAATTAATTTTCCATGTTATCAAACAGATAAAAATTATAAAAATATTTCGAATAAATGACTTAATACTTTTCGTGTTTTGCCAAAAGTACAAAAAACTCTATGTATTTTAAAACGTAACTGATTATCCTTTTTATTTTATAAAAGTACTTGAATACTTCCTTATATTTTTAAAAACGTAACTCAATATCTTTGTTAAATTAAAATAAATAATTGTTTAACGGAGGCATGGGTGTCAAAAATACATGGAGATATTCAACTACTTTTATAAAACACAATGATAATTAATTATGTTTTAAAATACATAAATATTCAACTACTTTTATAAAACACAATGAATAATCAGATATGTTTTAAAATATAGAAGATATTGCATACTTTTAACAAAATATATGATAAATTAAATTGTTTATTCAAATGTTTTTTAAGAAAATATTTTACGAGAGATAAACAAACATAAAAACTGAATATGATTCGTTTTAAATGGTAGACATGTGAGGTCGTCTTTATAAAAGAGTGCCAAAAAAGTGAATATGATTTGTTTCAAACGATAGACACGTGAGGTCGTCTTTAATAGCATTCTCAGTCATGAAGAAAAGGATGGAGGAAGGAGAAAAGCAGATCGCGATATCCTGGAATTTAATCAGGTTGTGAGTGAGGCGGGACTGTTGGAAGTTGCCGCTAAAGGATGTGCGTTTACATGGATCAACAAAAGGGAGGAAATAGGTTTCATTCACCAAAAATTAGACAAAGCACTCGCTAGTATTAGGTGGCATGAGTTCTTTCCAAATGCAGAAACTATCAACCTTCCCCCGGTTGGGTCGGATCACTCGCTTGTGATTCTTGATACTGAAAATGTGGGGACCTTGAAAGGAAAGAAAAGACTTCATGTAGAACCTTTTTGGCTTGAAGACCAAGAATGTTTTGATATTGTCGAAAATTGTTGGAGGCATCATGGGGTGGAAGGAGCCTGTCAGGCTTTCAATCATAATCTAGAGATTTTCCAGGCTCGCCTGTCTTGTTGGAGCAAAAGAAAATTTGGAAATTTTTGGATTAAGATCGAGGGGATGATGAAGAAATTGGAGAGCCTAATGAACAGCCCTCTGGAGATGTTTAACATGGTTGAGTACAAGATTGTTTCACAAGAGATTGATGCGCTCTGGGCGCGGGAAGAGCAATACTGGGCTGTTAGAGCAAAAGTTAAATGGCTCAATGCAGGAGATCGTAATACCAGTTTCTTCCATGCATCAGCTAGGCAGAGAAAAGCCAGAAACAGGATTTCGAGGCTTCAATTGCACGATGGAGATTGGACAGATGACCCTGGTATTATCAAGGAGTCTATCCAGACCTTCTACAAAGACATCTTTAAGACTGTTAGGAGACGGAGCATTGATCCTGTGCTTGAGTGCATTGACCCTGTCATTTCCAGGGATGACAATTTGGAGCTTATTAAACCAATTTCCTATGAAGAAGTCAAAGCGGCAGTGTGGAGTTTGGGAGCCAACAAGGCCCCAAGCCCAGATGGTTTTTCTGGAGCTTTCTTTCAGAAGTTCTGGCACCTACTAGATTCTGATATTTTTAATGTGGTAAAGGCGGCTCTTCTTATGGGATCTGATCTGAGTGTTGTCAATCGCACAAATATTATTCTAATCCCTAAAGTTAACCACCCTGAAAAAATTGGAGGGCCCATCAGCTGTTCAAACTTTTTGTACAAAATGATCTCCAAGGTCTTGGTGAATAGACTGAAGCCCCTAATGGATAAGATTATGTCCCCGGAGTAATCAACTTTTATTTCAGGAAGAGTTATTCAAGATAACATCATTGTGGCACAGGAAGCAGGCTACTGGATTCAGAGAAAGAGGAAAAATGCGAAGAAATGTCATGCTATTCTCAAGGCTGGTATGAGTAAAGCTTTTGATAGAGTTGAATGGGATTTTTTGGAAGGAATACTCATAAGAATGGGTTTCCATGATTTATGGATCAGGTGGATTATGAAGTGTGTCTCCTCAGTATCTTTTAACATTCTCATCAATGGGTGTCCATCTGAGACTATCTTTCCATCTCGAGGGATTAGGCAAGGGGACCCTCTTTCCCCTTATCTCTTCTCAATCCTTACTCAGGCTCTTTTGGCTCTGATTAAAAGGAAACTTAGTAGAACTTTGTTGAATGGCTACCGAATCACTAAGTCTTGCCCTTCTCTTACTCATCTCTTGTTTGCAGATGACTCTATTTTTTTTTTTGAAGCCACCTATAAGGAAGCTCTTATCTTGCAAGATGTGATCTATAAATACTGCTTTGCGTCTGGTCAAAGTCTGAATTTGAACAAATCAACTGTTGTCTTTAGCCCTAACACGCCTAAAGGAAAACGAAGAGGAATAGTGGATATTCTTCGTGTCAAACAGTCAAATAAGATTGGTAAGTATCTTGGCTTCCTAGCAGAATGGGGTAGATCTAAATCGGAAGCCTTGAGTTGGGTTCAAGAAAAATGTGCGTCTAAGTTGCAAGGATGGAAGAGTAATCTCCTCTCAGATGAGGGGAAGGATGTTCTTATAAAAGCTGTCTTGATGGCCCTCTCGTCTTTTGCCATGTCATCTTTCTTGTTCCCTAAGAAGGTTTACAACTCTCTATCCTCGATGGCAGCTAGATTCTGGTGGGGAAAAAATGGTGAACCTCGATCGCATTGACTTCAGTGGGAAGAGCTAAAGAAGCCTAAGATGGAAGGGGGTCTTGGATTCAGAGATCTTTTATGTTTTAATATGGCACTAATTGCAAAACAGGCATGGAAAATTTCCATTCAACCTGACAGCTTGTCTGCATCTATTCTTAAAGGAATTTATTTTCCAAATGACAGATTTTGGAACGCAGGGATTAAAAGGATTGTTGCATGGAGTATTGTTCACGGAAAGGATTTCCTTAAAAAAAGAACCATGCAGAAGATTGGAAACGGAAAGTCTGTGAATATCTGGAAGGATAAATGGATACCAACGGATGAGGCTATCCGGCATAGGAGCCCAAACTCTCCAACATGGGTTAGCGAGCTGATCATTCATGATCAGAAGAGATGGAATGAGGAGATGATTAATCACGTGTTTGATAGGTCAACTGCCTAGGAGATCCTTGCTATTGTTCTTCCGTGGTTTGAGAGAGAAGACTGTGTGATCTGGAATCCAAGAAAGAATGGGCAGTATTCTGTTAAACTAGGATATTTTGTGGCGCGAGAGGTTTTGTGCAATAGGAGCCCAATTGTTAGTGGCAGGGCTAGCTCGTCCTTCCAGACCCTCATTGACGTTTGGAGACGGGTGTGGTCCCTGAAAGTTCCTCTAAAGGTGAGGTTTTTCATGTGGAAAGCATGTCGTAATTGTCTCACAACCCAAGAGAATCGCTTCATGAGGAAATCTGCATCGTCCCCTTTATGTACTTTGTGTAATCAAGGCGTTAAGACTGTTGAACATCTACTCCTCTTTTGTCCTTGGGTTCAGAGATTCTGGTGTGTTTCTCCTCTGCAGTGTGCTAATAACCTTGTTGGTTCAAAACGGTACAGTGAATGGTTTCTGATGTTTACTGAGAGATGCTGTGATGGGGGTTACTGCAAGGAGGAAGCAACGACAAATATTGCATTTTGTTGTTGGCAGATTTGGAAACAGAGGAATGAATGTGTTATTAATGGGAGAGTCATGGATATTCAGAAGATGGTTATGAGAGTGTAGTGCTCATTGGCAGAATGGTTCAGCGAAGACAACGCGTGGAGGAACAGGAGTGTCAGAAGATAAGTTGTCAATAGAGAGCCGCCAACACAGTGGGTTCCCCCGATACCAGGGTCGATTAAGGTGAATGTTGACGCCTCGTGGGAAGAGAATAGGAAAACTGATTTTTCTTTTATTGGTCGGGATTGGAGAGGTTCTATGGATTTTGGTCAAGCCGGCCTGTTTCGATATTTTTCAGCAGCGGAAGTGGAAGCGAAAGCTTATGCGATTCGTAATGCGTGTTTATATGTTAATCAGATACAGCAGTCTTGCATCATGATTGAAAGCGATGCACAGGACGTTCTTAAAGCAATCAGTGCTCCGGTGACTGCTCTTTGTTGGAGAGCGTCTGCCATTGTGAAGGACATCAAAAAGATTGTTGCTGAAGACTCGAGGGTGAGTTTTCAATGCATCAGAAGAACGACTATCCAACCTTGCGACTGGATTGCAAAATATAGGCGTAAGGAAGAATTGCCTGTTAATTGGAGTTCATGTATTCACCCACAATAGTTGTATCTCCTCTCGCACGATATCCACCCCACTGGGGTTGGCTAATCTGTGAGTTCTTTTTATGAAATTTTTCTCATTTGACCAAAAAAAAAAAAAAAAAAACCAATGCAACAATGCCTTACCAAAAAAAAACAATGCAACAGTGTGCACCGTCAAGTACGCATTTTGACCAAAAAAAACGTACGCGTTTGTCCTGATAGTTTTATTATTATTATTATTATTTGAGTAAAATATAATTTAACCTCTGTGTTTTACAGTAATTGCACAATAATTCCTGTAGTATAAAAAGTAGTATATAACTCCTTGTGTTAATACCAAACGTTGCATACTCACCCAAAGTTTAATATCATCCCCATTGTCACTAATATGGAACATGGTATGAACCTTCTTAAGGAAATCTTTGATGACCCTGCTATAATTAAAATGTTCCCTAAGCGTACTTGGAGTTTGGTATCATCATCTTATAAAGAAAGGAAGAAGGAGGTATTTGTTGATCTTGCGTTCAATTATTATTTGATCGGTGGAGTTAAGGTTTATATAGAAAGCAATAAGGATTTATAAAACATTATGGCATGAAGAGCTTAGAGGATGTAGTAGAGGATTACTTGATAGATCTTATTAGTAGAAGCTTAGTAACAGTTGGCCAAGAAAAATCCAAAGGCGGCGTGAAATCTTGTCATGTTCATGATCTCTTACGTGAATTCTGCTTGACTAAAGCTAGAGAAGAGAACATTTTGGAGGAGATACATGGGTATGATAAACACTTTCCTTCTTCTAGTGATAATCTAGATTATGGTGTTGATCCTAATTATTCTTGTTCTTCCACACCCATAGTATATCACCTACGTCGCCTTTTCATTTTTTCCAAAAGGAATCATTTCATAATGTTGAAGCCTTCTGGTCCACTTGTTAGATCACTACTGTTCTTTGCTTGTAGTGGTATGTGCCCAAGTTATTCCTATGATGTGTCGTTCATATCTCGGAACTTCAAGCTTCTTACAATATTAGACTTGGAGGACATCAATATAGGTGACTCTTTCGAATCGATGACCATGCTTGTTCTTTCAAGATTCTTGGCAATTCAAGGGTGTTTCAATATTATTCCATCATCTATAGCCAATGTTTTTAACCTAGAAACTCTTCTTATTAAGGGGTTAAGAGCTGAAGTTGTAAAGATACCGGATTCATTTTGGGATATGTCTAAATTGAGGCACGTGCATATAAATGGCAGTGTTTCTTTTGATTTGGACCCTCGCAGACTTGAGAACTCCTTTATACTAGATAATCTACAAACTTTTTCTACACCATCTCTTGCTTATGGAAGCGGTATGGAGAAGATGATGAGAAGGCTACGAGGCATTCGAAAATTGAAATGCATATTTTTGGATTCAGGAGATGGTGATACAAATTGCAAAAAGTTACCAGAGTTGGAGTCTTTCAGTCAACTTATATCACTAAATGTGTTCTCCAATGGCGAGGGTAGATATCCATTTGAATTTAGTTTTCCCTCAAATCTTAAGAAGTTGACTTTATCAAATTTTCGCATGCCGTGGAATCAAATGTCACAACTTGCAATGCTATGCAATCTGGAGGTTCTCAAACTGTTGAACAATGCATTTGAGGGTGAAATATGGGAGATGGAGGACAAGGCATTCACAAATCTCAAATTCTTGAAGTTAGACACTCTAGATGTTTTAGAATGGAGTGCAACAGGGGATCACTTTCCCCGCCTCGAGCACCTACTCTTACACAAATGTAAGCAACTCGAGGAGATCCCTCTTGGTATAGGGGACATTCAAACTTTACAGATGATTGAGGTGATGTGGTGCAGTATTTCTGTTGCAATTTCAGCAAAACAAATTCAAGAAGAGTAATGGGAGTTTGGTAATGAGGAACTAAAAGTCAATCTTCTGTCCTGAAGTATGGGATTTGTAATCCTCATCATGAAATGATTGGATGATCATTGTGTGCTTGTACTCCTGAGTAAGTGAATTTGAACTCATTAGTTTTTCTCTATGTTTACTATTAATTGATGACTGAATTTGATTCTTATAATCTTTGTCCTTGAAGATTGATATCGGAAATAGTTCCCTGTCCCCAGATTTGCCAGGATTGTTTCTCATGCTTTAGTATTAGCCTCTGGCAGCAGTCACCAACATCAGTAAGTCTTATGCTATGATTGTTTCTGCTATTGATTATCTGTTAAATTTAGTATTATAGAGAAGTACATAGAGAACATTTGTGGAACATGACATCCAGAAAGCGGAACGTTTAGGATACCTTTATTTGTATGCTCTCTATGTACTTTCATAGGTAAGAATTTGAAATACGCTTCTATTGATCAGAGGATTGTTCTTGTGTCAGGTATTTGGTCGTTCGGCCTACGCACATATACAAACATGAGGCCCACCTTTTTCTCTTAAGGGCCAGATGGTCGAATACCGGGTAGTAGAATTTTTCTTGATCTGATTGAAAGTGGCCTTCTGGAAGGTACGCAACACTAAGTTGTCAATACTCCAAGTCGTTGTTTTCTTAGCATCGGTGATAGCATCAAGAACTTCTTTGCATCTACCTCATAGATGATTTTGCTACGGTCCCAAGAGGCCAACATGCAAGCTTCAACGAAGGCAATTGCCTCAGCCTAAGTAGCGCCCGATGCTGTCAGCTAACCTGCCTCTCACCGCCCTGCTGTTCCACATACTCGGCACCATGGCATGGTATTGCCACATTCTTGACACTGTTGTTCAGGTGATTCTCATAACGTAATTAACGTTACTTAAGAGATCCAGTGGTTAGAATCGTCAGCTCCCTTTTCTTTGATATCTAGAATGTAGTCAGCTTTATTTATAAAATCTTTTGCTGGAAAGTATGTTGCATAGAACTTACAGATTTGACCTTATCTTCAATAAAGTATAATGCTTCCCATCGAATATCGGTATAAGGCGAAGCATTTTAAAATCTTTTCAGCCATCATTGTGCTTAAAAGTTTTTTCGTTTAAATCCTTTTTAGCTCCAGGACTTTGAGTTTGAAATTATTACTATTGCATCATTAATTTACTATCCTTGGATTTTGATCATTACGTTATTCACTTATTGTTCTTACTACGTTCAGTCCTAGATGATTCCCCAGTATCTAGGTTATTCATATATTGTTCTTAGAAAGAGCAAACAATTTCATGCCACTGAATCCGCAGCTCTGCCTTACTCATTGAGGCCACTGCGTTAAGGAATGCATGCCATTTTGCTGCTGTAAGTAGAACATATAACATCATTCTGGAATTGGATTCTAAAGTGGTGTCTAAAGCTGTCATAGATCATGAGCGTGGCAAGGACTGGAAGATCAGGAAGGTTGTTTCGAACATCCACAACATTTGCTCCGCCTTTGACAATGTGCAGTTCAGGCTCACTGGGAGAACAACCAATCGACCTGGTGACCTTGTAGCTAAATTGATGTTGCATGGTAATTTGCCTGTTATTTGGGTTGTTATTGTGTCTCTACAGAAAACCTTGAAGAGAACCAAGAGACTACTGGCCCTGCAACTTAGGTAGTTCCTTGCACATCCTTTTTCGGTGATTAGTTTAGCTACTATATTAATGTTGATCATGTGTGATTGAGGCTAATAGAGAATAAACCTTGACGTTGGAATATTATAGGGTTGCAAAACTACGAATTTTTGGAGAATTCAAAGACCTTGGTGTTTGAGGTAAGTGGGGTTTATCTCGTTTTTCCTTCTTTTCCCGTTGACATCTTCTTGCTCGTTATTGCATACTCTAGAATTATTGCATGATGACGGGACTTCACAATCATTTACCTCTAGAGCTATAGTCGTGCTGATCTTATCTGCAGCATTTGCTCAAAGGAAGTTGAAACTATCGAGCATATGGTCTAGACTTTGACACAACTAGACCCCTGCTAAAATGAGTATAGATAGCCCATTGCCCAATCAAGTGAAGGAAACTCATATCTCATACACTCACTCTTGTATAGTTATTATTCATCTAGCTCAGAACCTTACAAGTTCGGATAAATTTACACCAATATTGATTTGAGCGTGGGAGCTTATCTCACAAAGATAGCCCGCGTTGTTCACTTTGGGTCTTAGGAGTTGCAGATGTCAAGTTCTGCGAATTTTACCTTATCAGTGACGATATCTTTATTGAATTATTTGTTTGTATCAACTTTTTATTGTCTTCTTCTCCATAAATCGTGTAATGTGGTGCCCTCAACCTTTCCTTAAGAAATGTTTTCATTGGATAAGTATAAACATTGGCCTTGTGCTTTGTAACGCCTTGTTTTTTTTTTTAAATGTATTCAATCAGGTGTCACATGCCGCAAATTAAGAAGGAACGTACTTCCTAAGAACGCAAGACACTAAATTCCTGATAAACTAATACTCACGATATTAAATAGACAACACACCATCAAAGCATCTAAATCGAAAACAGTGGAATAATAATAATAATCGAAGTCGAGAAATACAAAATTCCAAATATTAAGTATCCTTACAAACTTATCAAACCATTATATGAAATTAAACACTCAATCAAAAATAAAAGGAAGCTAATATCCGTAGCTAAACAATCTAAGCGACTAGTCGAATCTCATGTCAGGAGGTCACTACCCAGTCAAAACCACAAGCCTACTAATCCCCTTCTGCGAGGAAAACTATTTCAAAGAATGAGACAAAAATCTCAATAAATAGCGATTCTCCAAGAAAAACTTCTTGGGACTTCAAATATTTCTATGATCAAAATGGTCATATATATATATATATATTTTAATAAATCATACTATATCACATTCTAAAAATCACGATGTTCATGCATAAATCAAATTAGATCATGTCCATTGTCAAATCTCCTAAAGTGCCATATTAATGTCTATGATCAAAGAACACAAAAAGAGACAACTATATCTACTTACGGTTGAATATGCTTGAATAGTGTTCAATACGCACAATTTCATTAAAAGAATAATACTTTACTTATCACATCAGCATTTATTCCCCGCTATAAAGGGTCTTATCATATCAGCATTTATCTCAATCATTAAGGGTTTTAACATATTGGTACTTATCCTCCGCCATTAAGGGTCTTAACACATTAATATTTATCCCCCGCCAATAAAGATCTGAATTTCACAGCTTATTTTATTTTCTTTCTTTCACACCTTATATACCTAAGTAGATTAGTTCATATCTGGGACTAATGGTCACTGAACCTTGTAGTGCAAAAAATAATATATTAAGTACATAATAATTCTGAGGACACTCAAGAAAAAGGGTATGTGAGATGATATCTACTTATGATACATATTTTATAAGATTGAAAGATAACAATTTTTTTTAGTTACAAGAGCAACGAATGAACACTGGCTGTGTTCTTGACCAAAAAAAAAAAAAAAACCCTGGCTGTGTTCACTATTCATGAACAGTGATTTAGGTTACTATTTATGAATAGTAATCAGTCACTGTTCATATAAATATGTGATGGCTGCATGGTTACCATAGTCACTAATGGAAGATATAATACATAACTATTGTTCTCTTTTTTTTTATGTCTTAAGAAATTTTGTGTCACACCTTATCAAATATGTATCTAATAATTAAATTTTTAAGAGCAATTCTAATTGAGCTAAAGTAAAGAGTCACCTTCAAAAAAGATACTTCAACAAGCTAGCCATTTGATCTCGTCAAATTGAAGACCTCACCAAATGCTTCCATTTCCTCGCTGATTGTAGCGAGTGAATCATGTTAGCTACAAGACTATTGTTATTCATGTCCACAAGACTACAAGACAATCATGTCCACAAGACTACTACTACTGATGACAAAAGACAACATATATAGCACCTTGAACAGAACAGGAGTGAATGTCATACCTGCAATAGAGGAAGTCAATATCTTCAAGGAGGATATTGTTATTCAGTTCATAATAAAATATCAACTAATTTTATTTTTAGTCAAGAATAGTAAGAATTGGAAAAATAAAAATAATAACACTTAACAACTTAAATTATATTAATATTACAATTTTTTTAAAAAAAAATATAATCGTTAATAATTAAAAATAAAAGATAAAAAAAGTTATATAAAATATGGAGAGTTATTGAGATGAAATTAAATAGTGAGTCTGAAATAGAGAAGGTTGTTAGAGTAAATTAAAATTGAGAGTTTATAAATAGAGAATCACCAATTTGACTCTCAATTATAGAGAAAAAAATAGAAAGTTTGTTAGAGTTACACTAACGTCTTACTTATCATTTGTGCCTAAACACAACTGAATCATATTGTCAATTTCAAATATAAGGGATGTTAAATGTCATGATGCATAATATGTCTACTTCCCAAAATTGCATACGCTAAGGGATAGTAGGAATAACATAAAGCCTCGTACAAATCAAATAAGAATAATATAAAGTCAAATATAAATCAATAATTGTATGGAACTCATAAATTTAAATTCTAAGTCTGTGATAGGTTAAATATAAACAGAAACTTATATTTTCATAGCTGCAACCCTCGTACATATTATAATACAATAGGGGGGTAATTTTCAAAAAAGGAAATCAACTAATTTACTTGAGATGTGTTGCCAACAAAATATTAAGTTTGAAGTTACCAAGCCCAAAAACTACAAATGCCACATTGAAATTACTAGCTTATTTTTTTTTGGCGTATGTAAAGTATCTCTTTCCCCGCCCCCCCCCCCCCCCCCCCCCCCCCCCCCCCCCCCCCCCCCGTAGCTTTAGATGTAAAAACGTCTGGGCAGCTTCATTCCTATGGTTTTTTATAATCAAACTATCACTCTTTTTCTTGACCATTCCTCCCACTTGTCAACTTTTAATAATTTGTATAAAAATATTTGAGTATACACTTAGTGTAATGATGCATGCCATACTTAGTGTGACCTTATGTTTTCTAATGATAAGGTATTATACAACTTAAAATATATACTAAAGAATACGTATCTTATTTATTTCCTCTATTGATGATCGTGTATGTCAGAATTAATGTATCAACAAGGTCAGTATGTTTCTTTCCTCTTTGTTTTTAACATCTATATTTTAAATCTTGCCATAAGCTTTTCTTAACACCTACCTACCAATCCCACTTGTAGATACTTAACTCGATAGAATTCCACCATTTTGTACTCATAAGTTTTA